>BMAV01027526.1:130184-314510 GCA_019973955.1 Trichonephila inaurata madagascariensis | reverse complement strand
GCAATGTATGGTGTTAAATTTATATGAAAAAGTGTGAATAAGTCGTAAATTTGGTAAAAGAACTAAAATCATAAAATATAAATTATAGTTTCAAAAAACTAAAAAACATGCTTTTATGAATCGAATTTGGGAAAAAATTTTTTAATAAAAGAATAAAATATTAAGGGGTAAATGCCTAAAAAGGTGGGGCGCTCTATATTAATTGTTAAAACTTATTAGTTTCTTTTCCCGAAATGCTAAATTTAGTAAAAAAATGTAGTATAAAGTATCCCCCCCAGTTTTTACCTAAATGATATCAATTTTCTCGTTAATCATTTTATTCTTATATTAAGAAATTTTGGGTTAACTTCTTATGGCACGGTGGGGAAATTTTGTTACGTTACCTTTACCAGTTACGGTTCCCTTGGAACATAAGGTAGAAATGAAAAATTCCATTTTCCCCCATTTTTTTGAAAAAGCCATCAAATTTTTTCCCATCTATTTCAGAAAAAAATAATAAGAACCGAAAGATCTTTTTTAAAGATATGGTATATTTTTATTTTTACTTTTTTTTAAAAGAGCAAAAAGATACGTTTTTTTGAAAAGGATTTCAAATGTTCCCATAAATTTTCCTTTTCGTGTTAAGAATTGATATTCTATTTTAAAAAAAGTTATGCTTTTCTTTTTAGAACATTCATTTAAAAAAAAAATTCCGAAAATTTTTTTAAATCCCTAAAATGCCAAAATTTTCAAAATATTTACTAATTTCCTTTTTTTAAAAATAATCTCACCAAATTTTTTTTTCCCTTGTAGAATAGTATTGTCAAATCTGTAAAAGTTTGAAAAAAAATGATTTAAAAAAATTAGGCTTTTTAATTTTTTTTTTTCTTTTGTGTCTTTCGTCTATTAGCCATTTTAAGAGAATTTTTTCCAAAGTATTATTCTTACATTTTTTTTTGTTTAAAAAGTACTGCTGTTTGAAATCGATGTGAGAAATTGTAAGCGATTAACTTAAAAATTAAGCCTTCAAAAAAATTAAAATTTTAATAAAAGGGGATTTTAAGGGTTTATGAAAACCAGTTTTTGGCCAAATTGCACTCAACATCTGCTTCAAACAAGTCCACTTTACATTTTCAGGGGGTTAAAAAATTGAAGAATATAAAAATGAAAAAACACCAATTGATGAGTAAAATGCGAATGAAAAAAATTTTTTTTTGTTTCACTAATGGTATTTACTGAGCAAATTTCATAAACAGACCATTAAAAAAAAAATTTTTTGCCCTGAAAAACTACAATTAATTTTGGGGAAAATAAACAAAAAAAAACTTTTACTTCATGTTATTTCGTCTTTTATGTCAGATCGAACTAAATTTCAAAATATTTTTTCTGACCCCCGCCAGCGGAAAAACGTTCGGAAAATTTTTGATGGAAATCTATAATCGTAAGGCAATAAGGGTATTTGTAAAATTTTTAAAAGCAGCAGTATTTAAAACTGTTCATGCAACTTTGGGGGAAAAAATTTTTTCCCGTTCCCCTTTTCTTCCGTAAAAAACGAACTTTTCAAATGAAAAAAAGCATAATTTTTATAATAGGTTTACCAGTGTTCAATTTTAAAGGGACCCCAGAAAAACAAAAACTTTTCAGAAATTTTTAAAAGATTTTTTTTAGTAGGTTTTTGAGCCACAACCCCCAATAAAAACCAAAAGCCCCACGGTCCGTTTTTATGGTTAAATCAAAACCCCTAAAAACCGTAAAACAACTTTTTTTCATATTTAAAAAAAAAACGGAAAAACAACTTGATGAAAGGAAGAGCCCGTTTAAAGTCTCTTTTTTTTCTGTGGAAGAAGCTGAAGAAAAGGGTCCTAAATTATACGATTATTAAACACTAACAATCGTTAATGAGTATAAAAATAATAAAAATAATAATTATATATACATATATATATATTTTAAATAATTTTGGGGAAGAATAACTTCAGCGCAAAAATGAAATTGGTTGTATAAAAGAACAAGAAACTTTTGTACGTCAAAAATTTCATAAGAGATGTCAAATTTATACAAAAAATGCCTTATCAAACAATGTGTGTGAATAATATTTTTACATATTTCCCAAAAATTTATTAAAGATATTGGCAAATGGTGAGTTGGAAAACAATTAGTAGAAACAAATGATGAAGGATTAGTTGCAAATAAGCTTGAGCCCGATTTACCCAAATGGGAAATTTAAAACCAAAAAGGCAACTTCCCCATCTCTACAAAAAAAAACAGAATGAACAACGACAAAATCAAATACTATGATTAGCAAAGGGAGATTTTAGATGACTAGTTCGAACTGTGATTTAAAGAATAATTGGGTATTTTTTATAATTTAGTGACACTTAGGTTGGGGAAAAAGGTATAAAATTTCTTAAGGGAATTTTTAAAAATTATTTAAATAAATATTTGGCAAAAAATTTAATTTTGAATAACCTTTTTTTTGCCCCGCAAAAAAACTTTATTAAATAATATTTACTGCCTTGTAAAATTTGCAGAGGTCAACTTGATTTTGAAAAAAACACATTCTTTCAGAGTTAAAAACCTTTAAAATAAATATCGGGATTTTTTTTTAAAAATTTCCCCCCTGTTTGTAAAAAAGGATAAACCCATTCAAGTTAAATACCAAAAATTTTGTTTAGCCTCTGTACAAAGGTTTGAGAAAATAAGGGAAAAAATTTTTAAATTGAAACATTTTTTTTCACGGAAATATTTTGAAAAAGGGGCACTATGTTCATTTTTTATCAAAAAAATTGCATTAAATAAATTTTTAAATTATTCTAAAACAATTTTTATATACATTTTCTAACTAATGAACTAAAAATCCTAAATTTTATCCCTTTATCTTTTTAAAATCAGGGGCCCCAACGTAGTTTTACCTTAAAATATTGAAAACCTTTTTATTTTAGTGCCACAAGCCTTTTTAAAAAAATGTACTGCACCCAAAACATAATTAAAAAAAAACCCCCTAATAATGATACTTTTTTAAATGGCAGTAAAAAAAAAATTTTTGTTTTTGGAAAATTAAAATTTGGTTTATTCTTATCCCTTTTTCCATCCTAATTATTTTTAAATATAGTTTGAAAAAAAAAAATAAAAAAAATTTGTTAATTTTTAATTTAAAATTACTTTTTAAAAAAATTTTTTTTTCAATTCAATACATATAAACCAAAGAAGTTAATTTCCCACCGCGTTTTAATGATACACGCACAATTTTTTTTTCTTTTTAGTTCGATTCAATTTGCATGTTTTTTTGCTTGTTTTAAAACTATAATTTTTTTTTTTCATTTTTTGTTTTATGTAAAATAAAAGCCTGTTTTTTTTGTTTTTTAAAACTACATTTATTCTTTTTTTGAATTTATTCTTTTAGTTTGATATTTGGTGCCGGGAAAATATGGCGCTGGGAAATTTGTCTTGCTCTTCAATGGATATTGGTTAACGGGTCTGAAGGGGATTTTTTTTTTCCATTTAAGAAGCCCGATGAGTTTCCCTATCGTTATATTTGAAAGATTCCGTCTCTACAGATACAGATTTTTTTACCGAAATTATTGTAAAATGTAAAGAAGAAATATTATTTACTTAAAATTAATTTAAAATTATTTTACTTCTTAACATTTTTTGAAAGCTTATTGATAATTTAAACCTTTAATTTAAAGATTAATAAAAATAATCACATATAAAATTTCTGGGAAAAAAGTTTCCTCTTAATACATAAAAAAAATGCTATCTTTATTAAAAATTATTCATAAATGTATACTACTCAGGTCAAGTCTAAAGTTTAGCAAATACAACCATCTTGAAAATACCGAAAGAAATAATTTTTCTGGAAAAAAAGTTTAATAACACCTTTAAATCTTTGAACTAGTTTTCTTCATTTTGAGGTACATTATATTTCGTGGTATACTTTTTTTCCCTTTAACATTTTGCTTATTCTTTTCTAAAGAAAACCTAAAGGTATTTTCTGACAAGTCGTGTTAAAATAAGCCCACAAAACTTTTTTAAGATCTTTGTCCCTGTGATTTTGAAAAAAGATGGGAAAGCTTGATAGAATAAGAAAACAATTTATCCAGAATTTTGAAATCTCAGAGCTTCATCCAGAATCCAGTCTTGAACTTCGAAGGATTTTGTTTTAAATTGTTATTTGGATATTTAGTTCCCAAGACATTTGAGAGATATCTGGTTTGGTTAGCAAATGAAAATTCGCACACACACACACACATAGCCATCCTGCGATAGCTATGACGTGTTGGATCCGCGTAAGTTAGAGGTGTGGGATTATCTAAAGGATGAGACATTTTATAATTCTTAATACAACTTTTTTATTAAGAATAACTTAAATTACTTGTATCTAATGAACAACTTTCTTTAAGTGAGAATAAGCCACAAATTAGACCGAATACTTAAGTCAGATCGCACCACTAGATCACTTATCTTAAGTATGGTTAATTATCTGCCTAATCTAGCTTTCTATACTAAATATTACCGTTTATAAAGTAACCCTCCTACCTTGGTTGAAGACTCATCTATTCTGCTACTTGTAGATAGGTGTACTCAGGTACTATTACTCTTCCTTATAAATTTTATTATCGAAGGTGGACGTTTCCTTCTTCCTTGTGAGTAGGCCGTCTAACACTTGTTCCGAACTGTTCCGCACTAAGCTTTCTCTAAGATTGCCATCTCTCTCACTAAACCTTATATCCTTTTAAAGTGTATCTTATTTGCATTTTTGATTTGTTTTTCTTCTTGGTATTGGGTTGGAAAAGTTTTGCCATTAATCGTGGCCGTCAAAGAACGTAGGAGTTATGTTAGAAGAAGAACGCGAGAGATGTCACATATATATTAAATTCAAATTTTAAATAATAGAAATGTTTTCCTCATTGGAAAAATAACAAACAATTTCTCTTTGTTTTTCACTCATTGCTAGCTTAAAAATCTGAAGGTATAATAAGTTTTTGAAATTTTCTGATTCAAATATACATTTAAGTTCATCTAAGATAATGAATGAATATGAATTATGATATATATAATTATGATAAACTAAATTTCATGGAAATACCAATTAGTCACATGTATTTGCCATTAGAATGAAACTTATTTCCTTAATGATAATACCTTTTTTCTCTTACTCTTAATAATGATACCTTTTTGCCCTTACAAGGAAAATAAAAGTTTATTGTGGGAAAATATATATTTTAACATAATCAATATGAGTTACCATAATACACACAGTCTTTGATAATTTATAGGATATAATATTTTCCTTATCTTAAAGCCTCTTCACATTATGATACGAAAAAACATTGAATTGTCATCTAATTTAGAGCTATTCACAGACCTTTTGCTAATTCTTGCCAAGAAAACAACCATAGAGTTGTGTGATCTTAAGCAATTAGAAAGTTTTTCATATTTTTCTTGTGCTTCATAAAAACATTTAAACACATACAGTTAGTATTTTAATCGTAAAATTCACAATCTAGAACAATTATTAGGGAAAGTTTCTGGAAACCTACAATATAACTAAGCAACAAAATATTTTTAGGAAGGTCTCAAAAGAGGTTTATCCTATTGGATTATGATATTCAAATTTTCACATGCATCTTGCCTTAAAAAGAAATTCGAATCAGTTCTGCCCATCGCAAACTTTCTGTTGAATTGAGATAAAATCTGAACAAAAATATTAAAGATAACTCAACAGATGTGTGGTCAGTAAAAATAAAATTAATTATATACACAATAAAAAGAAATATTATGTTTATTACGTATAACATTGTGAAATTCTTCAAGGAAAAACTAATTTATGCCAAATATAAGCATCCCGCAGAGCTGATAAATCACAATAACAATAAACACAGAGAAAGTTGTTGATCACAACTATTATTTGCATAGAAGGCATCGAATGGGAGCTATTTATTCAACCGAAATTTTAAACAGTGAATCAATAGAAAAACACAGTGAAGGTTTCTAAAAGGTGTTGTTAAATTCAGTCTTGTATCGAAAAGTGTTTTGAGACACATTGCATGATCCACAGATCTCTTGCTTCCTAAGAAATGTGCCATGGTCTGAATACTAACGTGGATTGTAACCCCAGTAGAAAATGTGTATAAAGCCCTAAAAACAAAAAAACTACAGTGTAACTTATAAAAATATGAACTCAATACATTTTTGTTACTGTTTTATTGGGAAGAACATAGGTAGTTTTGTGTGACGTGAATACATGTTTAAGGGATAACATTCCCATTTTTCTGGAAGAACAAACCAGCAGAAAACCGAGACGTTTCTTCACGGGTTTTTTTGTGACGAAACTTGGTCGACATAATCCAAAATTAAATTCTTTAATCTTCAACTCCAAAGAACAAAGAGACATATGTTGAGTACGGGTGATAAAGTTAATACTTTTTGTGGAAAATATGAATTATGGAGCACAAATTTAATGTATTTTAATTTTTTATGCAGTATATAGCTGATTGATTTATATTTGTTGATACATTGATTTACATTTTTCATGCTAGCAACATTTAATACAAACTAAAATACCTAAAGAGGCATTATACAATAATCGTTTAATATCTCAGAACGAAAGAAAAGGACTGAAACAAAAATTTATATTTGAAAGTCTTTAGAGATTGTGTCTAATGGTTTATTTACGAGTTGCTACTATCTTTCTTTTTTCTGATTATTTTTAAAAAAACTCTATAGAAGTGTAACTTGAGAATCATTTTATGTCACGATTCAAATATTTTTGATGAGAAAGAATTGTACTTTTTTTTGAAATTTTGGAAGTAGTATAACTTTAGAATATATATATATATATTTCTGATCTTCAAACAAAGTCCAGTGTACCACTTAGTGATACATTTTAAAATGATCAAATAAAAACTTAAAAGGTGTGATAATTAAAATGCATTCAAAAGTACAAATTCAATGAATGTCCGGAAATATAGACCGGAAAAAAGACACTTTCTTCATATTTAAAACAATATAATATATATATCTTTTCTAAAACTAAAGCGTATAAACTCTTCAATGTTAAATGTTATGTATTCGTCCTTAACTTCCTTCAATTTTATTTCCTACGAGAACGAAATTGCTCTTTCGCTGATACCATTAAATCGTGCGTAACATTTCTTTCTGCTGTGATTAACGCCACTAGAAAAGTGTTCGCGAGGCAGAAATGATTTGCATATTAATGATTCAGAACTTACCTTTGCGGCGGGTAAGCTTTGATTAATAACTGCAAATGTTTGCACTTCCTGCGTGCCGTGCCTCAAATCATCCACAGTGCGCTCTAGACGAGCACTTTCCTTACGCGAGTTTATCGCCTCGTTTGGTCTAGGAGTCAAGTTGTCTAAAATTAAATCAGTATTAGTAGGTTCTCGCATTTGAGATTTGGTGAATTAATATTACCATCAACGGTTTGGGTGCAGAATAAAAAAATTTTCTTGCTTAGGTATATGTACTTTGGAGACATTTCACGAAAAGTTTATTTATAAAGTTTTATGGAAATATATATGTAAAAGAATATTTTATACCTGTATAAAATTGACAATTGATTGAGAAATTGTAATTAATATCATTACTTTCAATAACTATTTATTTTTTAAATATAATAACAGGGTTTCGTTTTCTTAAGAAATATCAATGTATAATTCGTAGAATATGATAAAGTTCTTGTTTTTATTGAAAGAATATTTAACTATATTATATTTATTCTATTCCTCGGAAACAATTTTAAAATAATGTGAATTTGTAGTAAAATTTTTTTGACTACTTTCTGTCTCTCTACAGACGTATGTACTCTTTCTCTCTCTTTCTCCCTCTCTATCTTCTATCTCTCTCTATATATATATATATAGAGAGAGAGTTTATGGTAGCTATATATTATTAATTCAATTAATAGTAACTTAAAATGACTCTTAGCAACAGAAGATTCGACCTCATGCCCGGTTTCATTTATTTTCTTTATCTCCTCTGGTCATTTCTCACAATGGCTGACAACGCCATCTGTGGATTTCTTCTCACCACAAACACAAAAACATATAGATTTGATTTAATTAACATATAAATATATCAAATATTTGAAAAGTTTCAATTGATCAAACTAAATGGCTTAGGTTTTTAAATCGTCTGTATATAAAAAATGTTTTAAATTTTTTTCTTTCTCTGTAGTAATTTAGGTATTGATAAGATATTGCTCTTAAAATAAGAGACAAATACGTAATAAATACATTAAATCAATATTTATTACACCTACAAAATCTATAAGCAGATCTGTTTATTATTATTATTATTATATTATTATTATTTATTTATTTTATTTATTTGTTTATTTATCTATGTAATGATTTTCCAAAATTTTAAACTTTCTTCGTATCTGTTAGTTTCTTAGTCGTTGTCTTTCTTAGTTTTAATGGAACAATGAAATTATTTATATCCGGGCTCTTTTTCTTTTCAGTAATAAGTATAATAAGAATGAAGGAAATTTCTTATTTTTTACTTCAATTCATATTTAATACTTATTAGCTAACTGGAAATATTTTAATGGGATTTTTACTAATTTTTGTTATATATATTTATTAATTTTAGTAATATTGATAGAGTTTTCTAAATTAAATTAATAAAAGCTAAAACCTTATTTATGTATTTTCTTTTGTTTTTTCGAAAACGAACTAAATTGAAAGGCTAAATAATGAGTTAATAATTCCTTTTAATTGTAAAAAGAAAGTCTTAATAAGAAATTTTATTAGTTCCCTGTCTATATGCAGGGAGCAGGAATTGTGTAAATGAGAACAACTAGCAACTAACCACGTGACTAATTCTTTTAGAGGATCTTGCCAAAATCTTACTCATGGAACATTTAGTATGAAGAAAATAAAGAAATAGTCTTTTTTCAAGAATAAGGTATTTTATTTGTCTGCTTTAATATCTGATGAGATAGCTTGATGTTGGACAGTGTGCATACGTTTCCAAATTCACTATAAATCATATAATTTATCACGAGAAAAAACTCACCAAACCATTGTCGATTGAAGTATTCTTTCTATTTCTTCTTTTTTTCATTTGATCCACCGGCCCCATCTACGTTCATTTTTTGTTCAAAAATATGATTTGTTTCTACTTATCGTCCCAAGAAATGATCATTTTTTTCCCCATTTCGGACTTTCTTCTTGTTGGTGCTTCAGTGAATTTATTATTTCTTTCATCTTAATAAATTTTGTGTTAATATTTAATTTAAGACTCTCATCCAAATTGTGACATAAAAAGTTCTTTTTTTTAAAAATAAGTCGACAATAGAAAAATTTATCAATCGTTTTTTACCTTCAAAACCTTTTTTATCCGTATCGTTTTTATTATTGCTCTTTTCAATTCCTACTATCGGTATATACCTTGTTCAATTTTCAATCGTTAATAAAATACTTTTTACTCATCCACTCAAGTTCAAACACTAATTTTTAAACTTGTAGTGGATTACTTGATGTTAATACAAACGATGAATTGATTGAATGATGAAATGATGAATGAATTAATGTTTCAGATATTAATTCAATAATTAAGTTTAATTAATAAATAAATAGTAACAGATAAAAATAATAGTCCAACACCATATATAGAAAGGCAAATCGCTCATTGTGTCCCTGTATCGTAATGGATAGTGCGTTGGACTTCTAATCGAAAAGGCGTGGGTTCGAATCCTACCAGGGATGGACTGTTTTCTGGATTGCAATTTCTTTTTTACTATACTATTTTATTGAGAATAATTAAATTTAATTTTTGAATTTATATGTAACAAACAAAAAATTGTCCAACACCACATATTGAAAGGAAAATGAAAAATTTCAAGGAAAATCGTTTTCTGTTTTGTCAATATTGCGATTCTGTCATATGTATATACATATTTGTACTAATTATAACTATTCATTAAAAAGTAGCTAAAATAAATTGTTTCTTTCTTGGCCTACGTAGGAATTGACTTTATTTTTATATTACTTGTTAATTATGATATTGTGTGTGTGTGAATGGGTCTTTTAGAACTTTTCATGAACCTAGATATTTTTTAAGCGCGCGCATTTTAAGTACTCTTTTATAAATAAATATTTTTATTTCTCACTCATATCTCTGTTTTTACCCCTTTTTCCTCAAATAAATTGTGGATAACACAATTGAAACCTTCATACTTGCTTCTAGAGACAACGCTTTCATGATAGTAACGCGCATGGGTTTTATAATAATTCTGATTTGATGTATGATATGTTAATTTTTCAGGCCTTTTTCATTTTATTTAATTTTTACAATCATCTTATTTAATTATTAGAAAATAAGTAGAATGGATTTTAATAAAAATTTGTTAAAAATGCAATAAGTAGGAAGTGTTTACAAGAATTTCAAACATGCCAAAAATTGGATATGTCTTTTTCAAAAGTTCACTAATTCGTTAGTGGTTTTGAAATTTCTTAACTTTCTGTATTATAGCATAATACTTAAGTATTTGATGCTTGATTATTATTCAGTTTAAAAAAAGTTATAATTTTTTAAAAATTTACCTACTACTTAGAATATCAATGCCCTCTATTTAACTTCTTAAATTATACATTGGCTTGTAAATATAAAGTTAATCTGATTTTATTTGCATCACATTTATACTTTAATTTTTAACCATAGGTGTCGCTATCAGTTGACTTTACTTTCATAACTGTCACATTTGGGTACAATCTTTTTAATGTTACATACCTTTTCTAAAAAGTATTTAAAACTTATATATGTTTTCATATTTTTAACAATAATGTTATGCTACTTACATTAAAGAATATATGTATTATAATTATTTTCATAAATCTGAATTACGATTTTTTGAACTCATTCTTTTAGAGAAGAGTTAAGTAGATTACTTTTTCTAATATTCTTAGGATGTAATGATTTATTGGTATAAAAACTTTAGTACTTTAATTTTTTTAATTATTTTCATTCATTTTTCTTCTAAACTTAATTTCAGCGCAAAAAATACAAAAGAAGGAAAAGAAAATTTGTCGCCCTAAGATTGCTTAAACCTCGCAATCGTAGTCCTAAAGCTAAAAGTTTGCTCGAAGTTTTAATGTGTTAAAATACATTGTCCTACAGTGTCTTGCAATTTTTTGTTTAAAGTTTTACTTTAAGTTAGATCTATAGTTTTTAGTATGATGTTCTTGATTATATGTGAGTGTAGTTAAGAATACACTTTTCATTTCAAGTTATATAAAAAACAAATATTTTTTTTAACTAAATATTTTGAGTATAGTTTATAAAATTAGAGTTCCTAAATTACTTTAAATGTTGATGAATAAAGAATAACAGAAAATACAGGTGCTTAAATTAAAAGATTTCTTTTGATGGATATGATTTGTTTCAGAAGACTATGAAAAATGTTATACATAGTTTTGATGGAAACTGTAAATATATCTCTTCACATGTTAAATATATTTTTTCACGTCGTTTTATGTACGTTTTGCATAGGGCTATGTTAAATATAACAAGATAATTTTTTTTTGAAAAAGGAGTTTGTCTAACTAATTAGCCATAAAATTTGAGCAATATCAGATTAGATTTTTTGCTGATATTCACAAAGTATGGCAAATATACTAAAAGTAAACATTCTTGAGATTTTGTTTTAAATTGGACTCTAATTTTTATGCACAACAATTTTAATACGCGTATAATTATAAACATAAGAAATATTTATTTCCTTCATTGAGATCAAGTTTTAAAAATACATCTTGGAGACATCAATGTTATTAATTACGCTCTACGTGAACACGATGTTATTAACAGGTCGCTAGTGAAATAAATGTCCCCCTTTATGCCACAAAGAATTAAGGTGATATGTATAACTAAACGGAGACGCGATAAAACTCCTCTTCTTATCTTTCACGACCACTTTAAAACTTTTACACTTGTCTTGCAGAAGTAATGATACTCTTTTATAAAATCACCCTAACTTGACGATAAAATTCGTTGTCTTATGTTGTTTTTGAACTGCCGAATCGACCTAATTGTTGTTATATGTTGGATAGTTCGTCTTGGCGCTGAAGAGATAACAAAGAAAAGATACATTTTTGCACCCAAGTCTTGTGAATGTTCTGTTTAATATAGTATGCATATTCATATTAATATACATATTTGCATATATATTGCTACGTAGATCCGGGGTTCGAGGATTTTATGACAATCAGTCGCAAAGAAGAAGACAGTTCTTTAAGAGCGATGAGAATTTATTGTCGAAAAACAATCCTGAAGGGGCAGGGTACAACAGTAAATTGCAAAATAAATTCCAAAGTCTTCAATTTAAAACCCATGTTATCAAGCTACATGTTCCTATCTCAATCTCATCACATTTCCTATGACGATATATTCTGACTTGTTCAACATTGACGGTTAACCTTTTTTTTCCTGACCTCCATATTATAACATTATTATTATTTCTTACTTCTAACTTACCCTATACGGACCTTCAAATTTTTTGTTTAAACTTGTACAAGGAGTACATTTGTACTGAACTTAAGGGTGTGTTTCTAACAAGACAGTCATTCACCTTAATTTGTACATCACGCCTGCGTCTATTATAATATTTCTCCCATTTTCATGTTTTAGCTTTTGTTGTTTCGTTTGGCTTCATCAAACAGATTTTCAATATCTCCTACTGCAAAATCAGTTCCGTCTGAAACCATGATTAATTTTGAAATAGGGTAATCAACTTTCGACCCAAAATAATTCGCAGGGTTTTTCCCATTAGTTTCATTCAATGCTGTACGAATAGCATATGCAAACTCACGTAGAATTGGTCCCCATGTATCGTGTTGATCGCTTTACATAATTTGCAATCATTTTACCAGATCGCGATTTACGTTCGGTTCTATTGCCTGAGGTCTATATACAACAGTCTTCACATGCCTTATGCCTAATTTTCACTTAAATGTTCAAAAATTTTGGATATAAATTAGGGGACCGTAATCACTTATTAATTTTATTGCAGCTCCAAAACGCGATAAAATTATCAAAGAAAAGTATCGGCTATTACACGAGCCGAGGCCTTTTAAAAGGTATATGGTGCAAAGCCCATTTGCTGAAATGATCGGTATTACTAATACACTTGCAAATTACGTCTCACTCTCGATGTAGGTACGAACCTAACAAATCTAACGTAACTATCTCATTTGGATGCTTTGATGCAATCCAGTTTAATCGACCAAGCTGGTAACGCGTTTTTATAATTTTTAACGTGACATATGGCATGTAGAGACATTTTGATCAATAAATTTTTCTCATCTATGGGGAAATAACAAATGTCCCTTATTTTATGATAAGTCTTAAATTGACCAAAATGACCTGCTATGGGCTTGTCGTGAAATTCTCTCATGATTTTATTCCTTAAAGACTTTGGAATGTATACACGCATTTCACCAAACGACGTTATTTCGCATAAAACAACAAGCTTTCAATTAGACGGAAGTCGCGGGACCAATTCTTACATATCGTCACATTAACCAAGTTATCTTCCGGGTTTTCTAAATATCTATAGATATGACCTAATTCTGGGTCATTTTTTGTTCTGTTATTAACTGTTCTCGTGATGTAAGTACTAGATCTCTGATTATTGCACAATTAGCTTTTCTCTCACAGTATACTCTCAACCGGGTTTCTGGATAAAACATCCCGCTACCGCTGCGACATAGCCATCCTGTGATGACTATGTCGTTTCGGATATCCCGCGTAAGCTAGAGGTGTGGATTATCAAAATGATGAGACATTTTGGTTCTTAATACAACTTTTATTAGAATAACTTATATTACTTAATTCTAATTGACAGCTTTAATGAGGTAAGAGGTGAGTTAACACCCAATTAAACCTAGTATTCCAGTCAGATCCACGCAACTAGACCATTTATCTTAATTATAATAAATAAACCAATTCATCTAACTTCCCTATACAAATATTACCTTTTTCAAGATCTCCTTCCTTCACCTATTGAGAGGAATTCTATAATGTATTTGAATATGCAGGGTTCAAGCTTCTTTATAATAAACTTCTATTTCTTCCAAGCTATGGGGCAGTTAACTCTTGATCTGAAAGATTCCGCATAAAAGCTATCTCTAAACTTGCCGCGCTACTTATCATCAAAGCTTCTATCCTTTTAAAGTATATCTCATTTACATATTATCTTCGTTTATCTTCTTGGTAGGGTTGGAAAGGTTTTTGCAGTAATCGTGACCGTCAAAGAACATAGGAGTTATGTTAGCAGAAGGACGCGAGAACGTCTAACCCCTCAAGAAAGAAAACGTGATTACTGGGGTTCTCAATGGCCTTAATAAATTGCATTGTCTAAATCTCTATTTCACGAATTTCTTCGCTTTCTGATTTTATTTAAATTTTAATCTTAAATCCTCATTTTAACTTTTATAATTTCCAATATTTATCTTGACTTTAATTTTCATTACTCATCTTAGAATTAAATTTAATATTCAATTTAATTTTAAACTCGTGACAATAAATTTTACTCCAATAACTAGGCCAACATTAATAATTACTGTTTAATTCATGCCCACTCTCACTTTTCACCTTAATCATAAAATAACTATACACTTAAATTTACAAAAGGCATAGGTGCGCAAGACCCAAACTTTTCATCTTTATCTCATTACTGCCTATGGGTGGATTTTTTCGCTCCCTTTCTTGTGAAGTCATATATATCATAATTTTCAGAGTCTGTCTCCCTGAAATGAAAACTTTCTGAGTCTCTCTATTTTACATAATATCAATCAATTTCACAATTTTTATTCATTATATATTGTTTGTATATCACAATAAATTTTCATCTCCGTCCCACATCTTTTTCAAAAACTCCCAATGAGCCGCGCAGCATCGTTTGTCATGCATTGTTAGTGCCCTGACTACGCCGCGTTTCCATGAACCAGATGCCTCATAATGCGTAACAATACAACAACATATATATATATACACATATTATACAATTACAAACATTTTTCAATAAGCTATTATAACAAATAACCAAAGGAATTTTCGCATCACACGAAGTCATACATCAGAAGCAAACAAATGTGCAATTACAAATGTTTTTCTCCAGAAAAAAATTTTTAACAAGTCAAAAGTTCCAAAATTAAATAAACACTCATTGTGAGTGTTTGCCTTTTGCTGGCTTATAGCTTTTCCCAAAAGCACCGCCAGAGACTTCTTTCTTTGCAATAATTCTTCCGACCACTTGTTGGAAGATCGCCAGAAAATGAAACAATACAACTTGATTTTTTATATGTGTTCTCCGACCATTACGTCCAACGATGAGGTGCTACCACTTTTCTTTCCTCGGTTGCACTGGAATTTCATGTTTTTGCTTGTTGTAGGGCTTGTA
Organism: Trichonephila inaurata madagascariensis; assembly: GCA_019973955.1. Lineage (NCBI taxonomy): Eukaryota > Metazoa > Arthropoda > Arachnida > Araneae > Nephilidae > Trichonephila > Trichonephila inaurata. The sequence goes on along the minus strand of BMAV01027526.1, from coordinate 299,107 downwards.
ATCTCCTCGTCGTCCCTTTCTTGACTTCCTACTGTCTCCTTGGCTGGTCGGGGTTCTTTTTCTGTTCTCCGTCGTGGCCTTAGGTTGTAGTTTGATTCATCTGGAACTTCTGTGCATTCTCTTCTGTTCTTTTTTTTATTTCTAGAAATAGTACTGGATGAAAAAAGTTCTTTTATTAATATTATTACCAGGTCCCTTTCTTTTTGCCACTTTCTTTGTGGTCCGCACTGACATTGCTGATCTTTTAATACCCCTATTTAAAATTCCTTATCCTTTTGCTTTTACTTTCATTCCCAAAATGAACTGAAGCGATCTGACCAGTGATTTGTTTTATGGGGTCCTCTCTGTATATTTTTATATTGATTTGATTGGTTACCAATCCCTTTTGCCTCTAACTTACGTTTCACCGCAGATTTTTCTTTCCCATATTGTGACTCCTTTAATCGTTGATGTACTTTTTCCGAAGTACAGAGTTTTCCTGACTTGATCTTATACTATTTGGGATACCTGTTGTTCCTAATTCGACCTCGTCACATTTCCTATGATGACGATATATTCTTATTTGATCTACGTTAACTGTTAATCTTTTTTCCTGATTTCCATATTACAATATTATTGTAATTTTTAACTTCTAATACTCTATAAAGGTCCCTCAAATTTTTTGTTTAAATTTAGCACACATACTTTGTTGGCTGCTGAACTTACAGGGTGTGTTTCTAATAAGACAATCATTTTACCTTTATTTTATGTCTTTTTTTCTGCGATATTATAATATTTTCCCATCTTTCCTGTTTAATTTTCGTACTTAGTCTAGCTTCTTTAAAGCTTTTTTCAATATTTTGAATTTTGAATTTTTGAACTTTCCGATATCATAACTGGTTTTGAAAATGAATTGTAATCAATTTTCGACCTAAAATAATAATTCAGCAGGTGATTTTCCCGTTGTTTCATTCACCGCCATTGTGCGAATAGCGTAAAGCAAACTCAAGTAAAATTGATCCCAAGTATCGTGTTGATCGTTAACGCAATTTGCAATCATTTGCATATATCTCCGATTAACTCTTTCAGTCCATTGCTTGTGGTCGATATGCAACAGTCTTCACATGCCTTATGCCCTAATGCTTTCACTTAAGTGCTCAAAAATTTCGGATATAAATTGGGGACCATTATCACTTGTGTAATTTTTATTGGGCTCCATGACGCGATATAAAGTTATCAAAAAAAAATATCGCTATTATACGAGGTGAGGCCTTTTTTAAGAGGTATAATTTCGAAGCCCGGTTGCTGAAATGATGCGGTTATACTAAATATAGCGGTTACGTCTTATTCTCGATATAAGGATACGGGCCTAACAAATCTAACGTCACTATCTCATTTTGGATAATTTGATATAGTGGTTTAATCGACCAGCTGGTAACGCGTTTTATAGTTATTAACTTGGCACATATGGCATGTAGAGACATATTGATCAATGAATTTTCTCATGTACGGGAAATAACAAACGTCGAATCTTATGATACGTTTAAATCTGCCTAAGTGTCCAGCAATTGGCTTGTCATGAAATTCTCTCATTATTTCATTCCTTAAGATTTGGAATGTATACGCATTTCACCTAATGACGTTGCGTGTTTCGCATGAAATAAAATCCCTTCAATTAAACGGAATCGTGGGACCAATTCTCACATATCGTTGCATTAACCGAGTTATCTTCCGGGTTTTCTAAATATCTATAGATATGACCTATATCTGGGTCATTTTTCTGTTCTGTTATTAATTGTTCCCGCGGTAAGTACTAAATCCTTGATTATGGCACAATTAATTTTATCTCCAATTATACTTTTCATGCTTTTCAGTAAAACATTAGCCACCATATTTAACTTCATTTGTGACCCATTAACGTGTAATTTCCTTTATCTGCTTTATTGTATCTTCAACCAGCGAATTTGGAATTTTCAACGATTTTTGATCAAATCTAATACTATCTTTGACACTTGTAAGAAATCAATACCGAGAATACATGGGTATTCTAAATCAAATCAACACATAGAAATGACCAATTTCTTTTCCGAGATTGTCTGATGCGAATAATTCCAATTCCTACGATCCCATGTTTTGGCATTTTCGCACCTGTGCTTTCTATTATTATTACCTGGGCTCGCGATTTTTAATTTGTATAAAAAATATTTTCTATATACTTCTTCCCATATAAATGATTTGTATCTGCTCCGGTGTCCCATGGCGCTTTCAAAATGTGTTATTTGCCCCAATAAAATAGGAACATTAAGGGGAAGTTCTACGGGTGATATACATGTATCGGAGAAGCCTAATTGATACTCTCTTGTCGACACCCCTTGATGTTGATCTTTAACCTTTACAATTTAATCGTCCTTTGCATCCTATACTCCTCTACTGAAATTTTCACTCGAACCCTATTTCTACGGTCCCCTCAATTAAAATTATCATTTCGCTCATTTCGAAATGGTAACTATTGTTGAATCTTTGATCATTATTCTGAAATCTATTCCTCTCGAACCCTCTATTACTTTGACGGCTATTCTCGTAAAATCATTTCTGCTGTTATTTGGTCTACGTCCTACTTCAAGAATTCCTCCAGTTTCTACCATTAGCATCAAAATTAGGCATCCTATGCGCATTTGACCTCGTCTTTCTATATTATCATTCTGTGAACCTTTTAATTTGCAAGAATATCTCTCTTCGAATTTAGCCAAGACTTCCAAAAGTTGTACGCATGTTTTGTGGATTGCACTTCCACATAATCTTGTATTTGGCTGGTTCGAGTCGGAAACTAAATATGATCCACCAACTCTGCCTGGGACATTCCTAATTCTAAACTTCTCTCTATTTAATAAATTGCCGGCGAAAATCAGAGGGTTTCCACGATTTCCTTTGCTAAGGACTGCCCCGTAGAATTGTTTTGCATTCTTTCTTATTTTGACCGCGGGAGAAAGCTTTCGCTAATTCAGCCTTGAGCTGCGCGAAATCCGTGGCTGTATTTTGCATAACAACGATCAAATATCGAATACCCAATCTTGAGCCCTTCCCTGAGATGACTTTTTAAAGTAAGCACATGACAGATTACTTGGGATTTTCCAGTAGCTTTCCCATGTTAAATTCTATATAATACGATTCGATAAGCTCGCGAAAATGTTCTCACCGAGCCCTGAAATTACACATTTCAGGTAGTGCGTTCAATATCCACCTGCATTACCTAGCCAGAATTATACACGTTCCGGGCGCCATTGCGACATAGCCATCCTGTGATGATTGTAATGGTTCAGCCGCGTAAGCTAAGAGGGTGTGGGATTATCAAAATGATAGAGACATTTTGGTTCTTAATACACAACTTTTAGTAAGAATAACTTATATTACTTAATTCTAATTGACAACTTTAATTAAAGTGAGAGTTAACACCCAATTAAACCTAGTATTCAAGTCAGATCACGCAACTAGACCATTTATCTTAATTATAATAAATAAACCAATTCATCTAACTTCCTATACCAAATATTACCTTTTTCAGATCTCCTTCCTTCACCTATTGAGAGAATTCTATAATGTATTTGAATATGCGAGGTTTCCAACTTCTTTATAATAAACTTCTATTTCTTCCAAAGCTATAGGGCAGTTAACTCTTGATCTGAAAGATTCCACACTAAGCTATCTCTAAACTTGCCGCGCTACTTATCATCAAAGCTTCTATCCTTTTAAAGTATATCTCATTTACATATTATCTTCGTTTATCTTCTTGAGGCATTATTACGGGTTGGAAGGTTTTTGCCATTAAAATATTTGGCCGAATCCAAGAACATAGGAGTTATGTTAGCAGCAGAAGGACGCGAGAGACGTCACACCGCATTTTGAGTTCCAGGTCTATGTTCCCCTTCTATATTAAATTATGCTTATTTGAGTGCCCATCTGATCACCCTACTCGACAAATTTTTCCCGCCAAGGTTAAACGCGTGTTAAAGCAGCGTGATCGGTAATAACTTTGGCAATGATCCTAAATATGTTCTGGAATTTATTCAGCGCCCACTACTGCTAAACATTCTCAATATAATTCCTATCCAGCGTTGCTCAAGAATTGCGCATAAGAAAGCAAATACAACTGGTCTCTGTTCTTGATTTAGAGATGCTCCCAAAAATATTGAACTTACATCTGTAAATAACTCTAAAGGCTTTTTGAAATCCGGCAATTTTAAAACTGGCGCCTTTGTTATGGCCGTCTTGACCGCGTCGAATGCCTTCTGCACCTCAATGGAACAGAAGAATTTTTTTAATTTTCGTTTAAGATTATAAAGGGGCTCACAAAGATCAGGTATAATTTTAATAAATTTCGTGTACCACTGGGTCATACCCAAAAACTTGAATACCTTCTTTGAATTCATTGGTGATTGCATCTCGAGTATGGCTCGAACCTCTGTCTCATACGTTTTGATTCTTTCCTTACTAATAATCAATCCTAAATACTTCAATTCATCACAACCAAAACTACATTTTTCTTTATTTAACGTCACACACACAATCCTGCATCTTGCAATAACGAAAAACCTCCCACATAAATGCTCAACATGCTTAGTGAACGATGGAGACAGAGATGATAACGTCATCCATGTGCACACTCAAAAGCACCTATACCGGTTTCAGGATTAGGTCAATTGCCTTCTGAAAATTTGGCAGCCGCCCTGATAAGCCGAATGGCATACGCCGAAATGCGTAGGTGCCACTTTTTTACTACGAACGAGGTCTTAACAATATCACTGAGTTTACGCCATTTGAAGTGCCATTTCTTAGATCAAGAGATGACATTTGACCCGCCGTATAGGGGATATTCAGGTGGTAGAAATCATCTATTAGTAAGGTATTTCGCCGCTGCGTGGGCTGAATTAAGTTTCCTATAGTCAGCGCAAATCTATATACTTCCGGATTATCGGTGGCGCTTATTACTTTCTTACATAACACAACGGGTGACGCGCGGGGATTGAATTGGAACTGTGGTTCTTTCTCGTAACATTTTCTCAATGTGGAATTCGAGTATTGCTTGTTTTGCCGATCATACCTGTACGTACACTGAAACAACCGGTGGACTATCTCCCGTATCAATTTCATGGTATAAAACATATAGTAAGACCTGGTTTGTCTGAGAACAATCCCTTAAAAACACCTAAAACAAATTTTGTAATTTCTGTTATTGCTTATCCTCCAACTTTGTCTTAGACAGATCTATTTCTACATTTTTCTTCCTCGATTGTTTTGACACCTTCTCTATCTGCGAATCAGGGAATCTTTAACGATTTTCGACCAAAGTCTAAAAACAAACTTTTGATCCACTTCTGAAATCTACCCCAAGAATTCATGGGTATTCCAAATCTGTCAACACATGAAACGGCAAGGTTTTTCAAACTCTAATTCGAATATTCAATTCTACAATTCCTATATTTTGACATTTTCGCTCCTTGTGTTGTGATCCTGAGCTCGCGATTTTTTACTTGCTTATAAAATATATTTTTATATATTTCCTCCATTATAAATGATTTATCATACAGAGTCCCATAATGTCTTTCAAAATGTGTCATTTAATAAAATAGGAACATATGGAAGTTCCGCTGGAGATATACATATCGCAGAAATTTTAATCTGTATATCCATTGCCGAGTTCTTTTGATTACTTTGAACATCATTAACTTTCAAAACATTCAATCCTCCTCTTTGCATCCTATCGCCTCGACTGAAATTCTCACTCGAACCCATATTTCTACGGTCCCCTCTATTAAAATCACCATTTCGATCTCCCTTTCTAAATTGGTATTCCCTTTCGTTGAATCTGCGGTCATCATTCTGAAATCCGTTGGCTCCTGATTTCTTCCTGCTGAGAGCATAATACCTCGTTTCACAAATCTTTTCTTTGCTGCTTATGGTGGGGAATGATTTGCAGATGGATTTACTTTGCTTCAATGCGAAATCTGTGGCAGTATCCTGCACTAACTTTACTGATCCGAATATCTCCATAATAACAATCTCGGGCTCTTTCCCGGAAATGACCTTTCAAATAAGCACATGCTAAATCGCTAGTTATTTCTAGTAATTTTATTTGATTGTCTATGGCTTCAAAAATTCAGTCACGCTCCGACCCGGAAAGGCACACTTCTGGTAAAATACCATACCCACTCGAGCTTCCTACCCCAGGGTCATATAAATTAAATTTGTTCGGGCGCCAATGTGATATGGTCGTTCTTTTGTGACCATATCTTTGAATTTCAGCGTGAATTAGAGATGTGGGATTCTCAAAATGAATAGACATTTTAAAATTCTTAATATATTTTATTAAGAATGCAACAGCAACTAACAATTTAGATAAATTATATAGAAATCTAATAGAACCAAACACACAGCGTAGATAAACGAATCGCGTAATTTGAACCACTTTATCTAATTAATTATATTATCCACCTATAATTCTGATAATATTACAAGTTCTACTATCAAATAATCAGTACTTAATCAAACTAAGATTCTATCACGGTACGGAAACGTCTGGAGCACGTGCAATGGTATACTGTATCAATAGCTGGATATCTCAGTAGCTTTAAGATAGGTCGTCAATTCACACTCGTATCTCTTCCAAACATACTTTCCCTAAATTGCCATACTGCTTACTGAAACTTCTGTTTTTTTAAAGCTATCTTATTTGCATTTATTACTCGCATTTCACTTCTTGGATCTTAACTGGTTTGGAAAAAGAGTTACCATTAATCGCGGCGTCAAAAGAACCCGGAATGTTATGTTAAGAAAAAGACATGATATGAATTCGTCACAAGCCTTGCGTTCGAGTAAATGATACGTATTTCTGAATGAAAGTATTATAAAGTAGGCGCTGAAGAATGTGAAAAACTATAGTGAAGTCCTTGCAGTTAACGTTATAGTGATACTTTTTGAAATGTTTGAATTATTTTAAAAAAATTAAATAATTTTATGATTTTTAAAAAAATAATAGTAATAATTTGAAAATAAATGCTAAAATGTTCTTTCAATGTAAAATCTTTATTTGAATTACTTTTATTAACTTTTTCTTACCTAATTTGGACTTAAACTTTATAAACGTACAAATTTTTATAAAATCATAGGTGTTTAAAATTCAAAATATAACCGTTTATCTATAAAGAAAAGTAATAATCAAACTTAGAAATTTGTTTTTAAGGTTTTATACAATTATTTTTTATCCATAGTCGAGTTATTTTCGCGTTTTCCGTCACTCCAATAATTTTCATCTTTATAAAAAATACACTGGAACAATTGTTAGTAAATATAGTAACGCTCCCATCGATAGATCTTTTGTGAAATTTACCTAAATGTAGAACTATGAATGAGTTCAAACAGTGGGAAAAATTGAATGTTTGTTTCATTATGTCCAGTAATTCAAATAAATTCTCTTTGATTCTGAAAATAAATATAATGCCTTTTATAATTGTTCAAGACTTTTTGAAATGTATCGATTGGGTAATTCTAAAGTCTATAAACTTCTTATAACATTTTTATCGCAGTGTTTCTCCTTAAAGAGATTTTAAGTAATTAATTTTTTTATTCTTTTCTTATTTAAAATTTGTCATCTATTATCATTTTTGTAAAACACGGTATTTGTTGTGCAAAAAGTATTTACCGTAAAATCTGGTGTATTACGCGCACTTTTAACACAAAAAAATAAGATCAAATTTAGGGTGCGCGTTATACGCCAGAATTGCCAAAACGAGCTTTAAAAATAAAGAAAAGGTGAGCGAAAAAATTAAAGACTACCTACATTGTCCGACATACTTTTTATTTAAAACGTATTGCATACCATATGAACTTAAAGAGTTGTACACCTAGAAATATAATATTTTTTCCAGAGCCTGGGATAATACCTCGAATATAAATGACTTCAAGACATAAAATCACTGCACTTATATTTCAGGTTTCTTCGTAAAAAGGGCTGCGGTAGCCCAGTGGTTGGGTATCGGACCTGGCGGGCATGTCATGAGTTCGAGCCCAATACCACTAAGACCCGCCGTGTGGGGCAGCGATGCACGTTAAATCTGTCGAGAGCTGAAATGTCCCGTTGGTGTGGTGTGGTAGTTGGGAGAGGTGCAGCTCAGGTGACCGTCGATCACTTGACCATAGTAGTTCAAAGGTACGTGGTCCGTCATCAAAAGCCTCGTGTAGCTTAACAGTGCGACACGTTAATATTCACTCAAACTCTTCGTAAAAAAGGGTGAGCGTTATACGGCAGAATATACCAAAATTGTGTAAAAAAATGCAACGGAGAAGTTCAGATGCGAGTTATATACATAGATTTACACACACCCCTTATGCCATTTTTTTATTCGAATAATAAAGGAAAAGAAAATCGAATAGATCATTGGCGTGGCCTACCGCCGTATCGACCGCGGGGCCCTCAAGCTCAGAAGCCTTGTATATACTCAAAGAGATCGTAACATATTGAGGGACCTCAAAAAAGGAGCGTTCTTGAAATTTTTTATAGGGGCTCACTTGGGACTAGCTACGCCAGTGCAATGAATGTACTATAACTATTACAAAAGATTGAATTGAGATACCGAATCTTGGGAGAAGAGTGTGGAATGCATTTCAAAATTCATTCGATACTGCGTAACTTTTCAAGTATGTAATTGGCTAGATGACGCTAAGTAGAGCCTGGGTTCGAATCAGGGGAAGGGCATGGATGCCCAGCAGTATATAGTGCCTTTGCGGCAGCCCTCAATAACCGTTGAGCGGCAATTCATCTCAGGGGTTGGTGGGAACGGGGAAGAGTAGGCCTCTGAATTGGGGTGGAACCGAGCAAAGTGTACTGTCAACTGGTGGCGAAGCGGCTAACGATAAGCATACTACTAGCCCCTTGCCACGATGAATTTCTTTGGCCTTGACCCTGATGTTACTGTTGATCGGGCGTGCATTAGCAACAACATAGCTTTTCTTTATCTTTTATATTATTCTTAGTTTTTTCTTGAAAGTTGAACACATTAAATTATTTTATTAATATCATTAAGTTAATGATTATTATTAATGTATATATTTTCTGTTATATTTTTTGCGTCCCATAACAGAATTTAATTTCAGAGTTTAGCTTAAGTATTATATGTAATGACTAATTATATAAGAGTACAAAGGATTAAGAAATTTTATTAAAGGAAATAGACTAAAATTTTTAATCTTCTGCATCAGATTTTCTTTTTTTTTTTTTTTTTTTTTATTAATTCATTGTTGCTTGCTTGATAAATTGCTATATATTGATATAGTATATTAAGCTTCATATAATATATATCAAAAAATATTGCTTATTGTTCATTTGTGTGATTATGCAGTAGTTCTATTCCTGCCATGGTTAAAATATTTCTCACGAAAAACCTTGTTTTTCTTTGCACGTTTTTGTAAATAGCTTCAAAAATGCATTTGTGAATTTTAGATAAAATGTTACCCATTATTTCAGAGTGACGCGCTTATTATGTACACTTATTAGAAGAATTTAAAAGCAACAATGAAAACTAAGTAATGACGGAATAATTATACATTCAACTCAAAAAGATTTGAAAGGAAGAAAATTTCTTCAATTAGGAAATGGGAACACCATGCATACTTTATACACTGTTGCATACTCTTTTGAAATCTGAAAGGAATTTATTCTTCTCTCTATGTGTGTTTTGTATATTTTAATATATTTTAATTTCTTGGAGTTTCTTTTCCTTTTTTTTTCTCTGTGAACGATATTTCTATTTTTCCATTCAACCATGCTTCTAATTCGAATGAAACTGTACTTTCTGCTGTCAAACACATCACCAGAAAAGAGTTCTTTATGCAGAAATGATTTGCATGTTAATGATTTACAGCTTTGCTTTTCTCTGTTTTGGAGAAGTAAGTGATTATATGCTATGGTGTTCTTTCTATCATACCCCCAAATGATCCGATGCGAACCCTTGTAAATACTTCTAGTCTTGCTTGTTCGGCGTTGATTGTTTTGCGTGTAGTTAACCATCAAACTCGAAGTAGCCACTAATCACCCAATTCAGACTTAGTTTACGGAAATTTAAAGCGGAAACCGTGCACGTTTGTGTGTGCAGTTTGTGTGTCTTTCATAATGTGTGTGTATATGTGCATGCGAATGTATGCGTGTGCGTATGTGTGCATGTGTGTGTGCGGCCATAGAGTGTACCTGTGTGCATATGTGTGCATGTGTGTGTATGTCTGTGTGCGTACGAATGTGTGTGTATCTGTATGTGTGTCTGTATGTGTGTGTGTACCTGTATGTGTGTGTATACCTGTGTGTGTTCATTTTTAAAATAATGATTGATGAAAAGTAGTAATAAAAAGTATATGAAGAAAAATAAGTAAAACAGGTATACTTTCAAACTGTAACAAAGGACTATCGATACTGCTTTAAGACACAGGAAATTCTTATCACTATTATTCACCTATGTTTTAAAGTACTTTACATATATCTTACGTGTAGAATGTTTTTAGGAATATGAACTTTACGATTGGGTAGTTTATTGAAAGAATTTCAAAATGCAGCTTTAAGTTGAAAATACTCTACACTTTCTTATATTGGAGAGATTAATGCGTCTGGAATTAATTATACAAGATTTTATATTTGAGGAAATAATGTAAGTTATTTTTATTCCATATGAATAAAGTAAAAACTATTATTTTACATTTATAGGGAAATATTTAATTATATGGTGTAAATCCATCGTGTAAAATATAATATTTCTTGAAATATTTGTTTTTTAGTAACAATTCAAGAGAGAGATTAAATAAATTTTTAATTTACATTTAGAGATAATCATATTACTTATTAAGTTGGCAAATAAGTTTTACAAATAAGTTTTGCCATTGAATTTCTCACATTACAATTGACACAATATATTTTTTTTACTTTAAAAGTCTTCTACTGACTATAAACAAAATAAAAAGCAACAATTTTTTTCTCTCTTGTTTCAAAGGTACAATTATAGAAATTCTTCATTAGTTGTTTAAACTTCAGCAGCATACTTATTAATTTACTATAAATTATTACATTTTGTTTACCAAATTTGCTTTTTTTTATTTATTTATTAATGTTATTTTTGACATAGTTAATAATTCGCAGTGTCACCAACTGCTGGGTCTATTTTTTTATCACCCGATGGTCTGTTAGACAGAAATATACTGCACTCTCTCTTATATTGAGTACGGTACAAACCATGTCAAAAGCACAATTCATGAATATGGGGGACTCTGAGCTAATACATTGATGTTCCGTTTGGAGTGAAAAGGCGGGATACAATGAAACCCATTACCAATATGTTTAACACATTAGTTATATATGTAAAGAAGGTATTATATTTACGCTTTAGTTAAAGTATTAATTTCGCCTCATCGTGGGTCATCTTGGTTATACGTGTGTAGCAGTACAAATGCAAATAAGATTATGAAGTTGTTAAATTAAGATTTTCGCATCAAGTCGAATAAATTCGAAAGTGGCTTCTATTGTAAATAGTCGATCTCTCTTACCTTCTTGGTTATTGGAAGGAGATTATTGATTTGTTAAGGGGATCAACTAGTTGCAGCTATGGAACCTATTCTTTGAGGATTAGCCTAAAATCACGCGCTCGGAACACTGACTGCGAATAAAAATAAAAGAAACACGATCTTCTTTTCCCGTTCTGCGGAAAGGAGAGTTCCATTGATCTCTCCCTTTCCCTTTCAGGTGGTTCGATGTCTTGGCTTTATTTTGATTCCTTCTATCCTTTTTTTCCATCACAAAGAGGGAAGATAAGGATGGGTAGGAAAAACCATATCATAATTGTTGCAGATCTAACATTTATCCATGTCTTAATAGTTAGAGAGAAAACTCTCTGTGTTTAACTGTCTATTAGGAACTTGTAGAGGCGAAATACAAAATTCTAAGCCATCTCCTTAGAAATACCAAATATATGATTTCTATAGTATATCTTTGTAGAGCATTCATAATCTAGTTCTAGAAACTTAAAATCTTTTTTTTCATTGTGTATACTCAAAAATCTCTGTCTGTCTCTCTATGATATACATACTGCCATATATATATGTTTGTCATGTATTGAAGTAGTGTTGGCTAGGTGTATGTAGCTGTAATATTTGATTTAGTAATGACGTCATCAGAATTGAGGTTTCACTGCTTTTATTTTGCAGCACATAGCGTAACTGGTCAATCTATTATTTATTATTTTACATCTATTGGGTATAACACGTAAGCGAACGCCATATAACAGAAGCGACTTCTTGATGAGCCTGAAACTACAAAAGACAAAAGCTCCAAATATTCATATTCTTACATGATGGTGGCAAGCAGAGAAAGAGAACGATTACATCAGATTTTTGGTTTTATACCAGCAGTGCAAAGCGCGTGACTGTTACATAATAATAGTTCTGATTGGATGGGAAATGGGCGGGACGTAATATTTCGGTTTTAGCCGATTACGATTAAGATTACAATGCTATTTTTTAAACTAAAAGAGTGAAGTTATTTTAAATATTAGCCACAGAGGTTAATAAAGGTACTGGGAATTATTACATATATATATATATATTAGTATGTTATGAAATATAGTATAGCTATTAAATATATTATGCTGTAGTATTCGCAGAATTCAAATGTAATACTACACAGCAGCTTAATTGATATAACTTTATTACATATAATAATATCTCTTATAAAGATACTAAAAATCAGATTAGAAAATTGCAAAATAAATTTATTATAGTTTATGTCGATAAAATTCCAGGAAATTTTACCTCCATATGTAAATACTACTATAATTTAATGATCAACAAATATTTTGATAACAATACAGCTTTTATTAGATCATCAATTTCTGATAGATAAATGAATAAAATCGCATTTTGGTTTTTCATAAATAATTAAGAATACAAATTAATAGTAATATTATAATTCCTAATACACATTTCTTACTCCTAAATTTCATAAAGTAAAGTTTAGAATGCTACTAAAAGTTTTAATACATATATCAGCAAATCTGGCAAAATTTTTAAAATATTACAAGATATATTAAATAATCTTAAACCACAGCTTCCATACTTAACCCGCGTCCCTTTCGCGCGGGATATTCTGTACACCCCAGCAACACGAAAATCCTCAGGATTCACAAAAGAATGCGCAGAACCACGATTTTTCTGTAGCTTCACATTTTTAGGTCATTGAACCTTCAGACCTGATGCAATCCCTCTTTCTCGAACGATTGTTGAACTAATGTTATCAAGCTACATGTTCCTATCTCAATCTCATCACATTTCCTATGACGATATATTCTGACTTGTTCAACATTGACGGTTAACCTTTTTTTTCCTGACCTCCATATTATAACATTATTATTATTTCTTACTTCTAACTTACCCTATACGGACCTTCAAATTTTTTGTTTAAACTTGTACAAGGAGTACATTTGTACTGAACTTAAGGGTGTGTTTCTAACAAGACAGTCATTCACCTTAATTTGTACATCACGCCTGCGTCTATTATAATATTTCTCCCATTTTCATGTTTTAGCTTTTGTTGTTTCGTTTGGCTTCATCAAACAGATTTTCAATATCTCCTACTGCAAAATCAGTTCCGTCTGAAACCATGATTAATTTTGAAATAGGGTAATCAACTTTCGACCCAAAATAATTCGCAGGGTTTTTCCCATTAGTTTCATTCAATGCTGTACGAATAGCATATGCAAACTCACGTAGAATTGGTCCCCATGTATCGTGTTGATCGCTTTACATAATTTGCAATCATTTTACCAGATCGCGATTTACGTTCGGTTCTATTGCCTGAGGTCTATATACAACAGTCTTCACATGCCTTATGCCTAATTTTCACTTAAATGTTCAAAAATTTTGGATATAAATTAGGGGACCGTAATCACTTATTAATTTTATTGCAGCTCCAAAACGCGATAAAATTATCAAAGAAAAGTATCGGCTATTACACGAGCCGAGGCCTTTTAAAAGGTATATGGTGCAAAGCCCATTTGCTGAAATGATCGGTATTACTAATACACTTGCAAATTACGTCTCACTCTCGATGTAGGTACGAACCTAACAAATCTAACGTAACTATCTCATTTGGATGCTTTGATGCAATCCAGTTTAATCGACCAAGCTGGTAACGCGTTTTTATAATTTTTAACGTGACATATGGCATGTAGAGACATTTTGATCAATAAATTTTCTCATCTATGGGAAATAACAAATGTCCCTTATTTTATGATAAGTCTTAAATTGACCAAAATGACCTGCTATGGGCTTGTCGTGAAATTCTCTCATGATTTTATTCCTTAAAGACTTTGGAATGTATACACGCATTTCACCAAACGACGTTATTTCGCATAAAACAACAAGCTTTAATTAGACGGAAGTCGCGGGACCAATTCTTACATATCGTCACATTAACCAAGTTATCTTCCGGGTTTCTAAATATCTATAGATATGACCTAATTCTGGAGTCTTTTTTTGTTCTGTTAATGCTGTTCTAGCTGATGTAAGTACTAGATCTCTGATTATTGCACAATTAGCTTTTCTCTCACAGTATACTCTCAACCGGGTTTCTGGATAAAACATCCCGCTACCGCTGCGACATAGCCATCCTGTGATGACTATGTCACGTTTCGGATATCCCGCGTAAGCTAGAGGTGTGGATTATCAAAATGATGAGACATTTTGGTTCTTAATACAACTTTTATTAGAATAACTTATATTACTTAATTCTAATTGACAGCTTTAATGAGGTAAGAGGTGAGTTAACACCCAATTAAACCTAGTATTCCAGTCAGATCCACGCAACTAGACCATTTATCTTAATTATAATAAATAAACCAATTCATCTAACTTCCCTATACAAATATTACCTTTTTCAAGATCTCCTTCCTTCACCTATTGAGAGGAATTCTATAATGTATTTGAATATGCAGGGTTCAAGCTTCTTTATAATAAACTTCTATTTCTTCCAAGCTATGGGGCAGTTAACTCTTGATCTGAAAGATTCCGCATAAAAGCTATCTCTAAACTTGCCGCGCTACTTATCATCAAAGCTTCTATCCTTTTAAAGTATATCTCATTTACATATTATCTTCGTTTATCTTCTTGGTAGGGTTGGAAAGGTTTTTGCAGTAATCGTGACCGTCAAAGAACATAGGAGTTATGTTAGCAGAAGGACGCGAGAACGTCTAACCCCTCAAGAAAGAAAACGTGATTACTGGGGTTCTCAATGGCCTTAATAAATTGCATTGTCTAAATCTCTATTTCACGAATTTCTTCGCTTTCTGATTTTATTTAAATTTTAATCTTAAATCCTCATTTTAACTTTTATAATTTCCAATATTTATCTTGACTTTAATTTTCATTACTCATCTTAGAATTAAATTTAATATTCAATTTAATTTTAAACTCGTGACAATAAATTTTACTCCAATAACTAGGCCAACATTAATAATTACTGTTTAATTCATGCCCACTCTCACTTTTCACCTTAATCATAAAATAACTATACACTTAAATTTACAAAAGGCATAGGTGCGCAAGACCCAAACTTTTCATCTTTATCTCATTACTGCCTATGGGTGGATTTTTTCGCTCCCTTTCTTGTGAAGTCATATATATCATAATTTTCAGAGTCTGTCTCCCTGAAATGAAAACTTTCTGAGTCTCTCTATTTTACATAATATCAATCAATTTCACAATTTTTATTCATTATATATTGTTTGTATATCACAATAAATTTTCATCTCCGTCCCACATCTTTTTCAAAAACTCCCAATGAGCCGCGCAGCATCGTTTGTCATGCATTGTTAGTGCCCTGACTACGCCGCGTTTCCATGAACCAGATGCCTCATAATGCGTAACAATACAACAACATATATATATATACACATATTATACAATTACAAACATTTTTCAATAAACTATTATAACAAATAACCAAAGGAATTTTCGCATCACACGAAGTCATACATCAGAAGCAAACAAATGTGCAATTACAAATGTTTTTCTCCAGAAAAAAATTTTTAACAAGTCAAAAGTTCCAAAATTAAATAAACACTCATTGTGAGTGTTTGCCTTTTGCTGGCTTATAGCTTTTCCCAAAAGCACCGCCAGAGACTTCTTTCTTTGCAATAATTCTTCCGACCACTTGTTGGAAGATCGCCAGAAAATGAAACAATACAACTTGATTTTTTATATGTGTTCTCCGACCATTACGTCCAACGATGAGGTGCTACCACTTTTCTTTCCTCGGTTGCACTGGAATTTCATGTTTTGCTTGTTGTAGGGCTTGTAATCTCCTCGTCGTCCCTTTCTTGACTTCCCTGCTGTCTCCTTGGCTGGTCGGGGTTCTTTTTCTGTTCTCCGTCGTGGCCTTAGGTTGTAGTTTGATTCATCTGGAACTTCTGTGCATTCTCTTCTGTTCTTTTTTTTATTTCTAGAAATAGTACTGGATGAAAAAAGTTCTTTTATTAATATTATTACCAGGTCCCTTTCTTTTTGCCACTTTCTTTGTGGTCCGCACTGACATTGCTGATCTTTTAATACCCCTATTTAAAATTCCTTATCCTTTTGCTTTTACTTTCATTCCCAAAATGAACTGAAGCGATCTGACCAGTGATTTGTTTTATGGGGTCCTCTCTGTATATTTTTATATTGATTTGATTGGTTACCAATCCCTTTTGCCTCTAACTTACGTTTCACCGCAGATTTTTCTTTCCCATATTGTGACTCCTTTAATCGTTGATGTACTTTTTCCGAAGTACAGAGTTTTCCTGACTTGATCTTATACTATTTGGGATACCTGTTGTTCCTAATTCGACCTCGTCACATTTCCTATGATGACGATATATTCTTATTTGATCTACGTTAACTGTTAATCTTTTTTCCTGATTTCCATATTACAATATTATTGTAATTTTTAACTTCTAATACTCTATAAAGGTCCCTCAAATTTTTTGTTTAAATTTAGCACACATACTTTGTTGGCTGCTGAACTTACAGGGTGTGTTTCTAATAAGACAATCATTTTACCTTTATTTTATGTCTTTTTTTCTGCGATATTATAATATTTTCCCATCTTTCCTGTTTAATTTTCGTACTTAGTCTAGCTTCTTTAAAGCTTTTTTCAATATTTTGAATTTTGAATTTTTGAACTTTCCGATATCATAACTGGTTTTGAAAATGAATTGTAATCAATTTTCGACCTAAAATAATAATTCAGCAGGTGATTTTCCCGTTGTTTCATTCACCGCCATTGTGCGAATAGCGTAAAGCAAACTCAAGTAAAATTGATCCCAAGTATCGTGTTGATCGTTAACGCAATTTGCAATCATTTGCATATATCTCCGATTAACTCTTTCAGTCCATTGCTTGTGGTCGATATGCAACAGTCTTCACATGCCTTATGCCCTAATGCTTTCACTTAAGTGCTCAAAAATTTCGGATATAAATTGGGGACCATTATCACTTGTGTAATTTTTATTGGGCTCCATGACGCGATATAAAGTTATCAAAAAAAAATATCGCTATTATACGAGGTGAGGCCTTTTTTAAGAGGTATAATTTCGAAGCCCGGTTGCTGAAATGATGCGGTTATACTAAATATAGCGGTTACGTCTTATTCTCGATATAAGGATACGGGCCTAACAAATCTAACGTCACTATCTCATTTTGGATAATTTGATATAGTGGTTTAATCGACCAGCTGGTAACGCGTTTTATAGTTATTAACTTGGCACATATGGCATGTAGAGACATATTGATCAATGAATTTTCTCATGTACGGGAAATAACAAACGTCGAATCTTATGATACGTTTAAATCTGCCTAAGTGTCCAGCAATTGGCTTGTCATGAAATTCTCTCATTATTTCATTCCTTAAGATTTGGAATGTATACGCATTTCACCTAATGACGTTGCGTGTTTCGCATGAAATAAAATCCCTTCAATTAAACGGAATCGTGGGACCAATTCTCACATATCGTTGCATTAACCGAGTTATCTTCCGGGTTTTCTAAATATCTATAGATATGACCTATATCTGGGTCATTTTTCTGTTCTGTTATTAATTGTTCCCGCGGTAAGTACTAAATCCTTGATTATGGCACAATTAATTTTATCTCCAATTATACTTTTCATGCTTTTCAGTAAAACATTAGCCACCATATTTAACTTCATTTGTGACCCATTAACGTGTAATTTCCTTTATCTGCTTTATTGTATCTTCAACCAGCGAATTTGGAATTTTCAACGATTTTTGATCAAATCTAATACTATCTTTGACACTTGTAAGAAATCAATACCGAGAATACATGGGTATTCTAAATCAAATCAACACATAGAAATGACCAATTTCTTTTCCGAGATTGTCTGATGCGAATAATTCCAATTCCTACGATCCCATGTTTTGGCATTTTCGCACCTGTGCTTTCTATTATTATTACCTGGGCTCGCGATTTTTAATTTGTATAAAAAATATTTTCTATATACTTCTTCCCATATAAATGATTTGTATCTGCTCCGGTGTCCCATGGCGCTTTCAAAATGTGTTATTTGCCCCAATAAAATAGGAACATTAAGGGGAAGTTCTACGGGTGATATACATGTATCGGAGAAGCCTAATTGATACTCTCTTGTCGACACCCCTTGATGTTGATCTTTAACCTTTACAATTTAATCGTCCTTTGCATCCTATACTCCTCTACTGAAATTTTCACTCGAACCCTATTTCTACGGTCCCCTCAATTAAAATTATCATTTCGCTCATTTCGAAATGGTAACTATTGTTGAATCTTTGATCATTATTCTGAAATCTATTCCTCTCGAACCCTCTATTACTTTGACGGCTATTCTCGTAAAATCATTTCTGCTGTTATTTGGTCTACGTCCTACTTCAAGAATTCCTCCAGTTTCTACCATTAGCATCAAAATTAGGCATCCTATGCGCATTTGACCTCGTCTTTCTATATTATCATTCTGTGAACCTTTTAATTTGCAAGAATATCTCTCTTCGAATTTAGCCAAGACTTCCAAAAGTTGTACGCATGTTTTGTGGATTGCACTTCCACATAATCTTGTATTTGGCTGGTTCGAGTCGGAAACTAAATATGATCCACCAACTCTGCCTGGGACATTCCTAATTCTAAACTTCTCTCTATTTAATAAATTGCCGGCGAAAATCAGAGGGTTTCCACGATTTCCTTTGCTAAGGACTGCCCCGTAGAATTGTTTTGCATTCTTTCTTATTTTGACCGCGGGAGAAAGCTTTCGCTAATTCAGCCTTGAGCTGCGCGAAATCCGTGGCTGTATTTTGCATAACAACGATCAAATATCGAATACCCAATCTTGAGCCCTTCCCTGAGATGACTTTTTAAAGTAAGCACATGACAGATTACTTGGGATTTTCCAGTAGCTTTCCCATGTTAAATTCTATATAATACGATTCGATAAGCTCGCGAAAATGTTCTCACCGAGCCCTGAAATTACACATTTCAGGTAGTGCGTTCAATATCCACCTGCATTACCTAGCCAGAATTATACACGTTCCGGGCGCCATTGCGACATAGCCATCCTGTGATGATTGTAATGGTTCAGCCGCGTAAGCTAAGAGGGTGTGGGATTATCAAAATGATAGAGACATTTTGGTTCTTAATACACAACTTTTAGTAAGAATAACTTATATTACTTAATTCTAATTGACAACTTTAATTAAAAGTGAGAGTTAACGCAATTAAACCTAGTATTCAAGTCCAGATCACGCAATAGACCATTTATCTTAATTATAATAAATAAACCAATTCATCTAACTTCCTATACCAAATATTACCTTTTTCAAGATCTTATTCCTTCACCTATTGGGAGATTCATAATGTGTTGAATATGCGAGGTTTCCAACTTCTTTATAATAAACTTCTATTTCTTCCAAAGCTATAGGGCAGTTAACTCTTGATCTGAAAGATTCCACACTAAGCTATCTCTAAACTTGCCGCGCTACTTATCATCAAAGCTTCTATCCTTTTAAAGAGTATATCTCATTTTACATATTATCTTCGTTTATCTTCTTGAGGCATTATTACGGGTTGGAAGGTTTTTGCCATTAAAATATTTGGCCGAATCCAAGAACATAGGAGTTATGTTAGCAGCAGAAGGACGCGAGAGACGTCCACACCGCATTTTGAGTTCCAGGTCTATGTTCCCCTTCTATATTAATTTACTTATTTGAGTGCCCATCCTGATCACCCTACTCGACAAATTTTTCCCGCCAAGGTTAAACGCGTGTTAAAGCAGCGTGATCGGTAATAACTTTGGCAATGATCCTAAATATGTTCTGGAATTTATTCAGCGCCCACTACTGCTAAACATTCTCAATATAATTCCTATCCAGCGTTGCTCAAGAATTGCGCATAAGAAAGCAAATACAACTGGTCTCTGTTCTTGATTTAGAGATGCTCCCAAAATATTGACTTACATCTGTAAATAACTCTAAGAAGGCTTTTTGAAATCCGGCTTAATTTTAAAACTGGCGCCTTTGTTATGGCAAATCTTGACCACGTCCGAATGCCTTCTGCACCTCAATGGAACAGAAGAATTTTTTTAATTTTCGTTTAAGATTATAAAGGGGCTCACAAAGATCAGTATAATTTTTAATAAATTTCGTGTACCACTGGGTCATACCCAAAAACTTGAATACCTTCTTTGAATTCCGTGGTGATTGCATCTCGAGTATGGCTCGAACCTCTGTCTCATACGTTTTGATTCTTTCCTTACTAATAATCAATCCTAAATACTTCAATTCATCACAACCAAAACTACATTTTTCTTTATTTAACGTCACACACACACAATCCTGCATCTTGCAATAACGAAAAAACCTCCCTTAAATGCTCAACATGCTTAGTGAACGATGGAGACAGAGATGATAACGTCATCCATGTGCACACTCAAAAGCACCTATACCGGTTTCAGGATTAGGTCAATTGCCTTCTGAAAATTTGGCAGCCGCCCTGATAAGCCGAATGGCATACGCCGAAATGCGTAGGTGCCACTTTTTTACTACGAACGAGGTCTTAACAATATCACTGAGTTTACGCCATTTGAAGTGCCATTTCTTAGATCAAGAGATGACATTTGACCCGCCGTATAGGGGATATTCAGGTGGTAGAAATCATCTATTAGTAAGGTATTTCGCCGCTGCGTGGGCTGAATTAAGTTTCCTATAGTCAGCGCAAATCTATATACTTCCGGATTATCGGTGGCGCTTATTACTTTCTTACATAACACAACGGGTGACGCGCGGGGATTGAATTGGAACTGTGGTTCTTTCTCGTAACATTTTCTCAATGTGGAATTCGAGTATTGCTTGTTTTGCCGATCATACCTGTACGTACACTGAAACAACCGGTGGACTATCTCCCGTATCAATTTCATGGTATAAAACATATAGTAAGACCTGGTTTGTCTGAGAACAATCCCTTAAAAACACCTAAAACAAATTTTGTAATTTCTGTTATTGCTTATCCTCCAACTTTGTCTTAGACAGATCTATTTCTACATTTTTCTTCCTCGATTGTTTTGACACCTTCTCTATCTGCGAATCAGGGAATCTTTAACGATTTTCGACCAAAGTCTAAAAACAAACTTTTGATCCACTTCTGAAATCTACCCCAAGAATTCATGGGTATTCCAAATCTGTCAACACATGAAACGGCAAGGTTTTTCAAACTCTAATTCGAATATTCAATTCTACAATTCCTATATTTTGACATTTTCGCTCCTTGTGTTGTGATCCTGAGCTCGCGATTTTTTACTTGCTTATAAAATATATTTTTATATATTTCCTCCATTATAAATGATTTATCATACAGAGTCCCATAATGTCTTTCAAAATGTGTCATTTAATAAAATAGGAACATATGGAAGTTCCGCTGGAGATATACATATCGCAGAAATTTTAATCTATTATATCCATTGCGAGTTCTTTTGATTTACTTTGAACATCATTAACTTTCAAAACATTCAAAATCCTCCTCTTTGCATCCTATATCGCCTCGACAGAAATTCTCACTCGAACCCATATTTCTACGGTCCCCTCTATTAAAATCACCATTTCGATCTCCCTTTCTAAATTGGTATTCCCTTTCGTTGAATCTGCGGTCATCATTCTGAAATCCGTTGGCTCCTGATTTCTTCCTGCTGAGAGCATAATACCTCGTTTCACAAATCTTTTCTTTGCTGCTTATGGTGGGGAATGATTTGCAGATGGATTTACTTTGCTTCAATGCGAAATCTGTGGCAGTATCCTGCACTAACACTGATCCGAATATCTCCATAATAACAATCTCGGGCTCTTTCCCGGAAATGACCTTTCAAATAAGCACATGCTAAATCGCTAGTTATTTCTAGTAATTTTATTTGATTGTCTATGGCTTCAAAAATTCAGTCACGCTCCGACCCGGAAAGGCACACTTCTGGTAAAATACCATACCCACTCGAGCTTCTACCCCAGGGTCATATAAATTAAATTTGTTTAGGCGCCAATGTGATATGGTCGTTCTTTTTGTGACCATATCTTTGAATTTCAGCGTGAATTAGAGATGTGGGATTCTCAAAATGAATAGACATTTTAAAATTCTTAATATATTTTATTAAGAATGCAACAGCAACTAACAATTTAGATAAATTATATAGAAATCTAATAGAACCAAACACACAGCGTAGATAAACGAATCGCGTAATTTGAACCACTTTATCTAATTAATTATATTATCCACCTATAATTCTGATAATATTACAAGTTCTACTATCAAATAATCAGTACTTAATCAAACTAAGATTCTATCACGGTACGGAAACGTCTGGAGCACGTGCAATGGTATACTGTATCAATAGCTGGATATCTCAGTAGCTTTAAGATAGGTCGTCAATTCACACTCGTATCTCTTCCAAACATACTTTCCCTAAATTGCCATACTGCTTACTGAAACTTCTGTTTTTTTAAAGCTATCTTATTTGCATTTATTACTCGCATTTCACTTCTTGGATCTTAACTGGTTTGGAAAAAGAGTTACCATTAATCGCGGCGTCAAAAGAACCCGGAATGTTATGTTAAGAAAAAGACATGATATGAATTCGTCACAAGCCTTGCGTTCAAGTAAATGATACGTATTTCTGAATGAAAGTATTATAAAGTAGGCGCTGAAGAATGTGAAAAACTATAGTGAAGTCCTTGCAGTTAACGTTATAGTGATACTTTTTGAAATGTTTGAATTATTTTTAAAAAAATAAATAATTTTATGATTTTAAAAAAAATAAATAAAAATAATTTGAAAATACATGCGAAATGTTCTTTCAATGTAAAATCTTTATTTTAATTACTTTTGTTAACTTTTTTGCTTACCTAATTTGGACTTAAACCTTATAAACGTACAAATTTTATAAAATGCATAAGTTATTTCCCAAATTCAAAATATAACCGTTTATCTATAAAGAAAAGTAATAATCCAAACTTAAAATTTATTTTTTTGTTAAAGTTTTAACTCTACAATTATTTTTTATACATAGTCGAGTTATTTTCGCGTTTTCCGTCACTCCAATAATTTTCATCTTTATAAAAAATACACTGGAACAATTGTTAGTAAATATAGTAACGCTCCCATCGATAGATCTTTTGTGAAATTTACCTAAATGTAGAACTATGAATGAGTTCAAACAGTGGGAAAAATTGAATGTTTGTTTCATTATGTCCAGTAATTCAAATAAATTCTCTTTGATTCTGAAAATAAATATAATGCCTTTTATAATTGTTCAAGACTTTTTGAAATGTATCGATTGGGTAATTCTAAAGTCTATAAACTTCTTATAACATTTTTATCGCAGTGTTTCTCCTTAAAGAGATTTTAAGTAATTAATTTTTTTATTCTTTTCTTATTTAAAATTTGTCATCTATTATCATTTTTTTCTTTAAAAAAAACACATTATTTGTTGTGCAAAAAGTATTTACCGTAAAATCTGGTGTATTACGCGCACTTTTAACACAAAAAAATAAGATCAAATTTTACGGGTGCGCGTTATACGCCGGGTATAAAAACGAGAGCTTTAAAAATAAAGAAAAGGTGAGCGAAAAAAAAATTAAAGACGACCTACATTGTCCGACATACTTTTTATTTAAAACGTATTGCATACCATATGAACTTAAAGAGTTGTACACCTAGAAATATAATATTTTTTCCAGAGCCTGGGATAATACCTCGAATATAAATGACTTCAAGACATAAAATCACTGCACACTTATATTTCAGGTTTCTTCGTAAAAAAAAGGGCTGCGGTAGCCCAGTGGTTAAGGTATCGGACCATGGCAGGCATGTCATGAGTTCGAGCCCAATACCACTAAGACCCGCCGTGTGGGGCAGCGATGCACGTTAAATCTGTCGAGAGCTGAAATGTCCCGTTGGTGTGGTGTGGTAGTTGGGAGAGGTGCAGCTCAGGTGACCGTCGATCACTTGACCATAGTAGTTCAAAGGTACGTGGTCCGTCATCAAAAGCCTCGTGTAGCTTAACAGTGCGACACGTTAATATTCACTCAAACTCTTCGTAAAAAAGGGTGAGCGTTATACGGCAGAATATACCAAAATTGTGTAAAAAAATGCAACGGAGAAGTTCAGATGCGAGTTATATACATAGATTTACACACACCCCTTATGCCATTTTTTTATTCGAATAATAAAGGAAAAGAAAATCGAATAGATCATTGGCGTGGCCTACCGCCGTATCGACCGCGGGGCCCTCAAGCTCAGAAGCCTTGTATATACTCAAAGAGATCGTAACATATTGAGGGACCTCAAAAAAGGAGCGTTCTTGAAATTTTTTATAGGGGCTCACTTGGGACTAGCTACGCCAGTGCAATGAATGTACTATAACTATTACAAAAGATTGAATTGAGATACCGAATCTTGGGAGAAGAGTGTGGAATGCATTTCAAAATTCATTCGATACTGCGTAACTTTTCAAGTATGTAATTGGCTAGATGACGCTAAGTAGAGCCTGGGTTCGAATCAGGGGAAGGGCATGGATGCCCAGCAGTATATAGTGCCTTTGCGGCAGCCCTCAATAACCGTTGAGCGGCAATTCATCTCAGGGGTTGGTGGGAACGGGGAAGAGTAGGCCTCTGAATTGGGGTGGAACCGAGCAAAGTGTACTGTCAACTGGTGGCGAAGCGGCTAACGATAAGCATACTACTAGCCCCTTGCCACGATGAATTTCTTTGGCCTTGACCCTGATGTTACTGTTGATCGGGCGTGCATTAGCAACAACATAGCTTTTCTTTATCTTTTCCATATTATTCTTAGTTTTTTCTTGAAAGTTGAACACATTAAATTATTTTATTAATATCATTAAGTTAATGATTATTATTAATGTATATATTTTCTGTTATATTTTTTGCGTCCCATAACAGAATTTAATTTCAGAGTTTAGCTTAAGTATTATATGTAATGACTAATTATATAAGAGTACAAAGGATTAAGAAATTTTATTAAAGGAAATAGACTAAAATTTTTAATCTTCTGCATCAGATTTTCTTTTTTTTTTTTTTTTTTTTTATTAATTCATTGTTGCTTGCTTGATAAATTGCTATATATTGATATAGTATATTAAGCTTCATATAATATATATCAAAAAATATTGCTTATTGTTCATTTGTGTGATTATGCAGTAGTTCTATTCCTGCCATGGTTAAAATATTTCTCACGAAAAACCTTGTTTTTCTTTGCACGTTTTTGTAAATAGCTTCAAAAATGCATTTGTGAATTTTAGATAAAATGTTACCCATTATTTCAGAGTGACGCGCTTATTATGTACACTTATTAGAAGGAATTTAAAAGCAACAATGAAAACTAAGTAATGACGGAATAATTATACATTCAACTCAAAAAGATTTGAGAAAGGAAGAAAATTTCTTCCAATTGGGAATTAGGAACACCATGCATACTTTATACACTGTTGCATACTCTTTTGAAATCTAAAAGGAATTTATTCTTCTCTCTATGTGTGTTTTGTATATTTTAATATATTTTAATTTCTTGGAGTTTCTTTTCCTTTTTTTTTCTCTGTGAACGATATTTCTATTTTTCCATTCAACCATACTTCTAATTCAAATGAAACTTTACTTTCTGCTGTCAAACACATCACCAGAAAAGAGTTCTTTATGCAGAAATGATTTGCATGTTAATGATTTACAGCTTTGCTTTTCTCTGTTTTGGAGAAGTAAGTGATTATATGCTATGGTGTTCTTTCTATCATACCCCCAAATGATCCGATGCGAACCCTTGTAAATACTTCTAGTCTTGCTTGTTCGGCGTTGATTGTTTTGCGTGTAGTTAACCATCAAACTCGAAGTAGCCACTAATCACCCAATTCAGACTTAGTTTACGGAAATTTAAAGCGGAAACCGTGCACGTTTGTGTGTGCAGTTTGTGTGTCTTTCATAATGTGTGTGTATATGTGCATGCGAATGTATGCGTGTGCGTATGTGTGCATGTGTGTGTGCGGCCATAGAGTGTACCTGTGTGCATATGTGTGTATGTGTGCGTATGTCTATGTGCGTACGAATGTGTGTGTATCTGCATGTGTGTGTGTACCTGTATGTGTGTGTATACCTGTGTGTGTTCATTTTTAAAATAATGATTGATGAAGTAGTAATAAAAAGTATATGAAGAAAAATAAGTAAAACAGGTATACTTTCAAACTGTAACAGACTATCGATACTGCTTTAAGACACAGGAAATTCTTATCACTATTATTCACCTATGTTTTAAAGTACTTTACATATATCTTACGTGTAGAATGTTTTTAGGAATATGAACTTTACGATTGGGTAGTTTATTGAAAGAATTTCAAAATGCAGCTTTAAGTTGAAAATACTCTACACTTTCTTATATTGGAGAGATTAATGCGTCTGGAATTAATTATACAAGATTTTATATTTGAGGAAATAATGTAAGTTATTTTATTCCATATGAATAAGTAAAACTATTGTTTTTTACATTTATAGGGAAATATTTAATTATATGGTGTAAATCCATCGTGTAAAATATAATATTTCTTGAAATATTGTTTTTGAGTAACAATTCAGAGAGATTAAATAAATTTTAATTTACACATTTTAGAGATAATCATATAACTTATTAAGTTGGCAAATAAGTCTTACAATTAAGTTTTGCCATTGAATTTCTCACATTATAATTGATACAATATATTTTTTTTACTTTAAAAGTCTTCTACTGACTATAAACAAAATAAAAAGCAACAATTTTTTTCTCTCTTGTTTCAAAGGTACAATTATAGAAATTCTTCATTGGTTGTTTAAACTTCAGCAGCATACTTATTAATTTACTATAAATTATTACATTTTGTTTACCAAATTTGCTTTTTTTTTATTTATTTATTAATGTTATTTTTGACATAGTTAATAATTCGTAGTGTCACCAACTGCTGGGTCTATTTTTTTATCACCCGATGGTCTGTTAGACAGAAATATACTGCACTCTCTCTTATATTGAGTACGGTACAAACCATGTCAAAAGCACAATTCATGAATATGGGGGACTCTGAGCTAATACATTGATGTTCCGTTTGGAGTGAAAAGGCGGGATACAATGAAACCCATTACCAATATGTTTAACACATTAGTTATATATGTAAAGAAGGTATTATATTTACGCTTTATTTAAAGTATTAATTTCGCCTCATCGTTTGTCATCTTGGTTATCCCTGTGTAACAGTAGAATTGCAAATAAGATTATGAAGTTGTTATATTAAGATTTTCGTATCAAGTCGAATAAATTCGAAAGGGGCTTCTATTGTAAATAGTCGATCTTCCCTACCTTCTTGGTTATTGGAAGGAGATTATTGATTTGTTAAGGGGATCACAACTAGTTGCAGCTATGGAGCCTATTCTTTGAGGATTAGCCTAAAATCACGCGCTCGAACACTGACTGCGAATAAAAATAAAAGAAACACGATCTTCTTTTCCCGTTCTGCGGAAAGGAGAGTTCCATTGATCTCTCCCTTTCCCTTTCAGGTGGTTCGATGTCTTGGCTTTATTTTGATTCCTTCTATCCTTTTTTTCCATCACAAAGAGGGAAGATAAGGATGGGTAGGAAAAACCATATCATAATTGTTGCAGATCTAACATTTATCCATGTCTTAATAGTTAGAGAGAAAACTCTCTGTGTTTAACTGTCTATTAGGAACTTGTAGAGCGAAATACAAAATTCTAAGCCATCTCCTTAGAAATACCAAATATATGATTTCTATAGTATATCTTTGTAGAGCATTCATAATCTAGTTCTAGAAACTTAAAATCTTTTTTTTCATTGTGTATACTCAAAAAAATCTCTGTCTGTCTCTCTATGATATACATACTGCCATATATATATGTTTGTCATGTATTGAAGTAGTGTTGGCCGGTGTATGTAGCTGTAATATTTGATTTAGTAATGACGTCATCAGAATTGAGGTTTCACTGCTTTTATTTTGCAGCACATAGCGTAACTGGTCAATCTATTATTTATTATTTTACATCTATTGGGTATAACACGTAAGCGAACGCCATATAACAGAAGCGACTTCTTGATGAGCCTGAAACTACAAAAGACAAAAGCTCCAAATATTCATATTCTTACATGATGGTGGCAAGCAGAGAAAGAGAACGATTACATCAGATTTTTGGTTTTATACCAGCAGTGCAAAGCGCGTGACTGTTACATAATAATAGTTCTGATTGGATGGGAAATGGGCGGGACGTAATATTTCGGTTTTAGCCGATTACGATTAAGATTACAATGCTATTTTTTAAACTAAAAGAGTGAAGTTATTTTAAATATTAGCCACAGAGGTTAATAAAGGTACTGGGAATTATTACATATATATATATATATTAGTATGTTATGAAATATAGTATAGCTATTAAATATATTATGCTGTAGTATTCGCAGAATTCAAATGTAATACTACACAGCAGCTTAATTGATATAACTTTATTACATATAATAATATCTCTTATAAAGATACTAAAAATCAGATTAGAAAAGTGCGGGAAATAAATTTGTATAGTTTTATGTCGATAAAATTCAGGGAAATTTTTACCTTTCATATGTAAATACTACTATAATTTAATGATCAACAAATATTTTGATAACAATACAGCTTTTATTAGATCATCAATTTCTGATAGAGAAATGAATAAAATCGCATTTTGGTTTTTCATAAATAATTAAGAATACAAATTAATAGTAATATTATAATTCCTAATACACAATTCTTACTCCTAAGATTTCATAAAGTAAAGTTTAGAATGCTACTAAAAGTTTTAATACATATATCAGCAAATCTGGCAAAATTTTTAAAATATTACAAGATATATTAAATAATCTTAAACCACAGCTTCCATACTTAACCCGCGTCCCTTTCGCGCGGGATATTCTGTACACCCCAGCAACACGAAAATCCTCAGGATTCACAAAAGAATGCGCAGAACCACGATTTTTCTGTAGCTTCACATTTTTAGGTCATTGAACCTTCAGACCTGATGCAATCCCTCTTTCTCGAACGATTGGCCGTCAAAAAACCCCAGATGTTATGTTAAAGAAAAGACGCGTGAGTCCGTCAAAAACCTTGCGTTCATAAATGATACGTATTTTAAAGTATTATAAAGTAGGCGCTGAAGAATGTGAAAACTATAGGAAGTCCTTGCAGTTAACGTTATAGTGATACTTTTGAAATGTTTAATTTTTTTTTTAAAAAATTAAAAATTTTAAATTTTTTAAAAATTGTAAAAAAAATAAATGCAAAATGTTTTTTCAATGAAAATTTTTTATTTGTTACTTTTAAATTTTTCTTCCATTTGGACTTAAACTTTATAAACTACTTTTATAAAATCTTTTTTTCCCAAAATTTAAAATATAACCGTTTATCTATAAAAAAAAGAATAACCCAAACTTAAAATTTATTTTTTGTTAAAGTTTTAATTAAATTATTTTTATATAGCATTATTTTCGCTTTTCCGCCCCCCAATAATTTTCATCTTTTAAAAACACTGAACAATTGTTGAAAAAGTAACGCTCCCATCGATAGATCTTTTGTAAAATTTTACCAAATGTAGAACTATGAATGAGTTCAAACAGTGGGAAAAATTGAATGTTTGTTTCATTATGTCCGAAATTCAAAAAAATTCCCTTTTTATTCTGAAAAAAATATAATGCCATAATTGTTCAAACTTTTGAAATGTATCGATTGGGTAATTCTAAAGTCTAAAATTTTTTATAAATTTTTTATCCAGTGTTTCCCCTTAAAAGAATTTTAAGAAATTAATTTTTTTTATTTTTTTTCTTTTTTAAAAAATTTGTCATCTATTATCATTTTTTTCTTTAAAAAAAACACATTATTTGTTGTGAAAAAAGTTTTACTAAAATCTGGTGTATTACGCGCACTTTTAACACAAAAAATAAGATAAAATTTTTAGGGGTCCCTTAAAACCCGGGGTATAAAAACGAGTTTTAAAATAAAGAAAAGGTGAGAAAAAAAAATTTAAAACACCTACATTTCCAATACTTTTTTTTTGTATTGATACCATATGAACTTAAAAAGGGACACCAGAAATATAAAATTTTTTTCCCGAGCCGATAATACTCGAATTTGACTTCGACATAAAATCACTGCACCTTTTTTCAGGTTTCTTCGTAAAAAAAGGGGGGAGCCCGTGGAAGGTATCGGACCATGGCAGGCATGCATGAGTTTGAGCCCAATTTCCCAAAGACCCCCGTGTGGGGAGCGATGCACGTTAAATCTGTCGAGAGCTGAAATGTCCTCCCGTTTGGGGTGGTGTGGAGTTAGGGGGGGGGGGCCGTCAGGTGTCGTCCAAAATCACTTGACCGGGTTTAAAAAATTTCGTTCCGTCGCCAAAGCCCTTGGGAGCTTAACAGTGCGACGTTAATATTCACTCAAACTCTTCGTAAAAAAAAAAAGGGTGAGCGTTATACGGCGAATATACCAAAAAATTGTGTGAAAAATGCAGCTTGAAAGTTCAGATGCGAGTTATATACGCCAGATTTTACCTTATGTATTTTTTTTCTATTCGAATAATAAAAGGAAAAAGAAAGTTATCGAATAGATCATTGGCGTAGCTACCGCCGTATCGACGGTACGGGGCCCTCAAGCTCAGAAGCCTTAACATATATACTCAAAGAGATCGTAACATATTGAGGGACCTCAAAAAAAAAGAGCGTTCTTGAAATTTTTATAGAGGGCTCACTTAGGACTAGCTACGCCAGTGCAATAGATGTACTATAACTATTACAAAAGATTGAATTGAGATACAAAAATCTTAGGAGAAGAGTGTGAATGCATTTCAAAATTCATTCGATACTGCAATAGCTTTTCAGTATAGTGGCTAGTGACGCTAAGTAGAGCCTGGGTTCGAATCCCGGGGAAGGCATGGATGCTTGTAATTATATAGTGCCTTTGCGGCAGCCCTAAATAACCGTTGAGCAGCAATTCATCTCATGAGGTTGGTGGAACGGGAAGAGAGAAGGTAGGCCTCTGAATTGGGGTGGAACCGAGCAAAATTGTACTGTCAACTGAATTGTGCTTAAAGCTACGGCTAACGATAAGCATACTACTAGCCCCTTGCCACGATGAATTTCTTTGGCCTTGACCTGATGTTACTGTTGATCAGGCGGTATAAGTAACAACAACATAGCTTTTCTTTATCTTTTATATTATTCTTAGTTTTTTCTTGAAAGTTGAACACATTAAATTATTTTATTAATATCATTAAGTTAATGATTATTATTAATGTATATATTTTCTGTTATATTTTTTGCGTCCCATAACAGAATTTAATTTCAGAGTTTAGCTTAAGTATTATATGTCAATGACTAATTATAAGAATACCAAAGGATTAAGAAATTTTATTAAAGGAAATAGACTAAAATTTTTTTAATCTTCTACATCAGATTTTCTTTTTTTTTATTAATTCATTGTTGCTTGCGTGATAAATTGCTATATATTGATATAGTATATTAAGCTTCATATAATATATATAAAAAATATTAGCTTTTATTGTTCATTTGTCATGATTATGCAGTAGTTCTATTCCCTCTGCCATGGTTAAAATATTTCTCACGAAAAACATTTTCTTGCACGTTTTGTAAGAAATAGCTTCAAAATGCATTTGTGAATTTTAGATAAAATGTTACCCATTATTTCATTGACACGCTTATTATATACACTTATTAGAAGAATTTAAAAGCAACAATGAAAACTAAGTAATGACGGAATAATTATACATTCAACTCAAAAAGATTTGAAAGGAAGAAAATTTCTTCAATTAGGAAATGGGAACACCATGCATACTTTATACACTGTTGCATACTCTTTTGAAATCTGAAAGGAATTT
The DNA here is from genome assembly GCA_019973955.1 of Trichonephila inaurata madagascariensis. Taxonomy (NCBI): domain Eukaryota; kingdom Metazoa; phylum Arthropoda; class Arachnida; order Araneae; family Nephilidae; genus Trichonephila; species Trichonephila inaurata. Next base: position 266,589 of record BMAV01027526.1, on the reverse strand, counting down.
ATTCTTCTCTCTATGTGTGTTTTGTATATTTTAATATATTTTAATTCTTGGGGTTTTTCCTTTTTTTTTTCTGTGAACGATATTTCTATTTTTTCCCTTCAACCATGCTTCTAATTCGAATGAAACTGTACTTTCTGCTGTCAAACACATCACCAGAAAAGAGTTCTTTATGCAGAAATGATTTGCATGTTAATGATTTACAGCTTTGCTTTTTCTCTGTTTGGAGAAGTAAGTGATTATAATAACTGTAATTGTTCTTTCTATCATACCCCAAATGATCCGATGCGAACCCTTGTCAAATACTTCTAATTCTTGCTTGTTCGGCGTTGATTGTTTTTTGCGTGTAGTTAACCATCAAACTCGAAGTAGCCACTAATCGCAATTCAGACTTAGTTTACGGAAATTTAAAGTAAAGAACCGTGCACGTTTGTGTGTGCGGTTGTGTGTGTGCGTATGTGTGTGTGCGTATATGTGTGTGCATGCGAATGTATGCGTGTGCGTATGTGTGCATGTGTGTGTGCGTATGAGTGTGTACCTGTGTGCATATGTGTGCATGTGTGTGTATGTCTGTGTGCGTACGAATGTGTGTGTATCTGTATGTGTGTCTGTATGTGTGTTTTTACCCTTTTGTGTGTATACCTGTGTGTGTTCATTTTTAAAATAATGATTGATGAAAAGTAGTAATAAAAAGTATAGAAGAAAATAAGTAAAACAGGTATACTTTCAAACTGTAACAAAGGACTATCGATACTGCTTTAGGAACTACAATTCTTATCACTATTATTCACCTATGTTTTTAAAGTACTTGCACTTATATCTGCAGTATGAATGTTTTTAGGAATATGAACTTACACATTGGGTAGTTTATTGAAAGAAATTTCAAAATGCAGCTTTAAGTTTTGAAAATACTCTACACTTTCTTATATTGAGAGATTAATGCGTCTGGAATTAATTATACAAGATTTATGTTGAGGAAATAATGTAAGTTATTTTATTCCATATGAATAAGTAATATGAATAACTATTGTTTTTTACATTTATAGGGAAATATTTAATTATAGGGTTTAAACCATCTTTAAAATAAAATTTTTTTAAAATATTGTTTTTGAGTAACAATTCAGAGATAAAATAAATTTTAAGTTACACATTCTAGAGATAATCATATTACTTATTAAGTTGGCAAATAAGTTTTACAAATAAGTTTTGCCATTGAACCTCTCACATTATAATTAATACAATATATTTTTTTACTTCAAAGTCTTATTTCTCAAACAAATAAAAGCACAATTTTTTCTCTTATTTCAAGAGTACAATTATAGAAATTCTTCATTGGTTGTTTAAACTTCAGCAGCATACTTATTAATTTACTATAAAATTATTATTTGTTGTTTGCAAATTTGCTTTTTTTTTATTTATTTATTAATGTTATTTTTGACATAGTTAATAATTCGTAGTGTCACCAACTGCTGGGTCTATTTTTTTTTATCTTGATAGTCTGTTAAGACAGGAAATAACACTTTCTTACTCTCTCTTATGTTAATTACATTGCAAACCATGTCAAAAGCACAATTCATGAATATGGGGGCTTGAGCTAATACATTGATGATGTTCCGTTTAGTAAAAAAACGGGATACAATGAAACCCCATTACAATATGTTTAACACATTAGTTATATATGTAAGAGAATCGTATATTTACGCTTTATTTAAAGTATTAATTTCGCCTCATCGTTTGTCATCTTGGTTATCCCTGTGTAACAGTAGAATTGCAAAAAGATTATAAGTTGTTATATTAAGTTTTGATCAAGTCGAATAAATTGAAAGGGGGCTTCTATTGTAAAATGACTTCCCTACCTTTTTTGGTTATTAAAAATTTTTTTGTTAAGGGGGATCCAACTAGTTGCAGCTAGGGCCTATTCTTGAGGATTACCCTTTCCCGCGCTGGAAACTGACTGCGAATAAAAAAAAAAGCCGACTTTTTCCGCGGGGAAAGGAGAGTTCCATTGTTTCTCCCCTTTCCTTTCGGGGGTTCGGATGTCTTGGCTTTATTTTGATTTTCTACCTTTTTTTCCATCACAAAGGGGAAAAATAAGGAGGGGTGGAAAACCAACTTTTTTCTCATTAAAAGGAAAAAAAAAACTTTTTTTTTAAGAAGCGAAAAATACAAAATTCTAACCCTTCCCTAGAAATCCCAAATATATGTTTTTAGAATTTTTTAGAGCATTCATAATCTATTCTAGAAACTTAAAAATCTTTTTTTTTTTTTTAATAAAAATTTTTCGCCCCCTCTCTCTCTGATATACATATATATATATATTTTGTCATGTATTGAAGTAGTGTTGGCCGGTGTATGTAGCTGTAATATTTGAAGTAATGACGTCTCAGAATTGAGTTTCCCTTTTTTTTTGCAGACACATAGGAAACTAATCTATTTTTATTTTTTCATCTATTGGGTATAACACGTAAGCAGAAATATAACAGAAGCGACTTTTTAGAACACAAACACAAAAAACAAAGAAAGCCCAAATATTCATATTCTTTCATGATGGTGGAAGAGAGAAAGAGAACGAAATCGATTTTTTTTATACCAGCAGTGCAAGGCGTGACTGTTACATAATAATAGTTTGATTGGGTGAAATGGGGGGACACAATATTTCGGTTTAGCCGATTACGATTGATTAAATGCTATTTTTAAAAAAAGAATTGGTTATTTTAAATATTAATACAAAGAGTTAATAAAAAGAATACAGGAATTATTAAAATATATATATATATTAGTATGTTAGAAAAAGTATAGCTATTAAATATATTATGCTGTAGTATTTGCAGAATTCAAAAAGTTACTACACGGCTTAATTGATATAACTTTTTTTACATATAATAATATCTCTTATAAAGGTTTTTAAAAAACAGATTAGAAAATTCAAAATAAAATTATAGTTTATGTCGATAAAATTCCCGGAAATTTACCTTATATGTAAATACTACTATAATTTAAGATCAACAAAAATTTTATAACAATACAGCTTTTATTAGATCATCAATTTCTGATAGAGAAATGAATAAAATCGATTTTTTGGTTTTTTTATAAATAATTAAGAATACAAATTAATAGTAATATTATAACCTAATACAATTTTTACCCTAAATTTATAAAGTGTTTGGGAATGCTACTAAAAGTTTTAATACATATATCAGCAAATCTGGCAAAATTTTTCATGAAATATTACAAGATATATTAAATAATCTTAAACCACAGCCATACTTAACCCGCGATCACTCGCGCGGGATGTTCTGTACACCCCAGCAACACGAAAATCCTCCCAGGATTCTAAAAAGAATGCGCAGAACCACGATTTTTTCTGTAGCTTCACATTTTAGGTCATTGAACCTTCAGACCTGATGCAATCCCTCTTTCTCGAACGATTGGAATTTAATGACCTTCAAAAGTTTATCTGGGGTGCTGAGAACTCCAACGAGAAGTTGAGCATTTGTAAACAGTCTTCTCTGAATGTTTGGAAAATAATTAAAATATTATTTTTCTACTTTCTACTATCATTATCTCATTAATTATAAAGTACATTTGTTACTGGTACATACATTTTACTGGTTTAGGAAAAAATATAAAATTATGTGTTTTAAAATGAAAATTTTGTATGTTTAGTTTAAATTAATGTTAGTCTCATTTGTATGCAATAAATTTAATAATTTTATTTGTAGAATACAAAAAACATCTTGTACTTTATAAGTTTGTATCATAATGATTAATTTTATTTTCATAATTAAATACACGTGTTAAAAGTTTGGGGTGTTCTCTACACCCCGCGAGTAACGACGGTAGCAAATACAGGCACGAGTGACCACGGGTTAAAAATAGTAAGAAATTTTTAGAACAAATTAAAGATAAAAATATTTCTTCAGTCTATAGTTTATATTTTGAAGATCTTTTCAACTTTATTAATATTGATGATATGATAAAAATTCTTTTAAAATTACATAAAAATAATTTATTTAAAAGTATTAATTATGATACATTTAGCTCTCTCATTAGGTTTGAACTAAAAGAGAACTATATTTATTATAAAAGTAACTATTATCAATAGATTAAAGGTTTGCCACAAGGTGGCCCAGCTAGCAACTGTCTAGTCAATTTATATTTAAATTATTTTGAAAACATCTTCACTGATATTCTAAATATTACATTTTTAGTTATGTAGATGATATTATCTATCAAGACAATTTTAAACCTAATTCTAGTTTTTATCCTCAATATCTCAATTTAATACTGACAAATAGTAATAACCATGAAGCAAATTTTATTGACATAAAAATTAAATGTTAAGATAACGTTATAATTACTAATATTTATGACAAATGAGATGAATTTAAATTCAATATTATAAAAGTACTTCATTGGGAAAAGAATTTACATGTTTCTATATTCAGAAATATTATTATTAATTACATGCAACGCAACAAATTTCTATTCCGAAAAAATCAGAAAAAAAACTATAAACATTTCATTAAATACCGCTTGATTCAAAAATACCCAATTAATTTTATTAATAGTTATTTGTATAAAGAAATTCTAAATAGTAAGGATTAAATTCCTTATAGTTTATTATGATAAATGTATCATTTTTCCCAGAGAGATATATATACTTGCATATTCAAATTATAGATAAAATTACTTATTCTCTTAGTTTTATTCACAAAAAAAAAAGGGCGTGTTTTTTTTAGTAATGAGTCAATATGTTCCAAAGTTATTCTCGTCAAGTTTTCACCTGGAGAGAAAATGGAACTCACTTTCATCCCTCCTACGTAACAAAAACCGACAGATTTGGTAGCAAAGGAATACTTGTGTGTGATGATATAATGCTGAGCAATCGTACATCACTGTACGATTTCGTTGCGAGTACTGTCAACTCACAACGCCGTAGGGATGAGATCCTTGAAGCCTATTTGAGGCTTTTTCGGGTGCTATGGGCACGGACTACATTTTTTTATGGACGATAATGCACTGCCACACAGAACTCACATTGTTCATGAATTTCATGAAGGAGCGGTTATTGACCTTCGTGGTCTCCGCGTCATTATTCTACTGAATATGTTTGGAATGAGTCAATGTCACAATGTCATTGTGAGGCTTGTATAGCAGTTCACAGTGGTCACACTCCATAGTAGACAGACTTTTCCCGAGGTAAATGTTTAATCTCTGATTCATTATATCACATTTTTTATGGCTTGTATCTTAATTCAAAATTAAAATCTTTTTCAGATTGTTATGTTGTTATGTTCTTTCTGGCTTTTTGTAATATGTCTCTGTGCCAAGTTTCGTGGCAACACAATAAAAAGTATATCAGTTTTCACAGAATTTTTGTTTGTGACCTTAATTTTGAACATGGGTGTATATACACATAAGTGATTTTAAAAAGGAACATTTTGATGTATTTTCATGGATGTCTGTTTTTGACCTGGATTCCTTAGCCTAGTGGTCGTCGTCGCGAGTTCGTATCGACCACTATTTATGTCGAATCGTAGGTTTGAATTTTGATGTCACTAAAAACATGTCATGGCGGGGATAATACATGTTAAATTTCTAGAAGCTCAATCTTCAATCGAGACTACTTTTTTTCCTTCTGCATTAAGAGCATGAAACATGTTTAGTACTACGAGATAACTATTACAAATAGCCTATTAGCCTAGCTTGTAAAATTAGTTTTCAGGACCCTTCACAAAAGTTTAAGAAACGAAAATGGTGTATTTTTTTAATTAATATTTATTGTTATAACTTTACAATTTTAGGGAAAAACATTTATTTACAATTCTTGGATTATTTTGCGATTTTGAAATATGCACAAATTTATGAAAAATCTAATAAAGTTTATAGAGATTTTTCAACCAAGCATACATGAAAATATGCATTCTTTTTTTACATCTCGTTTTGTTTATGCATTCTGATTTTAGAATTATTTGTGATCCTTATCAGTATTGTACGATAAAAGCAGCAGAAAATCTTAAAACTATTATATACATTCCAGTTGTGTCTGACGAATACCGTAAGAACACTGACAGGGTACAGTTACATTAAATATGTCAAAAGTGAATACTTGTTTTAAATTTATCTTTAAATCATTTGATATATACCAAGTCAACGATTCAAAAGTTACATAAATATGAAAATTAAATGAATTTTTTGATAAATATAGTTTTGTATAAAATGCTGCAAGAAATTTTATACTCTATTGTAACAAAAAACATATTCTTAACGCATATTTGTACTTAAATGAAAATTAGGTAAAATTTTCTATGTTAAAGTATTTAGCATATCAAAAAATCTCTTAAAAATAGTAAGAGACTAAATTTTTAAATAATATTATACATCTAAAGCTGTTATAAATGTTAGTATAATATAGAATGTATGCTTCCTCCACAAGAAAAATTCAAATAAATGTCGCATAATAGTTACCTTTTATTCACTAATGTAAATTTGTGTTAATATATAAAATCAGTAATTGCGCAAAAAATTTTGATCAGGGATACCTTTTATTGCATTCAAAATTATCATAATTGTGTTAACAATTTAAAAATAAAATTCGCCCTCTTTACAAGTTTTACAATGTTGTATCTAACTGAACAACAGGCATGCTAATTGCGTAAACAAAAATTTATTACTATTTTCAAAGTTTCTTAAATTTTTTCCATCATTTCTGCGGATATATTTTCTCAGCTTAGGCTGAATTAAGAAAACGAAAATTTTATAATAAATTTTAATTTTATAGTTAAACACAAAGATGAAATATCTTGTCGTAAATTTGAGTTTCCTCCAAAGCATTGATTGATTAAGTGCAACAGCTTAGAGTAAAATCTAAATAAGTCAAAGTAGTCATTTCAAAAATATCTAAATACAGAGTTATTAATGTTTTTGACAAGGAAAATGCTAAATATGTTTTCTTTCTTTTTTCCAGTGGTTTCTGCTTTTAAGATTGCACGGTAACATTAAGAGATACTGTTAAAAAGTACCATTTTTATCACAAAACTTTCAACGATTTTAAAAATTTATTTCTGATTTTTTTTCTGCTATAAAATTATTCATTTTGATTCATTTCGAGATGAAAGCTTTCCTTTAACATAACTGATATGGAAATGTCAAGTTCAAATATTCATTAGCGTTTCGTTGAAGAAAAATGTACTTCCGATTTGAATATAAATTTTTCTAACAATTGTTATCGGTAAAAGCTTTGAGCATTTAAAAAATATTTTTGTAAGCACGGGACACACACACAAAGTTAAAGAAATTGTTATTACTGGCATTGAGGACATTGAAGCAACATATGAAAAGAACAATTTTTTTCATTATTTTTACAGCTTCTTCTTTGAAATCGAAATGATTCCGTATTGTATGTTGTGTTGTTCTCTGTATATATATGTGTGTGTGTGTTGTGAAGAACTAGGAAACTCTTCAAAATACAAAAGCAGTCAGCAATTCAAAACTAGAACTGTTGCACTGATAAATGCAAGGGCTTTTCTGTCTTATGCAACTAAATAAAGTACATGAAATCACACGATGTAAAAATATAATAAAATATGGGTATGATTGCATTTAAAAGCAAAGTAAATTTTCTTAGCTTGATTACTTTCTCAAAAGAAAGTGATAAATCAGCGTTCATTTGTTACCTATTCATATTGGAAAACAAAAAGAAAGAAAATTTATTCTTTGAATTTTTAAAATGTCATTAAATTATTGGGAAACTTTTTTCCACAAAACACTTGAACTGTTTCATCTCTCACAATTATTACATATTAATCAAATTTGAATTTTTATGGGGACTGGATGTGCTGGAGTAATTTTAAAACTGCTCAATCTCCCATTTTAAATGCACTCGATTCCAAGAAATGTATCATACATCTATTTAGGCCTTTTGCCTCGAGTGGATGATTAGCTGGATATCCAGCTCTTTGCAACGGAGCCACTGAATGATGTATAAGAACAAAAGACATTCCCTTGCTAAGGCATAACTTCCTTTCGAATTTGATTTCTTTGAGCCACGTGTACTCTACTAATGAATCACAGATAAATTTAAAAGCAATATTGGAAGATATCCCTATTTGAAAAAAGGCGTACAGTTGGATTAATGGTGAGAGGGTAGTCATATTGCTGGATAACTTGGCATTTGATTTAAAGCTATGCTACCATTCAACGACATTTGCGGAAATAAGTGAACCATGATTGTACAAAGTATCAAGAAGTTAGTGGCTGACTGAAAGAAACAATTGAATTTTAGGACAGAGTAATCCACCGATCGAATTTCATAGCCTCTGGTGTGACCTTATTAATGATTATTCGATGTGTAATCGGAGCTCCAGTGATGGCAATGACCATAGATAAAAGATTCAGTGAAGTGGTATTTAGGTGCCCCTTCCCTTACACGCTGCTAAATTTCTCGATGAACAGCTGGTCTGATGATGTCCTAGACGGCCATGGAAAAATCTCTCTTTCATCCTACTCCCCCTTTCACTAAACAATTCGGCAGTTAGGAGCTATGATTTAAGGTATCCGACTACGTTCGGAGCCGTGATTTTAAAAAAGCGCATAAACGGATAATTTTCGTGATATTTAGTGCCACTTAGATTAGAATACATGTATAAAATTGTTTTAAGAACATTTTGACAAAAAAAAGTACTTAAATGCAATATTTCGGCAAAAAATTAACTTAGAATAACAATTTTTCAAATTGTTCTCCTTTTGTGAAAAATGCTTCTATTATAATAATATTTTGCTTGTATACTCAGACCTCTGAACAGAGGCTCAACGATGAATTTTGAAAAATTCACATTATTTTCAGAGTTACAACCAATTGAAATAATTATCGGCGTTTTCTTCTTAAAATTTCTCCTCTCTGTTGTCGTAAAACATGGATAAACCCACTTCTAAGTTATATATTTCAAAAATTCTAGTTGGACCTTTGTACAGTGATCTGAGCTATATACAGACAAAATATTATTATAATAGAAGCATTTTTCACAAAAGGAGAATATTTTGAAAATGGGTCATTCTATGTTCATTTTTTGTCAAAATACTATATTTAAATAACTTTTATTGTAATAATACTCTTAAAACAATTTTATGTACATTTTCTATTTTAAGTGACACTAAATATCATAAATATTATCCATTTATACGCTTTTGAAAAATCACAATTCCGAACGTAGTTGGATACCTTAATTTAACAGCTGGACTCATTTGGTTATCACAGATAATACTCGTACAGGACAGTGGTGCTTCGAAGAGATTCTATGTCCAATAGTGTTATCCTTCCTTTCTTGTGAGTTTTTCGACTTGCGTTTTAACAAAATAATGAGCGGATGCATATCACATCTTTCCACTGCCTATGTGCTCATAGTTCTCCAGCTCCTCGCTCGCTCGATCGACAGATCTTTCCTGAATAAAGCATGTTTGGGCTCTAATGAACAGGTGCCTCCAACAATCTTTGCATCACACCCATTCAACTTGCCAATTAAAAAGTGTCTTACAATAAATCCCAGAGAAGGACATCTGCTGAGACAGATAACATCTTACATTAGAGCCAGAGATGGGCCAGCATATAATTGGCATAAATCGGCATTTATGCTTACTTTTACTATTATTTATTTATTGATCTTAAGGGGGGTATCCAACAACGTTCGGCAAAAGCGAATAAATGGATAATTTTCATGATATTTAGTGTCACTTAGATTAGAATACATGTACAAAATTGTTTTAAGGACATTTTGACAAAAAATTATTTAAAAACAATATTTTGGCAAAAAATTAACTTAGAAAAATCTTTTTTCAAAATGTTCTCCTTTTGTGAAAAATGCTTCTACTATAATAATATTTTGCCTGTATATAGCTAAGAACTCTCTACAGAGGCTCAACTAGAATTTTTGAAATATATAACTTAGAAGTGGGTTTATCCATATTTTGCGACAACCGAGGGGAGCAATTTTAAGAAAAAAAAACACTAATAGTTATTTCAATTGGTGGTAACTTGGAAAATAATGTGAATTTTTCAAAAGTTCTAGTTGAGCCTCTGTAGAAAAATCTGAGCTATATACAGACAAAATATTATTATAATAGAAGCATTTTTCGCAAAAGGAGAACATTTTGAAAAAAGATTATTCTAAGTTAATTTTTTGCCAAAATATTGTATTTAAATTTTTTTTTTGTCAAAATGTCCTTAAAACAATTTTATACATGTATCTAATATGAGTGACACTAAATATCATGAAAATTTTCCATTTATACGCTTTTTTAAAATCACGGTTCCGAACGTAGTTGGATACCTTAAAGTAGTTTTTCATAATAAAACTTTCATTTCCTATGATATTGTTAGTATTTTCTTTTCAATACATGTACATCCCATTTTCGTCTTATTCGTAGTGCGTCGTTTTTATGTTAGAGAATATTACTTTGTTTCTCATTTTCCCTCATCGTACGAATTAAAGATAATTATGAATTATGTTGTATGCAATAAATATATATATATTATATATATTACATTCTCTATAAAAATATTTTGATGATTGTTATAATATTTTTCCATAGGAAATAATGCCACAATGCATTACATTTTCAATTTATTTGGTGATTTCATGTATCATTATATTGCTTACAAATTCTGCAGCCATACACCAGGAATGTTCCAGAATTCTTGCTGTTCTTGGGCTATAATACCCGTTTGCATTAAAACATTTTTCCTCAATTTGCATTTCACTCCTCTCGTCTTACGCCTAAATTCTTGCATTAGAACTAAATCCTTATTAACTTCTAAAAACAACTTATTTATTCTTTTTGTAAATCAAAGCTGTCCGCAATAACATGTAATCCAACCAACAGGGCTTTCATTACCCCAAAAGCCTTTCTTTCCCCTTGATTGCCTTAGATAAATGGGATAATCGGGTAATAACACTAAAATGCACATTTCGCCTAAAAGAGCATTGGCAAAACCCAAACACCGATAATGCCCATTTCCTGTTAGCATTCGCTAGAAATGACGCCCCTGGGATTGGCGATATTTCACCAATTTTAAACGCTTAATGATGCCTTGTGTTAGCTGTTCACCCACCTTTACTTCAACTGCTGTATAGCCTCTTGAAGATGATATTGAATTTCAAAAATAATAGACAGCATCATGATCAGTAGAATACAGAAAAAATTTAAAGCATGCAAGCATCGAAACATTTGTAATGATTTTGAAATTTAATCAAAATCATTACAAATATTAATTGTACTTCTAAATAAAATAAAAAAAATAACTGCCGTAAGATCCAGCATATAACTCGCACTTTTAACACAAAAAATAATATCAAAATTTACGGGTGCGCGTTATACGCCGGGTATAAAAATGATAGCTTAAAAAATAAAAAAAAGAGCTGGGCATAGAAATAATTATTCTTCTGTATATATGGAACTGCTGTTTATATAAAAGAAAACGTCATTCCTAATTAACTTTAAGGGTTATAGTTCTAGAAGTAAACTATTTTTCTAAAAGCTTAGAGTAATATCTGGAATAAATCACTTCAAAACATAAACACATGTATATTTCAGGTTTCTTCGTGAAAAAGGAAATGAGCGTTATTTTACAAATATACCTAAAAACTAAAAAAAATGCAGCTTGAAAGTATACGTGCACGTTTTACGCCGGATTTTATATATATATATGCTGTCTCATATTTATTATTTTTATATTATAACTTTTGGAGAAATTTATCACTAAATCACATATTCATACACCATTCTTACTAAATTTTTTTTAAGCATCTAAAAAAAATACAACTGAAGTTCATAAGAAAGAATTTTCTCCTATTTTAAGGTACAAGTTTAAAAAATGCGTCACCCGACAATGAAGTTTCTTTGTTCACAGTCAGTTTCTGGAATCACATTGTAAGTACAGCTATTTTTTTTTAATTTCTAAATTTTCACATGACAACTGAAAAATAGCGTATGTTACCATAATTAAGTTGTATAAGAAAAAATCAGTTATATTAAAGGCGTTAAATTATTGCATAAAACTTTAACTCGGATATTGCCAATTTGATATTCCGTTAAATTCCTCAGTAGTTTGATTAGAACTATATAAACAACAGTAAGAAATGAATAGCCCTAGAAATATCACATTAAATTAGTATTGTAAAATTCTACAAACATTCGAATAAAGTATTTTGCTTCTCAAATTCGAGCCAAGGTAACTGTTACAGATTATTAAATAAATTATTATTGCTAATGGGCTGTGGATTGGTGTTTCACCACTGCAGACCTAGTACATTCCCCAGGAGCTGGTATCTTTTTTTAGTGCGGCATCTATAGGGTGAATACCAATCGCCGCAGGTAACTTTGACGCCCCAGTTTGATCCCAAGAGGGAGGCACCTGAGCTCTGACGATACGAACCTGTACTAGGACTTAATTTTGCCGAGAGCACCCAAGCCAAGCAGACACACTCTAGAGGTTTATTACATGCCGTATAACCATACGACATGGCCGCTGTTGATTTTCTGCATTATGAAAAATCACCTACTTGGGCCTAGGATGAGTGAGTGAGAGAATATTAACGTCGCACTGTTCAGCTACATGAGGGCTTTTGGCGACGAACCACGTAATTTTGAACCATGGTCAAGTAACGTGGACGACACCTGAGCTGGCAGCCCCTCTCCTAACTACCACTCCACATCATCGGGAGGAAGTTTCAGCTCTCGACAGATTTAACGTGCATCGCTGTCCTACACGGTAGGTCTTTAGTGGTACTAGGCTCGAACTCATAACATGCCTGCCATGATCGGATATCTTTACCACTGGCCTACCGCAGCCTTTGGACCTTGGTCGAATCAGCAACCTTAGATGCAGAAGGCCAGGGACCAACCAACCAAACCACCCACAGCCGGCTTAAATAAATTATGTATGCTTTAATTAAAATAATTATGAACCTTTGAACTTGAATCCAGCTATCTCCATTAGACAAAACTCTTGATACCAAAAATATTTTATTTATTTTATGGACATTTATCAGAGATGTTGAAAATGAATTATACGTATTTTATTTTAATAATATTAAAATTCGATAACATTTTTATCTCTGATTTAGGAAATTATCATCATTTAGATTTCTCATATACAAGCTAAAAGTAATGTTTCGCCAAAATCTATTAATACAAAAACAAAATTTGTATCTATCGTAATTTCATGAATTCCACACAGTAAAATATGCCACCAAACATATAATATCAAGATTCGTTACGTTTCGTGCTTAATAATCTGATAAAACAAAACACTTTCAAAACGACATCGCAAACAAAACCATGAAAGAAAATGTTATCTCTAATAACACGCCTCCAAGTTGGGCTGGAAAACAAGAACTAGGAGTGATGTACAAGGAAATTTGAACCACAGAAACAAGTATCTAACAAGTAACACAGTAAAGTATGTTTTGCTCATTATTATGCTCCGAGAAAAGATTTTCCACCCTTTCCCTTTAACTTTCTTGAACTGGAGGTATATGTTTAATCTGTGTTAATTTAGCATGGTATTAACTAAGCATGGATTTCCTTGTACCTGCACCGATCCAGCAACACCGTCTTTTTCGTCTTCAGGGAATGTAATTTTAGTTGCTTACGTTAGTGCTATAAATATTTAAAACGGCAAGTTTAGTATAACGTATTCTTTTTTTTTCTAATTAAATTAGCTTACATGATAGTAAAATATAACTGGAATGAAAATTTTATTCTATTAAGCGGAGAAAGTCGTTAAAAAATTTTAGAAATCCCTAATGAAAATGAAACAAATGAATTACAAAGTTAGCACAATTCAATTAGAAATTTCACAAAATTTTCCCTTTTCATGCAAATGTTATTAGTAATTATGCTTATAACTTAACTCAGTGGCGCAACAGCCCATGAAGGCCAATGCCTACTGTGCCCATCTCAGTACACGCGACCTTGGGCCCAGAGGTGCATGAGCAGATGTTCCGGTCAGGTGGTCAGTCTGACGAGAAACCTCCAGTGATAAGTTCTCAAGCAAGCATGGTACTCATTTATTGATTCCCTGAAGGGATGAAAGGCTGAGTCAACTTGCCCAGCCCGGGGTTTGATTGATTGATTGAATATTAATCGTCGCACTGTTCAGCTACTCGAGGGCTTTTGGCGACGTACCACGTAATTTTGAACCATGGTCAAGTGACGTGGAAGACACCTAAGCTGGCACCCCCTCTCCTAACTACCACACCACACAACGGGAGGACGCTTCAGCTCTCGACGGCGGCTCTTTAGGGTACTGGGCTCGAACTCGTGACAAGGCAAGCCACGATCCGATACCTATACCACTCGGCTACCGTGGCCACGCCCGGGGTTTGAAACTCGGACCTGTGGTGTGGAAGCGCGATGCACTAACCACTCAGCCACTGGGCTTAATTATGCTTATGCTTTTAATAAATTATATCTATGTATACTTAGTTTCTTCTCATGTATCTATATTTTCGTTTTCCTTACAGAAAAAAAATCTCAGAATAAAAATAATAATTGGAGAAAGAATGATAGAATATTTATATTGAATATTTTAGCAAGTACTCCTAACTTCGAACAAATTTTTAGAGTACTTTTGGTTCAAATGAATTTCAGCTCATTTGGTACAGATTCTCTTTGGGTATTTCAACTAATCCTCAAAAAGAAAAATCTTTAAATGAATAGCTTGATTCTTATGAACCTCTTTCTGAGAAGGAACCTAGAAGTATGTAAAGGAGTCTCCCTATTTAAAGTTAAGAGAAACGATTTCGTGAAATTAGTAATGAAATTACAGATATTGATATTTTCAATTATATCTGTGAGAGCTACTTTGTGGAATATCAAGGTATTTTTCAATTCCTATTTACTGTTAATTTACACTCTCCCTAAGATATATATTTATTTAAATATCTTGTTCAAGTTTCCAATCGTTAATAAAATACTTTCAATTCATCCATTCAAGTTCAAGTACATTTTTTTCAAATTTGTAGTGGATGACACTTGATGTTAATACAGTTTTTTATTCAAATATTAGTTCATTAATTATATTAAAAAATGAATAAATAGTAATAACAAAAATAATTATCCAACAGCATACATAGAAAGGAAAGCCGTTCGTTGTATCCCTGTAACGCAATGGATAGCGCGTTGGACTTCTAATCTAAAGGTTGGGGTTCAAATCCCACCTGGAATGGCCTTATTTCTGAGAATGTGATTTCTTTTTAACTATACTATTTTATTAGAATAAATAATTTTAATTTATGAATAAATAGTAACAAACAAACAAAAATAGTCCAACACCCTGTATAGAAAATAAATTGGAAAATTGCAAGGAAAATCGTTTTCTACTTTGTCATTTAATATTGTGATTCTATCATATGAATATACACATTTATATTGATTTTAGTAACTATTTAATAAAAAGTAACTAAAATAAAAATTTTCTTTGTTGACCTAAGTAGGAATTTTTTTTATTTTAGTTGTTATATATAAATTGTAGTCTTATTATCATTGTCATGAGCTCTACGAATTTTTGAATCCAGTGCGTCTGAATGATTTATTTTAACCACACAAGGAAAGTAATATTTATTATTAATAATAAGGGTTAACTCATTCTTTTTAGCTAATTATAATCCCATTAGAGTTTGAATCAGCGTAAGCAAAAGTCGCTGATTTTTTAATGTGTTTCTTCCTTCGGTTGCTCCTCGCATTCACACGTGAGCTCGAGTTCACCACATATTTACTTTTGAATCTATCTTAATACGTATATTAATTACAACGCTTTTGTATTAGAATATTTGTTGTATCTAAAATAAACCAGTTTCAGTTAACATAGCTTATTTAAATAAATTTGAAATATTTTGTAATGTTCTATAAGGTAGATAGTCATTCAAAAAGTCCCCATAGTTAACTAAAGGTTGTGACGGGCTCACGCGTCTTTTCTGTAACATACTCTGGGTTCTTTGACGGCCAAGCTTAATGGCAAATTTTTTCCAACCCAAATCCAAGAAGTGAAATGCAAGAGTAAATGCAAATAAGATAGCCTTTAAAAGAACAGAAGTTTCAGTAAGCCGGATGGCAATTTAGAGAAAGTTCTGTTTGGAAAAGATAGAAGTGTAATTTGACGGCCTACCAAAGATTCACGGATTCCTAGCCATTACTACAAAGGTGCATACTATTGCACGCGTGCTAACAGCCTATCTGAAAGTGATTGAACCGTTAAGTGATTCAAGGTAGGACAGATTATTTGATATAAGAACTCGTAATATTATTAGAATTGAAAGTAGGCGGATAATATAATTATTTAGATAAGTGATCCAATTGCGGAAATCCATTTTAGCTACGGCTACGAGTTTTGGTTTATTATCACTTAATATAAGTTTGTCCAATATATTAGAAGTTTAAGTTAAACTCTTAATAAAGTCATATGAAGAATTCTAAAATGCCGATTCATTTCAAGAACCCCACACCTCTAATTCACGCTGACAACCAAAGATCGACCATATCACAAGGTTCTTTCAGACTAAATCTTAATTTATTTCGGAACTCTCCAGTGATTACAACAGATTTATTTAACGGAAAACTACTAATACACGTGATATCTATAATGACACAAATGCAAAGTTCACGCTGTAATACAAATCTATTGACACTACTTTCTATCTGGCCAATGAAACGCACAGTTGCTGTCAAGCTTTGATTCTCTTATGTTGTTTTCTTGCATCGACCTTATATAGGTCGTTAAGAACCTTCTAAATCAACCTAATTCCTTTTAAAGTCTTTTTTTTAAATATAAGAAAGTTTTTGCAGGTCATAACACCAATTTTAAAGTGAAGCCAAAAATATGGAACAATGTATTCTAATTTTTTCAGATCTTCCCACAGGAAAATTTACTTCAGGTGTTTAAATCAAAATGCGCCACTTATTTCTTTTGGTAATTAGTGACGCTGACTGTTGTGTCGTAGGGCCTGGGTTCAAATCCTGGAGAAGTCATGGATGCTTGTAAAGGTATAAGGCGTTTGCGTCATTGGGGTTACTCTCTATACTAGGGTACTCTCTCGCAGCCGTATAGCTGCAAGTCCTCTTGCATGGTTGGTGGAAAAAGAAGAGAGGTGGAAAGCCCCTAACCCCCCAAGATGTTCTTCCTCAAAATTGGGATGGAAGCGAGCAAAATCGTACTGTCACCTGTATGGTGCTCAAAGCTAAGACTAACGGCAGGTGTAAGAATATAGACCAGGAGTCGACAAGCTTTTAGCTATGGCGTGCCATACCAATCTGCCGATATGATTCAGCGTGCCACACAGTAACATTTCGATTCTCACGATAATGATACAGAGTTAAAGAATAGAGGTCAAAAATATTATAGGTTTACAGTTTTATTATGTAATTCTTCATCTTTTAATGATATTTATTAGCATAAAAATAAATAGCATAAAATACAACTTTTTGTTCAACAAAAATTTAAAAAATTAAAATTGTATATATAGTAAATACTTTTAAACATATTTATTAGAATAAGAAATAGAAAAAGTAAAACATAAGTATATTTCCCTTCATTGCAGTTATATCAAAAGATAAATAAAAATTTGAATGAGAAGCTAGGGCTTGCACCACTCTACTTTTTCCTACTGCAAAATCAAAGGCATTATTTGTGACTTTCAATTCGACTTTATTCTGAGCATTCATTTGTTAAATACTACCTTTACAAGCTCGAAATAATTTTCATACTAGTGAAGATTTTTTGTTTAGATATGTAAAACCACACACACACAAAAGAGAAAAGCAGAGTACATGCTGTTTTTCTTTCTTCAAACAATTAAATCTCTCCAGCAATGACACTCAGTAATTTATAAAATAGCTGTAAATTTAATTTTGGAGTTATCTTTCAGATTTTTTCGTAATTCCGTAAATCTCCGCAATTCTGAAGATGATTGTCAAATAAGATTCATAATAAATTTATCAATTTTCTAGATCCTTGCCGCGATGAATTTCGTGGGCCTTGATCTGATGTTACTGTCTATCAAGTGGTATAAATAACAACAACAAATCAGAAATGCGGGAGTATCTAATTACAATTAATTTTTGCAATACTTATTTTTTTTATTAGCGAAAGTACCCGTTTTGCATACGGGTTAAATTTTGAAAAAAACAAACAAAATTCAGCTCTATTATAATAAACACACATTTTTTTAAGGTGTGTAAAACCCAAAGGAAGACAATGTATCCAAAAATGTAAAGTACTTTTTAGTGATGATTCCCACTAAGAATAATTTTAACCAAACATATCAATTTTGTTTTACGCCACAGAATGATTCAACAGAAACCTGTATCTGAATCGAAAGGAGAAAATGAAAACATGATAAAAAGATAAATAGAAATTAATGAATGAAAATATGTGAATAAAAATTATAACAGAAAAGTATTAGCAGTTGTTAAGTTTCAGCTCTACTTACTCTGGAACAAATAACCTGAAATAGATCAACCAAAAAGAAAAAAAAAGTTTAGATATCATCCTATAGATATGCTTAGACAAAACGCTATAAAATAACTAGAGCTGCATTGCCCGACGTTGCACGGGCTTTCTCTAATTTTATAAATTTTCCCTTTCCTTCACAAAATCACTAAATATAATACTCTTTTTCAAAATGAATCCACCTCCCCCTTCTCCGCTTAGCCCGGCGTTGCTCGGGCTTTAATCGAGTGTATAACTTAAAATTTCCTGTTTCGAAATTTTTTCGCTTCTTTCTGTCAGACAGGTTTATTCCCCCCGCGTTGCCTGAACATTTTTAAATGCATAAGATATTGTCATGGAAATTCCCTTCCCTCTCGCTATGATATCTCTGAGTAAGTGAGCAGTGGGACTTTAATATTCACTCACTCACTTCGCAACTTTTTAGGCCCCGGAAACGAAAATGTACCTTTTTTAAAAATAGTTGCACGTTGAGAAAAGAACTTTTATTACAAAATTTCACAACTGTATTAAATGTTGAATTAAAATTGTGAACATTTTTTGAAATGTTCGATACACGAAAAAAAAGTTTCATACAATTATTTTTATAAATGAAGAAGTTATAAAAACTTTGAATTTGATAAGTTGTTATTAAATATTTGAAATTTGAGTATATTTTAACTGATGCAACATATTTAAAAAATAAAATACTATAAAGAATTAAAATGTATCTACCGTATTTTCCTGTATATAATCCGCAGCGTCGTATAATCCGGGGCAGTTTTTATGGCGAATAATCCAAAATATAAACTGCCGATAATGAGTGTCACATAAGATAAAAAATACACAATATAATTAAAAACAGAAGTAAGAAATTGTACAGAAAACAAAATTTATTATGAAACGTCTATTTAAACATGTATGATAATATTTTTTACGATAATCTCAATAAAATAAAAATATTCTTTGCTACTGCCATCTATGTTTTGAGTTGTTAAACAAAACATTTTGCACGCTGAAAAAATCTTTTTTTTTAATTTAGCAAGTTAACAGCAAAAAAAAATTAAGATCGATACGGCTTTCCCATTGTCTCTTTCTTTTAAAATCCATTTATTTATTTCTTCCTCTAATTCTAGCCAGTGGGGTTTTCCACGATGTTTGGCTCTTTAACGTCGATCACAATTTTCGAAGTTGGGTCTTGTTTTTCTCCGCAAACGAATATTCGATTCGTCAACTTTGAAAAACCTTGCAGCTTCCCGACTTCGGTAGCCTTCTCTATAGCTTTAATGAAGTTTGCAGGTGTAATTTACACGCTTTCACTTCAACATGATGAAACTTTCAAAGGACGTAATAGCTCTATTCAAGAGAAAATTGGAAATGGCGCCAGCGACTATAGTAATTGTTTTTTCCTTCCGAGGAACCGAATTCGTTCTTGAATGTAATTGGACAAAAACTAGTTATGGTTGAATTACGTCAGCCGAGTCATGAAAGCGTTATCTATTATTTATTTTATAAAACATAAACGGCATTTCTTTCAAAACTTTATTGTTAGCTTTTCTGATCTAGAATGTTTTTTCTCAGATAATCCGCGGTGGCGTATAATACGCACAACGAAATTTGAAACTTTTTTAACACATAATCCGTGGATTATATACAGGAAAATACGGTAATTCCCAGTTGAATAAAAATATTACTTTCTCTTACATTTTTTTAAAATTATTAAAACTACCTTTTTTACTAATTATTATAATACTTATTATTACACTTTCTTGAAAGGCTTAGAATTATGTGCATTGACAGACTTGTAAAACCTTCGATATACATCCAGTATCAATTTTAATATAATTTTGTTATAAGTTTGTAATATATTCCTAACTATATCCACCGTTCTTTAAGTTTAGTGAAATGGGTGTCCTACACTTGGCATTTTTCTACTAAATTTGTTTTGTATTTCGATATTATCTTTTGAACTGCAAATTTGTTTCAATATTTTTGAGCCACTATAAATAGTATTTAAATTTTAAATTATCGCCTTGCTTAGTGGAAACTTTTATTACAACTTTGCATTCAAATGGGAGAATCGATCTTACGTTGAATTTAAAAGACATTTATTGAGTGTGAGGATCTGTTAATATTTAACACGAAATAATTTCATTGTCATTCAAACTATTCAAATATCGTTTTTCTCCCCGTTGTGTAAATCGAAAAGTTCACCAAGTCTTCGAATTCTGTGTTAGCGACCTTAAATTACATAACTGAAAACTATATAGCACGATTTAAAAAACTGTGAGAAGCTTTTTCTGAATAACGACGTAATCTATTTTGGGTTTAAAATGCATTCTTTTTCAGGTCGACTGATTCGAGACATATTCGTTTTGCAAGGATTTTTATAGAATAATCGTCTGTGTTTTGTCTTTAGAATTTCAGCGAATTTTTACTTTAATTAATATTGTGCAGTTCGTAAATATTAAGATTTAAAATTTGGCGAACGTAACATACTCGAACTTTTCTAAAATCATAAGCAAATAAACAATTTTCTTTTTTCAATTAAAATAGTATAAATAATTTATATCTGGAAGTATGTAATACGTTAATATTACTTTTTGTTGTATTTATTTTATGTTAAAATTGTAATCAGAGCCTCACACCTCGCCTGTTCAAGCTTTCGCAGTTCCTGGCACCTGGCGTAGATATATATAGTATGCTGTCGCGGGCTTTTTTGCAGATGGCAGAATTTTTTCCAACTTACTTGACAATTATCGTTATATTTTGGACACTTCACACAATATCTATAAATTATAGCATATGTGTTATTCTGATGTATAAGCTATACTGTTGTAAAGTTTCATTAAAATCCATTCAGTTGTTTTTGCGTGAAAGACTACCAAACAGCCTCACAAACTTTCACGTTTATAATATATATCCTGATATATATTAGCTTTCATTTGGGAAAGAAATTAAAGTAGTAACAATTAAAAATAAATTTGAAAGACTTAAATTAGACCTTCATTGAATTGAATTACGGTCAATTACACTGTCGAAAGAAAGAAAAAGCAGAAGTCTTGTAGCCAAAAAAATTTTTTTAAACAATACTCTTTTGCAATGTTTCAATTAAAATAAAGAATAAATAAATTAATGAAAACAATGATAAATAACTATAGTGGTTATTGAAATACATATCATATATGTTTAAAACAATATGTACAAAATATGTATACGATGTATTTTTATCTTCAAAAAATCTACATGAAGAACAAATTGACAGATGCACAAAAATAGAATGCTATGTGACAAAAATCAGGTAAACATTGAATTTTAAGGAATCCAAACGAAAGTAAGAAAATTGTTTCAAGGGGCATTCCACACATGATAATTAGTTTCAACAAAGATCTCATTGATACTTTTTTTTCTACAATCGAAGCAAAGGCTACAGGGACCATAAAACCAAATATGGCAACATGTAAAATGCATGACAAATTCTATTTTAACTAACTACTAATATAAATAAAATAAGGAAAAATATATAAATAATATAAATAGCGTACTTTATCTTCACAATACTGGCAATTTGATTTTAGCAATTGGTTTAAATTGCTTGTCATTTTCATTCTGTTATACATACTTTTAACTAGATTTTCTATTTTGCAACAATAATAAAAGCATGGAATTTGCCAATGAAGGTAAACATGTGATAGTCTTATTTTTCAATGTAAGAAAATGTCATAGCAACATTTTTTTTCACTCAATGGTCATGCTGTGCAGATGAAAGTGTGCTAGAAGTGTTGATGAAGTGTACTGAGATATTCCTGTGAGGATTTGGTTCTTATATTTTATTTACTGTTGAGCCGAAAAACTTCTGTGTTGTGATAGCAATATTAGATTAATTGTACCCCAGGAGCAACCATTGATTAGTAATGTCACCAATGCTCTCTCAGATTATCAACAGACTGGAAGGACAGTCACCAACCCAAGGTCCTTATATAGTTCTTATAAGTAGCCAAATATGTTTTTTTTGTTCGCTGTTGATTTTTGAAAAATCCACATAAAAGCTGGTTCCCAACGTGGAGAAAGCACAATTTCTTGGATACAACTCAAATATTTGAAGAAAATATCCTTATGCTTTGTTGATGATCATAGCAAAGACAAGACAAATCAGGTATTGTTTAAACTGAAATAGAATATCTGATGAAATAATAGAAATCTTCAGGGTGAAAATAGCCTTAAAAGAGGCCAGTACAGTAAAAATAGTAGCTTCAATAAATTTAGGCCTTGCAAGACGGGTATTTTCTCCATTACGCAATCAAAATTCCTTATTACAAGCCACAAAAATATGTAAGAAACAATTATAAACAAAAATTAAATTAAATACAAAAATACATAAAGTAATTCATGCAGTTCATAAAATAATCATAATAACAGAAATATAAAACAGCCTTCAGCAGAAAAAAAAATTCATTATTAACTTATATCAAAGATCTATCTAAAACAGATAAAATATGCTCAGATTTAATAATACTGTATCATGAACAGCTAAGAACACACAAAATATATGTTTGCATATATAAATATACGTATTAAAAGTCTTAAAAAAAGTAAGAAAATATAAACCATATATAATTTTTTTAAGTAATCAATATGCATTGCTGCCAACCACAATTATATACAAAAAAATGCATTTCAGAAAATAAGTATAAAGCAGTCTTACCGAAAAATTCTTTAATTTTAGATAACTAAATAGTTAAAACTTTGGATATAAATCAAATCACTTTGTCTTCGAATTAGTAAAAAAGATAAAAATATGTTTAATTGAGAAAAACAACTTTTCAACAAGCTTATGACAAAGTACTTATTGCTGTCATTAATTTGAAAAACAATTGTAGTTTCGCTACAAAGAATAAAGAAACGAATAAATGCAACTGTGAATGTAAATATGATTATAAATTGAAATATATAACAATCCTAAAAAACTACATGAAGTATAAATGTTGAATACACAGATTGACATCATGAAACGTCATATCAATAGTTGAAAAATCTTTAAAATTAAATTTTAAAAATTAAAAAAAAAATTTTTTGAAATGCACACCATCGTGCCCTTTGGGTTTCAACCAAATTTACGCCGTTAGTTCTCTTTTGTACTCATTGTGTATCAATATGTGTTTTTTTTTTGGTTTAATAAAGATAATAAGTATTTTAACGCTTTTAAAAAAAATAAAAAATCTTGTTTATTTAATCTTCAAATATAATTCTATTTTATGATTAGTTGATGTAATATAGAAATGTAAAAGTTCTACAATTATTTTTCAAATTTTTATAAAAATATTTTACTACTTTGGGGAATTTATAAAAAAATTTATCAAAAAAATATTTTTAAAATTTTTTTTGTTACTATAAATGTAGGATATCCCACGGAACTATTTTGTAAAAGGTTAGATCATCCCTTTCCAGAGGACGATAATTTTAATAATTAAAACAGAATTCCAGATCAACGCTATCTGGCGGGCTTATACGAAGCGCCGACACAAATATTATTCAAGCAGAGGCCCACTAACCACTTCGATGAAGACTTGTAGCGCTCTTGTGGTGGTAAGTTTCTGTAACATAATGCCCTTTTTATATTTTTAATGCCCTCCTAGAGGGAATTATATGACTTTCTGTTTCTTTAATATCTTCGTGTTTTAATTCATATTGCCATGTAAATACTCTCCCCCTGTAAACTTTTCCCTACAACTCAAAATAAACTCTTTTATTCTCAAGATGTCTCTTCGTTTGTATTATTTTGATTCGAGTTGTGAAACTGAACCCGTAAGTATTAAAAGACCCCTAGATACTTCGCCACTAAAACCCGCTATCTGCAGAGTCTAACTTTTTGGGGGAGATTTTGGTTAGACTCTCACATAAATATTGTCTAATGTCTAATACAATAGATACATTAGATGTATCCTGTATTTGAAGATTTATTTTAATTTCAGAGAAACTCTTAAAAATCTATTACATACATTCTTGGAACAATGCAATTGTGTGAAATGTAGTTATAAGAATTTCTTTAAAACGAGTTCTATAAATCTGCTAGGGATAAATATTATGTAGAAAGTCCTTTTAATTTTTAAGAGATAAATATTATGCCGGAAAAAGAGTTGTCCACTTCGGATAAAAATATCCTAATTCATGCATACATGTCAAAAATCGGAACAAAATCTTGCATGATTTTCTATAGCCTCTGATACAAATGTAAACATGAAATAAATTTATGAATTAGATGAAATAATCCTGTACATCTATTATTATACTCAAATATTAAAAAGGCACATAAAAGATAATTACAGTCGAACCTCTATATAACGAATCTCTATATTGCGGATTTTTCTATGTATTGCAACTTTTTCCTGGAACCTTGAACATTTCACGACTTTCTTCGTAGAATAACCTCTCAATACCGAAGTGCATTTTCTATATAACGAACTTTTTCCTGTGATTCATTTTTTTTCCCATTTTCATAGTATTTCTGGAAATTTCCAGTTATTTTTTTTCATGTTTTAAAATGGTGGTCATAAATTTTGAACTGATTTTATTAGGTGCCTAATTCAAGATAGCAATAGAATTCTGGTCGTTTCATCCAAGAAGTGCAACTTTTAACCCGCATTGTCCAGTTCACTAGAAACATCTTTGATATCCCCTTTCATCTTCAGTGGAGTAGTCTGTGTCTCCGTATTCTTGAACTAGTTCCTTCATTCGTAGTGTTATCCATCAAATGTAATTTAAATTTCTTGTATTAAAAAAATATAAAAATGTAAGAGCTTGAGCATCAAAAAAAAATTTAAATTTTCGGGAAGTGAATAATGATAGGTAAAATATAAAAAAAAAATAGATAAATTTTCGGTGTGAAAAATTTTTTTTAAAAATATTTAGTGTTTTTGAATTTAAAAATTTTTTTGGTTTAAAGAAAATTGAAAGATGAACCCTTTTTAACAATTTTCCATTAACGAACTTTTTTCGGGATTTAGCACTTCTTAAAAAAAGGCCGACTGAAACCTTTTTTTTTTTTCTTCTGATAATAATAGCATTGAATTGTTGAAAACAAAATCGGTTTTTTTTTTTAATACTCTACGACAATATGTATAACACAAAGGAAGAAAAATAAAACATACTGTCGTAACTTTAAAAAATTTATTACTATGTCAAAACTCTTGCCCCATGTCTAGGAAAAGCGATGATTCTATTTTATGGAGTCACTATAAACAATGTAATAAAAGTTGTTGCAGCTTTCTTGTTTTATGAACTTCTATACAGCTTAGCTGCTGTTATTTTTTGAATAGATAGTCTTGTGCATAAAAAAGATTTTGATGAAATATTGTTAGATAAGAGTTTTCTTTTTACCCATGTGTATCAACAATTACGAATTTTTGCGTGCAAGCATGTTCATATTCATTTTCTTCATTTAAAAATTTTCTTTTCCTTGATGATTTTTATGGAAAATTAAATCAAGTGTTTTCTATCCCGTGTAACTTGTCTAAACGAATTAACTTTTTCACTTAAGTGCAGTATATTATCAATTTTTAAAAGTTTTATGACAAAAATTTCCATATTTGTAAATTTATATAGAAACCCCTCAAATGTTTATCCTTTTGAAAGGATTCAGCGAAGATTAACTCTCTTTGTACTTGCTTAGTTCGAAAGTAATCATCAAAGAAATCATAAGCAAAAAATTGGTATATAATACAGAATTAATTAACTAAACTCATAATGTGAAAACCTATTATTAACTTCAAGTTAATATCATCAAATTCAACTGCGATCTAGTGATATAATCACAACAAATTTATTAAGAAAATTTAGCTTTTTTTTTTATAGGTTTTGATATTATTTATATTCTTTAATTTTTCTGTAAGAAATATCAAATTAAAAAAGATCTAAGAATACTTTTTTCTTAAAAAAACAATACTTTCAATTTATGTTGGGGTGAAGCGAGTGAACTATTTTTTCTGGTGGAAGGATAACTGTGTGACCCACCCACGCGCGGTTTTCCCGCTTCACTCCCACGCATTCCTTCTACGAGGTTCTCTAGCTGACCGGTTGCTGTGTGCTTTTGGGTCAGACTTGTTGTGTGCAGTATCCGTGATTGTTTTTTCGTATTTGTATATAAATAAATGTGCTGTCCAGAGATACCTGAGTGGAAGTAATTTCACAAAGAACAACAATTTGAATACAACATTAGTCAATTTTGAAGTACAGTAGAACGTCGCTTATCCGAATAATTTGGGACCGCACACCGTTCGGGTGTGTGTGTGTGTGATTGTTCAGATAACCAAAACAACCTTTCCTTAAGCTGTGAGCTGAATTCTTATCACCATACAATGATTCGCCTTCAATCTGCAGTTCCCGTATCCCGTGGTGTGATTTAAAGTTATTTAACCAACCAGTGCTAGCTTTGAAATCAGTCGAACTGCCTAATTTCTCTTTAAGTTCTAGAGTTTTTCGCACAACAGAGGGCCCAATATCGGGTCCCCTTTGCTCCTTCTTTGTGAAAAGTACAAGTAGAGTGCACGATCAAGAGCAACATCGTTTGCTTCCCTCATGGTTTTCCTTTTTTTCGAGCCATCTTCTGAGTCAAGTCTTAACGCAAAATTTAAAATGGTTTTTCGGCTTATTTATGTCAGAAATTGTTGACTTTCCAACATTATAAAACTGTGCTAGAGACGCTCCACTTTCTCCCTTAGAGAGATGGTTCAATATTTCAAGTTTTGTTTTAAGTTCTAGACGTTGCGCTTCCGTTTTGAATTCGAAGCCATAGAAGTTCACAACTTAACAAAAGAGCACGTATACACCCCCTCACTTGGAAACAAACTGACCTAATATTCCGCGCAGATGTTTACCAAAATTACACAACTGAAATTTCCCAAATATCCCTGACCTTGGGTTTTCCCGTCACTTTTGGCCTCACGCGAAACAACTGATGAGCATTGCACTGTTCGAAACTTTCATATACGCATGTAGTTGACAAAAACGCCCGGGATATTTTACGCCCCGGATTAAACTTTAGGATAAACGACGCTACAGTCAGTTGGTTTTCTTTTTTTAAAAAAGGTTTAAAAGTCAAAAAAATATTTCTAGGGCGTAAAATCAATTTTCCAATATAAATGTTTTAATACTTTAAAAACAAATTTTCAGAAAAATAAATTACAAAATATTGATGTTTCTTATAGATTATATTTACAACCATTATATACTAAAATATTTATTAATCGGCAATTTCAAGTTGAAGTTTTACATTTAATTCGTTTTCATCAAGATAATCCTTACTTGTATGGTTTGGAAACTAGGAGAGCAGTGTTCTTGCCTCAGGTTTCGTCCTCGGCATTTAAACATCAATCAAAACTGTGAGACCCGTTGTCAATAGCATTCGTGATGCTTCTTAGTGCGACAAGAAATGAATCTGCTCAAATGTCGACCTCGCCTCTTGACGAGGTTCAAAATTATAAATAAAAGCGTTTTCAAATACCCTCACCCTGTTTTTTTCTGTCTGTGTCATTACATATATATATTTCGAAGTGAGTGTCGAGAACTTTTTGTAAAAATCAGCTTTTACTGAGCGATCAACACAACTTTTCAGTGAGACAAACTAACGCCAAGTGCAGCGAATTTTAATTGGACTGTATATTTATTTCCAGAACTGCTAAATAATAATTTCTTAGTTTTATGTCTTCGATTGAGAAGCAAAACATTGGAGCATACATACGAAGACCATAAAAATGAATCAGCTGGGATTGGAATTGTTATGTTTGAAATATCTTTTCTGAGAAAAATAATTAGCTGTTTAATGTAAGATTCGAATATGTTTTGGAAAATAAATGTTAAATGTGATAAATAGGAGATTTTGTTTTAGATATAAGTTAATTGTCCTTACATTTGCCCCCAATTTTAAGGGGATCACTAACTGGGGTTTGTAATCTTGAAAACTAATTTTCAAAGTGTAAAAAATAGTGCATAACATCATATAGAAACACACATCACACACAGTATGTAAGAATTAAATAGTATGAATAATAAAGTCAAAACACATTAAAAATAAACGAAATTATATAACAATAAACAAAATAATAGTACTCTTAAAATATTAATCGATATAAACGAAACACCACACTCATAAAATGTACAATAGTGTTTTATATCTAACTGGCTACCAAAAGGACACTAGCTATACGTTTTCTTCTGTATTCAGTGGCGTAACGAAGAATATTAGGATCCCCCTTCAAAGTCAGGCTTCGAGCCCCAAACCAGATCTTACAAACGACTGCAAAACCATAACATAACATAGGCTCTAGGCCCCCTAGAATCCTGCCCTCCCCCCGCTACGTACATTTCCCCACTATGCGGGGGTGTACGTTCCCCACTCCCTAACATAATTTTATATTTTGCTATTGCTAGCATATCTTTGACCCCCTTTTTTTTTTTCCATTTTTGGGAAAATATTTGTATAAAAAATAAAAAAAATTGAGATAAAAATACATAGTATCATACAAATACTAAGATAATAAAAAAATGCGTATTATAATCTACTCTGGCGCAATTGTACTAAAATTTAATGCTGTTACATACAAATTTACATAGATGAAATACATGTGAAGATATTAAAATATAGACACTAATAAAATGAAATTTATAATAATACACTGCTGTTTGTAAAAAATGCAACACCATGAAGGAATCATCAAAATTAAATGAACTTTGCAGCAAATATCAATTATAGGATGTTAAGTAAAATATAAAAATTTTAGAGCCACCACGAATCGTGGCGTGCTGCACTCTCGAACTTTCTGAAAGCGTATAAATAGAGGGGGTGCAGCGGGGCGTTGAAAAAAGTTAATGATTATTTTTTTAGTGGCGAACCGGTGGACCCAAGTGTGCCTCCCGACGAAAAAAAGAAAATTCTAACAACACGGGTTTGAAAGGGGAGGATTATCGGCCTTCGGAGGGGGATTTTCCCATCACGCAATAGGACCTCGTGTGCAGCGGAAAAGGGCCCCCGTAATGCGAGTTTGGAAGTAGTGGACCAACGGGGGAGAAAAACACAAAAATGTCAGTGAACGGCGGAAGGGACGTCGTGGTGACATAACACCTTTCCGATGGGGTGAATGACCGGGGGCTTTCCCCGGGCAGTTGGGAGCACTTGGTCTACTGCTACAGGTGTACAATTTGGTTTCGTCAACTCTCGATTCTGCTGCACCAAAGGTTTTTCGTGCAAGGGTCCTTTTTGGATCCCCTTGGGCAAACCATCAACGGCCTTTTTGCAATGGGCTCATGAACCGGGGCCCCGGAATCTAATTTGGGACCTTTTCTTTTCGGGAGGAATAACGCTTCAATTTGTGTGACCATGATGGCCGCATTCGTGTTTAACGCTATGCCGGTGGACTCTGCCTTCCAGAGTGCGTTATCGAACAACATAGTGGCCTAACACCCGGAGTTAGAGCTTGGGGTGCGATTTCGTATCATGGACGATCCAATTTGCTTAGAATTGAGGGTAATCTCAACAGCAACAAAAGTACGTCCGTGAAGTGCTACAGCCGAAGTCGTTTCCTTCTTTCAAGGCATCCCTGGAGCTATCTTTCAGCAGGATAATGCACGTCCAAATGCTGCAAAGACTGTTCGAGACTTCTATTCAGCCCATCACATGCAACTTCTTCCTTGGCCTGCTTATTCTCGGGATATGTCGCCTATTGAACACGTATGGGATTTCCTCTGTTCGGCGTTTCGCTCGTGATAAGCGTCCTGCAGCTTCAAAAGATGAACTTTTGCTACGCATACACTGCTTGTGGAATTATCCTCCACAAACAGACATTCAAAATATTTTCTACTCCATGGCACGTCTATAGCAGCACTTATTGCAGCGCGTGGTGGCTACACCAAATATTGATTTAGGACACTTAATATTGTTCTTTTGCTTTGAAAATTCTATCATTTATTAGTACTAATACACGTCGTTTGTGCATTAAATTTCATTTAATTCTGATGATTTCTTCATGGTGTTGCATTCTTTACACAAACAGCAGTTTATTAAAAAGGTTTGTACCAACTTATACACTATTCAATACTAAACAATATTTTACTTTATACTAGCGGTCCCGACAGACGTTGTCCTGTACGCACGTCTTAAATCCGAAAATTATAAACTTTTTTGAATAAGTTGTAACAATCTGGCCCTTTTTGAGAAATTTTTTTATAAAAAAGTTTTTAAAACCGACATCATCACATGTGGTTACCCTTCGACCCTCGATTGCAGGAGTATGTATTTATATGAACTAATTTGAATATAGAATTATTCTGAATAGAAACTTAAACTGTTTTGGTTAAAGGGAAAAAAAGAAAAAACTCGAGCTTTTTTTAAAAATAGGTATTTTTTTAATGCACGAAAAAAAAGTTTATGTAATCCCATTGGTGCAATGTTTTGGTTTTTTGGGGGGTATAAACAAACAAATGGATGGTTCTCAAACCTGGACATAAACATATAATTGGCAGTGTAAAAAGAAAGGGTTTTCAAATCTAAGCCCAAAAATTTTCATTGTTTGACCCCGGGCTTATTAATGGTCATAGCAAATACAAGTGAAAGGGTTCAAAAAAGTTGGGAAAGGGAGTCTGAAAGAATCATTGGGATCTGTGGAAAATTACAACTTCACCTTGGTTTGCCGCTTAAATAGGGCCCCAAGAATTTGCCCACGATTTTTTTTTGAACAATCCGGCCTAAAATAATTTTGGCGTATTTTTTTACTAATTTCGATATCGACCGAATTGTGAATCTAAATCATTCTCAAATTTCCATTTTAACCCAAAACAAAAAATGTACAAAATTCTAGGGGCTTAGGGGGTCATTCCCCTACACATGCACAGAAGAATTTCATACATAAAAATTATTTGAAAAAATATTAATTAAAAAAATCTAAAAGGCATGATTCCTCTGCATTATTGTTACAATAAAGACCCCGGTTTGGCCGTTTGCTGAAAAAAGTTTGATGCCAATTTACTTAATTTTATAACAATAACGTTGTTACAACAATGCAGGTGAATATTGAGCTAAAATTTTTTTAATGTTTTTAATTAATATTTTTTTAACCCAATTTTATATTGGACCGAATTTTGAACCCTAAATCATTCTCGAATCCACTTGAACCCACACAAAAAATTTCATGAAAATCGGTCCAGCCGTTTAGGAGGAGTTTAATCATATACACACGCACAGAAGTTTTTTATACATAAAGATGTGTTACGTGAGCTCTTATACTGTACTTGAGTCAAAAAAGAAAGCCCTTATTTCGGGAAAAAAGTCTATCACCCCCTTCTGGGTACTTATTTTTTCAATGACAAAATAAAACTTGATATAATTTTCCCTTTTACTGTTGTCTTGAAAACGTCCCCAATTCTTGACTCGGGGCTCGTGACGAGGCTGCACAATCCATTAAGGCCTTGCGGGTAACTTGCCTTTCTTCTCGGCTGCTAGTGATGGGGGGCCCCCGGGGGGACCCTCATGGCGTTGTTTTATTACGAAATTATGCTCCGGCATTCCTTGTTTTTATTTTTTTTTTTTTCCCGAAACCATCTTCACCAGATATATTCCTTTTATGATTAAAACATATAAAAAATGAAAGGGGATTTAAGTACAATGAATGTTCACAATATGCAAGCGATCAGCCATTCTCATATTTGATTACAAAAAGAGATTAAAAATTTTGGTTCTTTTGCCCATTAGACCCTTTAAAATTTTTTCCCTCCCGCTCTCGGGATGAAAGTCCCTATAAATGGTTCTATAATTCAGAGCTAATAAAAGGTAATAGATGAATTAAAGTTTTCAATAATTTTGGTTTTGGGGATGTCCCCAACAAAAAAATTTTAAAAAAAAGGGAATAAATTACAAAATGAACTGAGTGAAAATATTTTTTAAATTCCATATCTAGTGTTATTTAATACAGTCTCTTGTTTTTTTTAAAATATATCTGAAGTAAAAATAAATTTTTTTTTTTTTTTTGTTGCATTTTATCATTTTCTAAAATCTTTTTCAAAAAACTTATCTTACAAAAAAATTTTTTACCCTTTTTTTTGGGCCCCAAAATAGCTAAAAATTAAAGGGTTTCCCTCATTTTTTCATCTTCTTCCCCAACCTAATTAGATTTTTTTTTCAGTTTTAAAAAAGCGTAAACAAAAATTTAAAAAAAGGTAGATAATTTACGGGATTAGGGTGTCATATTCAACAGAATTAGCATTCGGCGATGATATGAGTAAGTGCTTAAACCTTATTGATTGATCGAGTCAGCCGAGAGAGGTTTAGAGTGTAAAATGTGGTTACTATCAATCTAACTAAACAGTGCATAATTATATTATTTCATGTTTTCATTAAAATGAATATTTGCATTTATTTATATTTTTTAATTGAAAAATTATTTATTATATGCCTTAAGGATTGTCTTTTAAGGGAAAATTTTGTAGTGTGTTATCAATTTTCTCCTCAAAACTATTCTTGTATTACTTTATTTTTTTCACGGTGGTGAATTTGGGGAGGTTATCAAATAGGGAATATATTAGGGTGTTTGGGGGCTAAAAACCTTTTTAAAAAGGGGTTTTTATTTTTCCCAAAATTTTTATATTTTAATTTCAAGAATAACCTTTCCTCTGGGGTCGGGAAACTTTAAAACCCATTTTTTAAAAAAAATTTGAATTTTGGGGGGGCCCCATTTTTAAATTTTTGAAAAAGTAAAAAAAACTTTGTTTTTGCTTAAAATTGAAAATTTTGATATTTAAAACCAAAAAACATCTTTTCCCTTTTAAAAAGACCCTTTTTTTTTTATTTCCCGCCAAATTAGGGAATATGAAATTAAAATCAATTTTCCCCAAAATTAAAGAGTTCGAATTTTTTTCTCTTAGTATGAAAATATTAAAATTTTTTATGGATATTTTTTATAAAATAATTATATAAAAACTTTTTAAAAAAAATTTATTTTAAAAATTTTTTTATATAAAAGGGGCCCAAAATTTCAAAATGTTGATAAAATATTTATAAATTATTAAAAATTTCAAAATTCTAAAATTCATTTCAGTATAATGAGAAAGTGAATTATTTATGAACAATTTAAGTAAGTACTATAACAGATTTTGAGAAAAGATACATGGAAAACAGCCAATTGAACATTGTCGGTATATATAGAGAGAGAGGTTTCCAGCTCCCCTTAAAGTTTGAAGACTATAAATGGTGAATTCTGAGTTATGTTGAGAAGCTATCCATGGAAAAAATATTTGATTCGTACAAACAGAAATAGTAGTACGATTAAAATAAGAATTGAATTAGAACAAGAAACATTTCGGCAATAGATGTGAAACGTCAAACATTCCTCAAAACAACTAATGACACAATCATAAAAACGTTTATAAGATACTAGCTTAGATACTAACTTAGCCCACGTGTGTGTATATGACTTAAAATTTCTTTATCGTAGTTCTGTAGTATAAATTAAAAAATATTTCTTAGTTATACATTAGATTCACACACACATACATATTTATCAACTGCTTGCCATTTTGTTAGTTTTTAATACATTACTTCTTATGAATAACAGTTGCTAAGTATTATTTTACCACCCTTCAAACAGAAAGAGAGAGCAAAAAAAAAAAAAAGGAAAAAAGAACTTTTAAGGAACGAGAATGTTGTGTTCTAGCGGTATCCATATTTTACTATTTCCGTTCATGTCCATCCATGTACCTGATCTTTACGAGCGAGTCGTACTTAAGAATTCTTCCTCCTACCAATTGATGTATTAATTTTTGCGTGATATTACTCATACCTATATATGATTATGCAGTTTCTGAAAATACTCAACAATTGTACACAGTATTAACACAATGTGGCGCATAGACTTGTAGTTTTCAATCAACGTGCCGTAGCCCAATTGCTTAAATTTACATTCTAAGAAATTAATATTGACTTAGCAAGAAAGAGGTCTTTCATGTATTAGGTAGATGGGTGAAGCATGCATAAAAATAGAAAGGGTCACTAATATTTCAGAACAATTGTAGTATTTATTCCAGAGGTCTAAGTCAATAAGGCGTCGTGAGAATGTCAGTCGGAGCCAAAATGTACCGTACCTTGCATGGTGTTCAAAGGCTGCTGCCAAAACGACAGCCGCATTATAAGTCTCTTGCAACTATAAATTTTGTTGTCCTTGATGCGACACCGTCGGTTGTGCAGCAATAGTTGCATTAACAACATCATAACAATATATATATATATATATAATGCGTTGATCCACCTCTGGCTTGGATGTTAACAGTCATTGAACGTGCCACAGATTTCTCAAATGGTGTCCTGCAGGATTTCTTGACAAACTTTCTCCGACTGTCTGGTTGAATCGGCAACTTTTCTGGGATAACTTCATACAGGCACTTTCTCATCCGGTTCTAGATGTTTTTTACGAGGGAAAGATTCGTTGACTTATTTGACTCAAGAAATATTCTGCAAAAAAATTCATAGCAAAGAGCTCTGGGAGCAAACTGGATATTGTCTTGTTGTAAATTAAGTTCATAGCGCTACAAAGGATCATAGACACATTGGATTGCAGAATTTCTTATACACCACTATGCTGTAAGTACCCTCGACTGATTAGCAAAGATGCCCGGATATTGAACTAAATAACAACCCAGACCATAGCTCCTTCAGCAAGCCGTAACCTATGTAACCTTTCTGCCTCTAGTTGCACCACTGGATATATCAGTCTCGCCACAGCACATGAAGCTGGGATTTTTTTAAAAGCTATCGATTTGGACTGTAAAGCGTTTTTGTGAGGCTTGCTGCCGTCCGTATCGGATGTTGAAATAAAAGGTGTAATTAGACTGTGACGAGGGTTTATCGTGATTTCTATTAATAAACCTCTTGGGAAAACTTTGGGGCTAGAATGGCAATTATTCCAACCAACCCAAGAAGAGAACGTGATTATGTAGATTAGGAAGTGTATATATTGGAGCTTTTATATTCGCGTAGAGTTCCCAGAGTTCCCGGAGTTCTAGAAGTGAGTTCTAAGAAAGAGGTCTAATCGTGGCAGTGAAGTTCTAGGAGAGTGCTAGGAGAGTTCTACGTAAAGTTGGAAGCCGAAAGATTATCTATTTGCTGGATCAAGTAGGATCAAGAATTAGATTGACGATATAAGGACTGTAACTGTTCATCGTGGCATAGCGGTAAGATAATTTAGATTAAGCTTTAAGACTAGAGCGGATTCTAGTAAGTTAGGAAATCATCTAAAAATATAGATTCGGTGGTTTATTGCGCTGTTTGTTTGAATTACAGTTTAAGTCTCATCACTCCTGATCATAAGCCTCCCGGACTAGCGTTGTTTTAGTTGAATATAAATTAAGATCATAATAAACTAATTTTATTATGGAAGTGTTTGGTGGTCAATCTTTTCTCCCCTCAAACTATGGTAGCGTAGATGATGAAGAGTTTATACCCCGAGCCCACGGGGTATCACAAGACGTTCAAAAGTTCGTTTAAAAAATGTTAATTTGAAACTTTTTGTACAAAGATGAGAAAGGTACTGGGTTTTTTAAAAATTTCTATGAAATAACAGAACTACAAACAGTTAGAGTATAGTTCAAAATATGGTGAAGATTTTAAAACCTTAGCAAGTCTTAAGTCATTAGAACTTCCTTTCTCACACTCTCGTCTGGGTTGTCTTCCAGATAACATGAGAGCACTAAGAACAGTGAACGCTTCTAATCAATATATATCTATGGAGTATCGTTACTGATCGTAATGAATGCAGCAATGCTTGATGGTTACTGTTGGACCATTGAGAATGAAGATACGAAACTACAATATAAACACAACAGCGGGAATTAATATGTACTTAAAGTATGCTCTGCTGAGTAAAATATGCTAAAACATACTTCAGATAAAATTGATAATTTATTGTATTAAATCTGAAATAACTCTATCTTTCACTTCATTAAAATGAGAACCAACTGTATAAATTTCTATCATGATATTTTATATACACAAAAGCGCACTTAACTGAAGTATTAGTTTTAAACTTTGTGACATAGCCATCCTGCGATAGCTATGACGTGTTGGATCCGCGTAAGTTAGAGGTGTGGGATTATCTAAAGGATGAGACATTTTATAATTCTTAATACAACTTTTATTAAGAATAACTAAAATTACTTATATCTAATGAACAACTTTCTTTAAGTGAGAATAAGCCACAAATTAGACCGAATATTTAAGTCAGATCGCACAACTAGATCACTTATCCTAAATATAGTTAATTATCTGCCTAATCTAGCTTTCTATATAAAGTATTATCGTTTATAAAGTAACCCTCCTACCTTGGTTGAAGACTCAACTATTCTGCTTCTTGTAAATAGTTAGATGTACTCCTGTACAATTACTCTTTCTTATAATTATTATTATCGAAGGTGGGCGTTTCCTTCTTCCTTGTGAGTAGGCCGTCTAACACTTGTTCCGAACTGTTCCACGCTAAGCTTTTTCTAAGATTGCCCTCCCTCTCACTAAACCTTCTATCCTTTTAAAGTATATCTTATTTGCATTTTTGCTTTGTTTTTCTTCTTGGTATTGGGTTGGAAAAGTTTTGCCATTAATCGTGGCCGTCAAAGAACGTAGGAGTTATGTTAGAAGAAGAACGCGAGAGATGTCACAACTTAAGAAAAATAAGTCAGTTTTGATTTATATAGCAAAAAAAAAGAAGTTAGCTGAAAAAATTAGCATATAAATGTCGAATTGTAACCATAAAATTAAATTTCGAATCATATTAATTTCCCTAATCTAATCTAACTCTTTACTATAAAAACACAATGTAAATTTTAAAGTAATTTTCCATAATTCAGAAATGTTTTCCACTTAAATCGTAAAGGGCAATAATGCTCTTTCAAGTTCTATCTTGGGTTTAATTTTGCATTTTCTTAATACACCCATAGATACGAAAACTATTTACAATGTCATAATAAGGCATTTATCATTTAAATTAGTGCCTTTTGCCTAATTAAATAATTGTCAATTTGATTCATTTAACTACCCTTTGGCCGTGAATTTTCACTCTAGAACCTCTTTACACGGCGAATCGAAGACTCGTCTGCCCTTTTATGAGCTTTTTAAGTGGACAACAGGGACTTATTCATTTCGGTGGGGAGTGGGGAAGGGAAGTTAAACGTATAAGGAGGGCAGGGGATGATTTACATTTAATAACCGTCCGTCCCATTCTTGCTCCTCGTCTTTCTCTAACCCATAAAACCTAGAAAATTCTATTTTATTGCTTTACTCTGAGATACGGCTCAGTTCATTCAGTGGGGGAGGGGAACTAAAAGAAGGTTGATGATGACGATAGAATAGAAAACTGGATCAGAGCCCTTTTATGATGTAAAATGGTTATTATTTATTTGGGAGGAAGTTTTTGTTCGTGTTATTATTTTAATTTTGAAAATAATTGCATTGTAGAAAAGTTTTTAGTGGTTGGTTGGATAGAATGTAATAATTTTTTAGATATGTGAGAATATGGAGAGTGTTTGAGTTTTGACGTTTTTATTATTTCCTTCGTGAATACATTTACTCAATTTAATAAGGATAGGCAGTAAGTTTTGATTTAAATATTTACATGCTGCCCAAATAGCATACCGTGGAATTCAGTGCATATTTATAAATGCATCAGTTACTATATTGATATTTGTTCCTCGTATTTTTTTTCAAACCTTTTATTTAACACGTTGCGTATATTTATGGAAAAATATTTCCTTTTTTATATCTTCGGTGATGAATACGATTCTTTTCGATCTGTGCTCCTGTGGAATTTTCTTTATTTCTTTCTTTACTAAGCTTTACGAAACATCTTGAACTACTTCATTAAAATAAACAAAATTTCCATAAGGATTTTATTTTGCATTCTCATACACAGAGAGGATGGACGACCTATCTAATAGGTTTTTTCAAACATGAGCATGTCTAAAATAGGAAAAAATAACTGTAACGTTGAAAAAGTGGATACAAATGTTCAATCAAAGCTTTTGTTACGTTTAAGCTTCGGCATAAGTTTATAATAGTAACACAATTTATAGTAGCCATTTTTAATCAGATTTAAGGAATGTGTGTTAAAGAAAAATCTTTTTTTAACAAGAATAGATTTCGATATTTATAATGCGAAAAATATTATTTTAATGAGTTTTGAAAATTACTTGAGAGAGAGAGAGAGAGAAACACTAAATTTTGCACAATATCATTAGAGATTTCTGATTAATTAAAACAAAATATTAATATTTATCAATCATTAAAATTTGTGCGTAGAGTATATCTGGAATCAGAAACGTCTTAAGACTGACTCTTTGAAGCCCTGGGCTTAGAGAAATCTTAAGATTTTCTCAGGCTCTCCACCCCAATCAAAAAGAGTCTTTAAAGAGTCTTTACTGAAATCTTTAAAAGTAGACAGTATACAGCAAGTCTTGTCAAATACTCGTTCAAAGGGTTACTTGAAACAAATAAATATGAACGACTCACAATCTCAAAAACCTAGGAACAAACCGGCTCGACCGACGATCGCATTTCGACTAAAGGAGTTGAATCATTGTTTATGGTATTAGGTCTAGGCCAATGTATGGACAACGGTCATCACATAATACAGTCTTATCACTTTTGCCAGTTGACATGCATTTTAAAATTCCCTGTTTTTCGGATAATATGTGCGGGAATAAAATTTGACCATTAAAAATATCTGGATCATGATCTTATTAAGACAAACGAGTCCCCCTCCGAGGGCGAGGCCCAGTTGACCCATGCCTTAAGACGTCCCTGTCTGAAACACTTCCCTTAGCTTGTCTTCTGATCTGTAGTGGCTGTAATTTAGCTTCATAGAAGACTATTATTCCTGGGCTGGGCAGGGTCGACTCAGCTTTTCATCCCTACTGCAACAGGTCGATAAATGAGTATCAAGCTTGCTTGGAGACTTAAACATTGGGGTCTCGCTTCAGACTGACCACCTGATCGGGACCTCTGCTCATGCACCTCAGTGTCCAATGGTCATGTATATTGAGAAGGCCACAGTAGGCTCTGGCCCTCATGGGCTGTTGCGCCGCTTTGTGAAGACTATTACGATAGAGGTTCCCAAACAGCACTCTCTGGACTTGCGAATACATCTCCATCTAGGAGGAAATTAATTACGAAAATTGAATCACCGTATGAAATTAATCACGAAAATTAATTCACAGTAATATTTAGCATCCGACGAGAGCTAAATTAAAAATTATTTAAAACCTTTGAATTTGGTAGCAGGCCACCACTAGATGGTGCCACCATGAAATGGATGTAACATTTAAATACTTGCCGTGTCTGCAAAGGCCAAGTTGCTAAAATGCAGCCCCTTTGGAAAAAGAAAAAAACTTTTATCTGTGTGTAAGTATTGTAATTAATAGCTGTAGACGTAAATAAATTATTTAATTCAATTTGCTTAATTTCACACTTTGTATCAGTTTTCTCAATACGTTACACCATTTGACAGATGAATAGAATATTCTTGATTATTTGAGCCTTTCTACTGTATATCTTTAATCTGATACTTTTCTAGTGGGGATCTTTCTTGTAATCTTATATATCAATACTTGGATCATGTACGACATTGCTAAACAGTGAATTGCTAACAGCAACAACCTCTTTAAGCAGAAATTTTTTTTTACAAATTATGTTTAATCATCGCATGATTAACATATCCTTAAAATACTACTAAGAAAGGTTACACTTAAATTTATTAATAACGAGGGAATAAAAAAATGGATC
Source organism: Trichonephila inaurata madagascariensis (assembly GCA_019973955.1). NCBI lineage: Eukaryota > Metazoa > Arthropoda > Arachnida > Araneae > Nephilidae > Trichonephila > Trichonephila inaurata. The sequence continues at coordinate 226,306 of BMAV01027526.1, read as the reverse complement.
AAAATAAAATGATAAAAATTCATTTGTATAAAGGCAGTTTAATCAAAATGTAACAAAGCAAACTTGGATTATGCATTTCTGACGAAATAAAAGCAATTAAATTACAATAACTAAAAAATACATCATTGAAGTGATAACTTTTTTAGCACGTTTTGCTGGAGAGTGAACTTGAATGAACGTCACGCTCGGGTTTGTAACGCTGATTCGGCTTTTTTCGTCTCAAGTCGGAAATCCCTTCTCCTCCACCCCTTCTCCAAGGCTGTTCCTCTTTGGTCCACGTGACCAAAAGAGGGATGTTTTCGCTGGGTATTGAGTAAGTACTCAGTCTTTTTTCCTTCTTGTATGCTTATTTAATTAGTTAATCTTCTCACGTGTATTTATTACTCAAGATATATCAGTAGAAATAACTATAAAGAAAGGTACGATATTTATATTTTTGTATAACTTTATTCTTGTGTCTTTTTTTAATTTCTTTCTTTTCGGTTTTGAGGGACATGGTATAATAAATTGATGCATTTTGCCAACATCCCTAATTATGCATAAATTTAAGATATTTTGTTTTATAGGAGAAATTAGTGTTTCAGTAGTGAAATTAATTTTTTTGTTTATTCTGTCAAATCTTATATTATCTTAAAAATATTAAACGTTTTATTAATAACTTAACCTAAAGCTGCACACATTTTATAATAATGCATCGTTATTGTTGTGTGCCCAACTGGTCATTTAATAAACTTGGCAACCATACGTTTCGGTTTTTTGTTTTCCAAAAGATGAAAAGTTGATGCAAACTTCAAAAGAGACACACAATTCCTAGGGAATTTAAAAATAAATCATATGATATTTCAATAGAAGAGTATCAAGTTTTAAAGTACATAGCGGGTTATTGCGTTCCTAATATAAAATTCGAATGCTACGATTACAAATATAGATTTGTTGTAGATCAAAAATCAATTTCGATTCAGAAAATGTCGAAGGGATAAAATATTTGAGACTTCTGGATAGAGGAGGTTTAAAAATGTTCACAGATATTCTTATGAAAATCATATCAACGAAACATTTTATTTTTAATTTGTATATCGAAAAGATTCGAGTTAAAATATCTTAAAGTTGATTGCCAATTATCTTGCTTTACAGGCATAGGAGAAACATATCTGGAATTACATGAATTGTGGAATGTCTTGCATTCGTTTCCTTCATCTTCTGTGAACTGTAATACACCTGCATTTTCCTATATATTAAAAATAAATATTCATTACATTCGGGAATATATGTTTAAATAATTATTCAAACTAGAGCAATGAAGAAATTTTAACGGTGAAAGATAATCTAAAAATGAAGGAACAAGTTCGATATAAAGACTTTTTGAAAAAAATCGAAAAATTTTTTGGGGGAGGGCACTTTTGTCGCCAAGAGAAGCATAGAGTTGCAAAAAGTTGCCCTTCCCCGCCACTTTAAAACAACATGAAATGTGGTAGTTTGTCCCCCATCTCTGACCAATATACCATCAAAGTGAAGTCTCTATCTTCGACTAAATGGGGCTTCCCCACATCTCTTTCTACGAAAGTGAATAACGGGATTCTTTCTAATCCTAATAGAAGCATGAAAATGAAACATGTAATATTTTTAAAAAATAGGCTTAGAGAGAGAAAGAAATCCTACACTAAAATTAAGCATAAAATGGCAGAAAAAGGACAAATTTTTATAGAACTAAGTAAATAGTATATATATCATTAGCAATATTGCAGTGAATTTAAGAATAAAAATCTACTTCTTTTTTAGGTATTGAAATAATTTTGAATCCAAAGTATTTATAACCTATTTCAGCTGCCATAAACCTATTTCTTCCTTCTTAGAATACAATTAATTCACAAATATGATTATATATTTCGCAAAAAACATTACTTTATGTGAGTACAGACATATGAACGAATAATTTTATATGAAAATACTAATATCCCCTTGTTTTTTATACACCTAACTAATCCCTAAAATAAAATTACAAAATTTGAAATTATCACTTCTATCGTGTGGTCATAAGCGCACACACTCTTTTTTTATAGTTTTCTTCTGCTTTTTCAGAAGTTTTATTAAGAGTAAGAATATTTGAATTTTGAAATGTTTTTCATACATTTTATTTATAATACTGAATTTTTCTGATTTTTCTATTAGAAGTTATTTCAGACTCTTATTATTTTTAATGAAACAGAGCCTCTTCAAAAAAATTTTCCTATATTATTTGAATGGTAATATGATATCGGGCATAGCTGATTAAAATTAAGAAACTCTTTTCAGTTTTTCATTCGCACCGTGCGTCTGCGTTCAGAAATATTCAAATGTACATATCATCAGTATATGTGAAAAAAAATTTTTACATTATCTTTTTTTGAATTTGAGGAACTTAAGTGGCTCATTTAATTTAATTCCTTTGAATAAGCCACTGTTATATCAAGTTTTCAAACTGTGATAAAAATTTATTTAAATTACTAAAAATGTCCTTTTCTTGTACGTTTCTTATTCGTGTACATAATAATGTAATAAATGACTGCCTATATACATTGTTAAAAGCCAAATAGTTAAATTTAATAATTAACTTAAAAAAACTTGAGTATTATTTTTTAAGCATTTTCTGGGTGTATAATTTACAAGTTTAGTTAGTATTTATTATATATTTGTATGATGCATCGAAAAATAATATTTTAGAAACTTCAAACTTTTTTTTTCTAACACTATTTAATTCATTTTCCAAAATCCTACTTACTTCAATTTTTTGTTTTCTTTTTTTCCAAAATCCAATTCCTACTGTTTTTTTCATAAGTATTTTAAATTAATGAATCCTCTTCAAAAGATAATATTTGTAAATAGAAAGTGTGGGGAAAATGACGAAAAAAGGCTGTGTAAAAAAGTTTGCGATGTCTTTGCAGTAAATCATAATTAGAATATTTAAAACATTAACTGGGTTGAATAATAACTGTTTTGATAAGGTATTTTTATGGCAGAAAAATGTGCATAAAAGCTTTTAAAGGCTTTAAATAATAGAAATTTTCACTTTATTATTTTAGAATTTCTTTTTAATTTTCACAATTTGGCCGAATGTAATTTTGGGATACTTGAAATATTGCTCTATCCATTTCCCGATACTTTCGTGCTGCCATCTATCGATTACGTTGCAACGTTCAACTAGTTCAAGAAACAAAACATAATTTCTTCACAGAAGATGTGCTTTAAATTTGGCACAATAAAAAATATTAAAATTTTATAAATAGGTTTTATTCATATTTTAATTAAAGTTACGCAAGTTATTTATTTACAAATTCTCTTTTTTAAATATCAAAATACATATTTAATCAAAAATTTATGCATCTGTAAATATGCAGATATATAAAATTATTATGACAAAGTAATACTACTTAACATATCTTATAGAGAGAGAGAAAGAAATGCACTTGATTTATTTGAGATATTGACTTAATTATATGTCATGTAAAACAAGTAAGTTATAAGTAAGCGTTGAATTATTTTCTTTTTTCGGAAAATTATAATTGAAAGACAAGACTTTCGAAAAGTTAAATAACACAAACATGTGATTTTAAAGAAATAACTCTAAAATATTTATGTTGAAATATTAGATGAGAAATTTTGGAAAAGTATGTATGTAGTTAAAATACAATGATGCATTCAATTTTAAAGGATCAATAACTTTACTATAATTGGGAATAACCTTTCAAAATATTCCATTCTTTAAGTTATAATTGATTTTTGGAAACTCAGTTTCAAATATGTTGTCCTTAAAACAGCAATACTAGAAACGAATATAAAATGCTAGTCGTTTTAAAAAGGAAGTTGAGAGTTTTAACTTTTCAAAAGAAATAGTTAAATGAATTTTGGTTTCGTATTAATATATAAGTAGGAAATGATTTTTAAAAGAATGTAATAATTTCGTAATACATATAATTACAGAAAATCATATCTTGAGGTTAAGATAATAATATCTAAAAAATTAATTAATCCATCATCATGGTTAAGGGATTCATTCTGAATAGGAAAATATTTATTCCAGATCTGATTAATTACGTAAAAGCAAGTATGCTAGCCTATTATTACGCATGTATTTGACTTCATTTTCACATTCTTTTTGTAAGGGTGAAATAATTTTGGTGTGCTTATTAAAAAATCGTTTCAAAAAACTTCCTTATAATTAATTATTAACAAAATTTTTTATTCATGTTGGCTTTTTATCCACTTTTAAGTTCAAAGTCAAGAAATAATTACGTAAAAATCAAAATAGATGCTCCGATTAAGATACTTCTGCAGTGCTGCCATCTACCGAATATAGAGCCATCCTAGAAATTTTTGCATTTACTTAAATGACAAAAATCAGATTAAATAATCGTAATTCTCTTACAACGACCTCTATTCATTTTAGTCATAGTTTAATAAATCTCACCGAATGAACTTTACCTCATTGGAGAGTTTGAGTAGAATATTACTCGAATGATTACTATTGATGCAGAATGATTATTATTATTTTGGTCCCAGTAAAAATTCCAACATTTTTCTCGAAATATTAAAAACTAAGAGCAAATTACTGAGTAAAATAATTAAAGATTTCTGAATCTGCTTTCCTTGAGCTATTTTTAGATAAGTTTGTAGCACTAAGTCGGTAAATTAAATAATAGTAATCTCCTTCTGATAAAAAGTTCCTGGAATCGGTAACATTTCAACACATTATATGAAAACTTATGTGGAAAAATCTATAAATGTTTAAAAGAAATGTATTGAAGATAGGAATAAAAACAAATCCTTTTAATCCATATTTGCCATTTTTCTAGTTTTCTTTTTAATAAAGGAATCTTATTTATACGAAAAAAAAATCGAGATTTAGATTAATCCAAAGCTTCGAAATTATAAATCTATCAAAAGAACCCTTTTTTTTTTTCATGTTAAGGATATCAAAACTTTATGGAAAAGAATATACATAGAAATTAATTTTTATAAAATTAAAAGGAAACCAAATAAGCATAACTCCTTTAAAAAAAAACTACTCCCCCCCACACACACACACTCCTTTATTTAAATATTTTTTATGCAACTATTCAAACACTGAAAATCTTCCTTCCAAAGTCAAGGACCTTTGATAATTTGGACAAAAAAACATCTTATCCGAAATAATATCGAAGCAGATACTTTCAGGGGTGTCTTAAGGCATGGGCCAAATGGGCCTGGGCCTTGCCACAATGGGGGCCCCGTCCTGTTCTCGACTCAGCCTTAATAAGATTATGATTCGAATAATTTTAACGGTCAAATGTTATTTTCGGTTGTATTATCGGAAAAACTGGGAATTTCGGATGATATGTCAACTGGCTGCATAGGATGTCCGTGGTCCATTTATAGGTATAGGCCTACCATCATTACTCATTCAGTCAAAAAGCGGTAGTCGGTCGAGCCGGTCTGTGTGATTCTAAAGCGTACACATTTATTTGCTTCGGCTTATTGTCTATACGAGTAATTAGTAACGCATGCTAAGTACTGTCTGCTTTTATGGATAATAGGTGGAGCTTACATTTGTATAGGAGCACAGATCCTACTTTTACGTAGGGGCCCAGGGCCTCAAGAAGTCTTAAGATGTCCCTGGGTACTTTAAAAGTCTCTTTAGAGTATGACAATATTCAGAAGCCGCATTATTTCCGAATCAGGACACAAACTCTCTATAATATTACCATTTTAGTGTGAACATGGTAATAAATATCAAAGAATTCTGTTTGTGACGAAATAAATGAATTATAACTAAAACTCTCAAATGGAGAAATAGAAGAGAGTCACGGCTGGAAACTAGGATAGCGAAATGGAAGTTCTGAAACAGAGTCATAAAACTGGTTTGCAGATCCAGAACCAACTTATATATCACACATTCCCCATACAAGTTATGTTACTCGATTCCTATCTAATCACATTCGTTTATTTCTTTATATATTTACATCGTTTTAAATTTAAAAATACCTCCAATTGTCTTCATAGCTCTGTTGGAGACACTTAGTCGTGTATTTATGCTTGCGCTCAGTAACGCGAATTGCATTTAATCTACCCATCTGAGAATATTTAAAAAGTTGACACCACTTCAAAAAACTGTTCTGTTCGTTTTAAATTAAATGTATTATGATTATTTCAGCAATCCATGATGAAATCCCTTAAACGAGATTCGATTGATTTTTGCTGTGTTGGGATTCAGTTGATCGGAAATCAAAAATGAGGGGGGAGCAAAAATAAATCGCCTTCTTACCAGAAATTATTATCCATTTATATAAAGTGGAAGGAGGAAAAGAGAAAAGTATAAGCTTTAAGCGACGCGGCACCTTTCAAATAAATATATAATCTCAATTTTCTAAGGCAATTTTTTTTTTGTTGCTTTTTTCTATTTTTGATCTTAAACCAACTAATCATCTATATTGGAAATATTTGTTGTACATGTTGTATTTGTAAGCAGATTTGAATTTATTTATTTATTTATTGAGCTTTGTATTTATTTCATACCAGTGCATTTTGAAATTGTGATGTAATTCCAGCCTTCACTGCAGTGGCCTAGCGTTAATTTTCGCTGCCTGGGTTCGACCGAAAATTTGTCGTCTCTCTACTTTAATTTTTAGTCAAGAAAATTAGTAAAAGTAAAAAAAAGTTGCTTTAAATTTTTTTATTGATTAAAAATGCACCTTTCGTAGTTTTTCATTGCGAAATCTTTTTATACAATTGTCAATATCAATATGTATGTCATGTTAAATTGCCAGAATAGCTAAATTTGTTAGCTTTAACGTGGACATAGTCAATGTGAAATACTTTTTGATTAATTTTAGCTTAGAAAAGCTTCTCTCGCAAGTGGCATTGCTGATGGCAGATGTTAATAAAATTCTCAACATTATGACAATGTTTGGTAAGCCATCTTCAAGTTTGGACTCAATAATATACTTTAATAAATCCAGAGAGCCAGACCTAATGAATCCTTTTTTACGCCCTGGGTCTGTTGTAGCTACGAAAGCTTTTGTGGACGTATGCGCTCAAGTTGGAATTCTTCTTTATCAATCTCTTGAGGAGCTTGATCTAAGTTAAGTTTGTCCATGCTCAATATAACTTCAAGCGTTAGAAAAGCATATTTTTGCACTAGATTCTGCAACCGTTGAAATATTTCTCAAATTTCAACATTTGTTCTGGCTATTGAAGAAAACAATGTTCTCATCTTCGTAAGATAACTGAACATCTTTACTTCCGTCACCGCCGAATACATGCATTCTCCTAATTCGTCTTGGAGATTCAAAAGAAATTTCAAGCTCTTCACATAAACTTTTAGCATATATTAAAGCGTCATCCCCAAATTCCTCTCGTTTTGCTTCTAATACGGTCTGTAAAGCACGTATTTTTTTAGCACATTGATGGATTTTTAGTCCCTCTGTTTGCAAATAATTTTGAACATCATTGACTTCACACAGTACCAATTACCAGAAGCCTAAGTACGTAAAAACGAATGCGATTGCATAGTGTCTAATAAGCTTCTTGCATCTGTGCGTGTATTAAAACTTTCACAAGTTACCGTCAGTTTCATCGTGCAGCCACGATTTGGAGTTTGAAATACTTTTTTGAATTTAAATATCGTGATGCTTGCTGCCGCCCCTTTTCGTATGCCACCCGGGGGCATGGTCCCCTCTGCACCCCCCATGCTAAGCCACTGCTTCACTGTATTGTTGGTATTTACCTGAGGTTTGGAACCTAAGCCCTTTTGGGTGAGCTCGGTCCTCTTTGTCATTGCGCCAATATCTCGCGTGTTGCTTCGGAGTGCGACTTCAATTAGACAATCAATAAATCCAATCCCAAATCACCATGGCCTTAACTGCATTCTTTGAACTGATATGTTAACCGTATAAATTAAAGATTGTCGCAGGGGTTGAAATCAGCATGTGATTGCCTGACAATGATAAACATTTCACGAGAAATCCAATGCCATGATCAGGACAGAGGGCACTATATGAACAAGTAAAGGCTCAAACAGGAAGCGAAGATCGGTCTTTGGGCAGGGGCGTCTTAAGGTATGTGCCAACTGGGCCCGGGTCCAGGGCCTCACCCTCAGTGGGGGCCTCGTTTTGTTCTTGACTTTGTCTTAATACGCTCATGATCCGGATAATTTCAGCGGTCAAATATTATTCCCGTATATATTCTCCGAAAGACAGGAAATTTCAAACAGCATGTCAACTGACAAAAGTGGCTAGACTGTATTATTGTGTGAATACCAGTGTCCAGCTCTAGGTCAACGCCTATTGCTATAAACAATCATTTAACTCATTTAATCGAAATGTGGCCACCGGTCGAGCCAGTTTGTGCCAAGGTTTCTGAGATTGCGAGTCGAGCACATTTATTTGTTTGAAATTATCATTTGAAAGAGTATTTGACAATACATGCTATATCCTGTCTATTTTTAAAGATCTCAGGTAGGGCCTATTTTTGAATAAGGGCCCAGGGCCTCAAAGTGTCTTAAGACGTCCCTGTCTTTCCGAAGGTTTTTTTTTCAGTAACAACTCATGTAGGGTGTAATGAAGATGCAATAGACTGAAGATAACTGGATGAGTCAGAAATCTGGCAGTGGAGGATGAATTGTGTCTCTGAAGGGGCTGACAGATACTTCATCCAGTATCTTACAGCAACATATCAGCAATTACCAGAACTTTGGAGCATTGCTATAAGTTTTCACTGTGTATTTCAATAATTCTTGAAACCGTTAATCCCATGTAGGAGTTATACTGTTCAGAATTTCTCTCAAAAAAATCCTCAATACCTATGACTTGAATTTTCTCACTGATATTGACTGGAATACGGATTGCCAAAAGTTATTTTCTGTGAAGAATTCTTTTTTTAATTTTGGGTACATTTTGATGGCCTTATTTATTATTATTATTATTTTGATGACCTTGATATCATCTCCCGACGTACAATGCCATACAGACACGAAGTGCGAATTTTTGTACACAGCATTGAATATTGTCGGAGCACTTTTTTTTGTAATCAAACTGCAAAATATAGGAAGTTGATTGTATTTTTGTTAAATTCAGCTTTAAAGGATTTTTTTATGACTTTTGCACCCTTGGGCAATTAAAATAAGAAAAGATACTTTATGGTACATGAATACTTTCAAATATTTCTAAACTGAGACAAAATGACCATACGTTCTCGTCTGTAGTTCTGACTCAAGGCCATGACCACGGTGGGGGGAAACATGAGCTGATTGGTCCGAGCCAAATGCAGGCACACAAGGAGATGAAATGTTCCGAACAAATACTATGAACAATCTTAGCTTCTAAGAATTGTGGGTAATTTCAATGGTAAACTCGGGGTATTTGGCCCGTAGTTAATGCAGCAGAAATAATCTCAGTGAAGATAAAATCAATCAGGAATGTTCTTCATGTAAGGAATCAAAATTTGTTTGATTCGATACTATGTTATGTAGTACTGCTATACGTTGTGGCTTCTTTAAATAATGATTTCTGCAAAGTTTCCTAACTCTTTGCAATATACAATAACTTTTTTTTAATTACGCCAAAGAACGGGCCGTATATAGGCCATTTCCCTATGAACAGAGCTCAATTTAAACCAACCTTTGCAGTACAGTTGTCAGAATAAAAGTTAAGACCTGTGTTGGCTAGCGAAGCACAAAACTGTCAGGTAAAAAAATCCATAGCCTATCCGCAAAGACATAGAGGGTAGTCTGGAGTGTCTTTCACATCAATTCGGTGTAGGTGTTACTAAAGAAAGTTATAACCGTTTAAAGTTTTAAGAACAGCTGTGAGAATTAAAATTAATTGTCATTTTAAATTAATTGTTTTAATTCCAAGCCCACAGTCCACACTTATGATCCAAAGCCGGATCGGGTCTTCTGATCAAATTGCCTATGATTTTAAGTGAGAATTTTAAAGTAGATTTTTCAAAAGACAAATCCAAACCTTCAGTTGATTTTTTAAAATCAAAATTCAATTTAATTATGTCAAAAGATCTAAATAAAAGCATGAGGAAGTACGGAACAACGCTTGGAGGTTTTTTTAATAGATATTTAAATAAAATTTTGAATCTAAAATATTTATAACCTATTTCAGCTACCATAGACCTATTGTTTCCTTCTTAGAATACAATTAATTCACAAATATGACTGTATATTTAGCACAAAAATATTTCTTTATGAGTACAGTCATATGAATAAAAAAATTTATAGGACAATACTAATATCCCCTTGTTTTTAAGTAACGTTACAAAATTAGAAGTTATCATTTCTATCGTGTGGACATATAAGCACTTATTCATTTTTTTAAACTTGTAGTGTACGACACTTGATGTTAATACAGTTTTTTTAAATATTATTTAATTAATTTAATTTAATTACCAGTTTTTGACGCCTAGATTTGTCTCTATTGTTGTAACAATGTAACTATTAAAACAAAGACAAAAATTGGCGTCGAAAACCTGTTTTTCAGACAAACTATCCAAACCTGGTGTGCATTGTAAAAACAATGCAGACAAATCATGCTCTTTTTACAGTTGTTACTGTTAGTTCACTCTCTCACTATATATATATTTATTTATATCTATATATCTTATTCAAATTTTCAATCGTTAATAAAATACTTTCTATTCATCCATTCAAAGTAGGAATTGACTTAAATTATATATATATTACTTATTTTAACGTCATTTGATGTTGTTCAAAATGTTGTGTGGACTTAAGGTATGAAAAATAATATGTACGTATTACTTAGAATTAACTGATCCAAAGGTGTTAAAACTCATTTTCAAAATATATTCAAAAATTATTTCAAAATGTATGATTTGGCATACTCTCTGTGTGTTTGATGAAAAATAGATTCTATTACATTAAAACGCACTATGAATATTTGTCGATGATGCTAGGTACTAAAAAAAAGCAAAATCAGGCATTAAATGTTCTAAAACTTTAGAAGGCTTTCTTTTATTTATAGTTCAAATAAAATTGTAAAAAATTTTATGTTTGAATCTTTTTTTCTCAGTTTCCTAACACTAATTATTTTGGTATTACTCTAATCTGTTTCTGTAATTTTCATATTTCCAATAAAACTGGAATTTGTTATTTTAAAAGGATTGTTTTTGAAAATGAACAGTTGAGTTTTTATAATTTTTACTGCAATGGGACAATAAATGTTATACATTTATAATAATTTTATTAAGCAATCAGGGTCATTTTTAATCACCCCGATGCCCTAGGCACTTCAAATTGTTGCACTCCCTCCCACTGTTTCCAGAAAACCCTTCTTCCCCCTCCTTCAGTTCTTACTTTGACCAGTTTGGGTTCGGGTGGGATTTTCCCTCAACTCTCTTAAGGCCATATCACACGTACACGTTTCAAGCAATTTTTCGTACAATTCGTGCAATTTTTACTCAGTTGCCACCCAAGCAACCGTTTTAGAACTCTAATTTTTGCTAGCGAGCTCTCAAAGGTTGTTCCAAAATAAGAGGTACTTGAAATTCAACCAATGGGTTCTTCGGCGCCCTACGTCATAAACAAGATGGCGGCTCGGTTTCGTCTAACACTTCAGATATACCCGTATAATATTTTAATGGTGTATAATATTTTAACGGCGTATAATATTTTAAATAGAATGGTGTTTCTATTTTTAGTTTACACCATCCTGTGTGCATAAGCGAAATGAAAAATAATTTCGGATGTTCATTTTCAGAAACAGAAAAATCGGCAGTAATTTTTCAATGTGGAGATAGAGCGCGGCTGACGTCAGAGCGTGTCGTTTTGCTTACGACAACCCTTCCCCCTCAGATTCGGCCAAAAATTGGACGAAAAAATTGCATGAAAAATATACGTGTGATACGGCCTTTACTCCTTTCCTTTTCTTTGTCTTCTTAATGGGAAATCCTTCCATTATTTAGCACCTATGGATCCGCTGTGTCCCGAAATGGCAACCGGCAGCCTTAAGGAAAGAGAGTTACATGGTTTGACCATTCTTGTTCATTTCTTACCTTACGGTATCACGGAGGACCCCTCCCCCCATCATTTTGTAAATAAGTGCACTTAATTAATAAAACCGTATGAGATTACAGTATAGAGTATACATTATTGTATGAACTTATTAATTATCAATTTTTTTAACGTTTATATCATTCAGCTTGTTAATTATCTAACTATCTTTTACTTTTAGACATACTGACAGTTGAGTCATGGCCATTGTACTAGAGCAACAACGGTTTTCTTCGAGCTTTCATAATTGCAGAATCATTAATGATATCATTAATAATCAATTCCTTGAAAAATCCCTGTGTGCGCCATTGATTCAACATAACGTAATTTTAATTTCATTAATATCAATATATAATCATTCATGAATTATCTGAAATGTCGCAAACCTCAGGGCAAAACTATTTCAAGAAATAGTTATTTTATAAACATTTAAGGTTTAAGGTTAAGGACTGGTTTAAATCATCGTTTTCATCAAAACAATTGAAATTTCTTTTATAGTCTATTTTTGTAGCCTGTTTAATAAGATTTCTAAAAATATCATACTTTTAATTCTGAGTCAATTAGAAAAAGAGTTACGGTTATTTTTGTTTGAGGTAATAAGCCAAATTATTCAGAGGAAAACCGGAAGTGTGAGTTTTTCGGTTGATTTTCACCGGCTTAAATGAGATTTTATTCTTTTAAAATATTTTTAATGAATTCTTTTTATGTTTAGTAAACTCTATTTCCCTTTATAAATATTTTTATTAGATATATTTGGCCTTCAAATGAGCAACAGTTAACTGATTGCAATGCTTGTTTTGATTTAAACGGAATTACTTTATCTTTATCATTTGTGTTTAAAATTAGATCTCTTTGCAACTTTTTGTTAGTACTTTTATATAGAGATAATTATTTTTAATTAAATTAAAGTTGTCATGCCAAAAACAAGATCAATGAGGTGAAAAAAGAAAAGATTTCCAGAGAGCAGAATTTGTTGGAGAAACGTTGAAAGAAAAACCAACGGATCTTTCAAATTCAGTTATTAATTCTATTAAAGACTTATAATAATCCAACTTTGCAATCAAAATCTCCTAAGAAAATGTCTTCACGGAAATCTCAGAGCTGCAATGAGAGTCTTAACAATGTCGTGTGAATTATAATCCCGAAAGACAATTTTTGTTAAGTTCTAAACCTCGTTTAAGAAATTATATCATAATAATACTTTTTAATTCTGGATTTGCTGGTCTATTACCTCTACTTTAAAAGTTAGGAATGAAGTATGTTCTGAAATGAAAGGATATTCTTGGTACCTCGACAAAATGAGAATTGTTGATTCTGAGGCATTCTAAACCAGATAAAGAAAAGGTCGTAAAAAGAAAGGAAAGCCCTTAAAAATGCAAAAGAGTTTGAAGTATGAGGGTTCAGGAAGGCACAACATATATATATCTGGAGAGTTTAATACCTTCCTAAATCTTTAAAAAGTTTTATTGCAAATATAAACTTTATTTTGAATTTTCTGAAGAATGTTGCTTTTGAACATAATGCTTAACACGGTAAGAGTGATATTTCTTAAAGTAAATGAAAGCTTCTTATGAAATTTTTTGAGTTTGTTCTTTGTATTATAATGAATGCTTTCTGCTAAAAGCTAAGGGTAATTTTTCAATTAAGTTACTTTTAATGTAATTTTATATGAAAAAAAGTTTCTTAAGAAAAAATTCTAGGTTTTTTCATTTCGAACACCTGTATTTCATAATTTTACAGTAGAATTTGAGCTTTTTTTTAATATAAAGCAAAGTTATATATATAAACGTTAAATAATTGTATTCCTGCAAACATTTTATTTATTTTTGTGATACATATTTTTTTAGAGTTGTTAGCAAAAAAGCAATTTTTTGTAATATTTTGGTACAAATAAACTTTCAAAAAATTCTTCTTGCTGTATTTTCATAGTTTTGTAACATACTTAATTAAAAAATAACAATTAAATAATTATTGAAGTTATATTTTAGAAAATTGTCTCCAAACCCAGTCGGATACCTTAAATTGACGTTAGTAATTTTTTGTCAAAATTACTTTATGTTCTAAGTTAAAAATAGCTGTAAAATGTGATTAAGTGTAACTATCTTAAAACCTGTGGTGTGTTACACTCTAAAGGGCTCGTAACATTAAACATTTCATTGAATTTTATTGGATTGTCTTAATGATATCCTATTTTTCGTGCACAAATCATCGCGAAAATTTCATTCTTCAAAAAATCATCATTTAAAAAGTATTTTTATATGAAGTAAATATTAGAAAAACAACTTAAAATTCTCCAGTTTTATGTATTATTCCTACTACTTCCTCAATACTTATTTTTCGTTATTTCTAATGGCCTTAACATCTAACACCTGAAATAAATCTTTTCTTTCTCTGGTCGGATATCTCAACTCAAATACATAGTATGCTGCCAGTTCACTTTAGAAAACATTAAAAATAATCTGAGCCGACCTTCTCTACAAAGAAGCCTGAGAGAAAGAAACCATTCAAAACCCTAATTGTTTTGTAAATTAAAAAAAAAAAATTACAGACACGAACTAGTAGTATTACTAAAGCATAATTATTTAGTTCGGGATTTGGGTTTTTCTAATGCGTTATTTCAGAAAAATTACAATTTTTTGCAATTTCTATTTCAATGTTTAATATAGCGAGTGCATTTAAAAAGACATATCTGTTACTTATTCCATATTATAGGATATCGTGAGCAAGTTTTTAATTGTTTTTCCAAGTAAAAATGTGTTTAATCGTAATTGCTAATCTCCAAAGAAAAAATAGACTGGACATTACTAACCGAGGAAATTTAAGGTCAAACTAAACCACATTGATGCTAAATATTAAAAATTTGTTACTAAAGAGTCATAAAGGCATTTGTTTTTGCTCTCTTATTCTGTGTAATAGATATTAAATTTTAATTGGAATCTAACAAACGCTTAAGACTGTCATGTATTTTTTAAAGTTTTTCACACTACACATCACTACAGATAGATATTTTTAAAGTAGCAGCGAGTTACCACAATATACCAGCTGTCAAAAACACATTTGAATTTCAGAGAATTTGTAAAAGTTCAATATTAAGTAAGCAAGAGTCTACCCGAAATTGAAAAACATGACAAGTTTGACAACCTCTGTTCCCTAATTTATGATGCTGATGATGCTGACGTACTATTTTATATTTCATAACTCAATACAAATATATAGTAATTTAAACTGTACAAAATGTATATATATATATATATATATATAAGCCATTACCCACTCACTTCACTGGTTATTTCACGATATTGTATAAATATATACTCTGTTTACATATATATAAATTATTGATATCTAACATTAAGAATTCGATTGTATTGAAAAATATATATTTAACTGTAACTCTCGCCTCTTGATATATAAAGGAATAAATATATAAAAGAAAAATCAAATAAAGGTCCCGTTGAAAAAAAAACTATCCGCAAAGTCAATTCCCCTTTTCTTTCCTACTGCAGGGGGCGATAAATGAGATCGTTGTTTGGGGGACGACATTGGGGGTCTCACTTCAGACCCACCGATCGGGGACATCTGCCATCCTCAGACCACAGGGGTACGTATACTGGGAGGTTACAGTAGGCCCTGGTCCCGGGCGTTGCACCCTGAGTTTTTTTTAAAGTTGTATAAAACATAAATGAAATTTTAAAAGAAAACCCCCAATTAAGGAAAAGAAACTTATATTAGCCTTTATATCATTTTGCACATGTTATAAACATTTATTTACAATCAATTTTTGTTTACTTATTTATTTTGAACATTAATATTACTGTTTCTGAAATTTATTTTTTCTGTAGTATTATTTAAATCAAGAATATTTTATTGCATTTATTATTATTATTTTTATATAGAAACATTCGAAGAATTTATAAAGTAAAATGAATGTGATTCTAGAACGAGGATTGGTAGGCTTTCAAGAAAGAATAACCAGTTGTTAGTGAATCAAGATATCGAAAGTACGAACATCCCATATGCGTTTCAGGAAAAAAAAGGTCCCCATCCCAGCAACAGTCCGTTCAAAACAGTTGCTCAAATTTATTTTTTTTACACTTTTGGACAAAAAATTAGCGCACCAAAAAAATTTGGGATCAAAAAAAACTTGGGATGAAGGAAGCGGGGGGGTATGTAAAAGATCAAAAAACAGCGAGATTGTATTGCGAATAGCCAGAGGGGCGTTTAACATCGTTCTCCAGGGTATAAAAAAGCTAACCAAAGCTT
Source organism: Trichonephila inaurata madagascariensis (assembly GCA_019973955.1). Classification (NCBI taxonomy): domain Eukaryota; kingdom Metazoa; phylum Arthropoda; class Arachnida; order Araneae; family Nephilidae; genus Trichonephila; species Trichonephila inaurata. Next base: position 210,015 of record BMAV01027526.1, on the reverse strand, counting down.
TTTGAGGAGCGAATCGTTACAAAGGAAGAGCTGAGGTGACATGCCATTACGCCGTTTTCGAAGACAATTGAGCAGCGGGCCAGCTTGAGAGGGGAACATCGGCATGATGGAAGTTTGGGGGGTCAGCTAGGCGAGTAGCCGTCAATTAGGGTTTCTCTGATTGTTTGGGGAGGAGGTGTTGGGACCAGGTGTCCGGGGATGTAATTTCGAAGATCAGGCTCGGGCACCCCCGACAGACCAGTCGTTTAGAAAACCACTTATCGTAAAAATGCACGCGCCGTCAACTGTTTTGGGCCCCCATTCAGGCAAAGGCAGCACCTTTATTAGGGGCCCCTTTTCTTCTCGAACCTTTCGAAGGTGCCCGGCTGAAGGACATTTCGGATCCTGGCATCCATTACGTGTGCAGCCTTTGACGATCACCCATCGACGCTTCCGTTTGGAGTGGCGTCCACGAGGAAAGTGGACTGCAGCGGAATGAAACCAGGTCGTCTTTAGCGATAACCCGATTCAACCAGCAGTGATGACAAACGTGTTTGTGTGTGGAGACCTTTTTTGGTGAACGCCTCAATCCTGCCTTTGTTTAAGGACACTTGATCCCGCAGCCGGGGTTATATGGGGGGATTGCCTCAATAAGTCACCCCAGTATTGATCCGAGCACCGACAGCCGGGGGATGTCCATGACTCCTGCAAACTGTGTTCCACTCATGCAAGACTCACAGGAGCCATTTTTTAACAAAACAATGTTGGCCCCACGGGAAGGGTGTCATAACGATTTTCCGCCCTGTTACTACCCTTCCTTTTGGGCCCGCACGATTTCCCCGATTTGTATCCAATCAAATATCATTTGGGATGGCGTGTTGGGCATCACACGAGTTTCGAACTAGAGCAGAAAATTCTAAAAGGGGGCGCGCCCCTGTGGGGACGTATAACTCTAAAGGGGGTGAGCATATTAAAACTCAAAAAAAAACTTTTTTAAAAAAAATTAATTTAAAAAAACAAACAAAATACATTCTGACATAAAAAAAAATATAATACACTTTTACACTGATACAATACACTTTGTGACGAAGGGTCTATTTCCCCTAATTGGTAAAAGGGAGGGGGTTTCGAGGGAAAATTGCGAATTTCCCCAATTGCTGGGCAATTTGAAAGGGGGGTCGATTTGACCCTCTTTCCCCTGCGTCCCACCGTCAAAAAAAGACGCCGTAACATTGTGCCGTTTTTTACGATTCGGGGGACAGCGCCCCAAAACTTTTTAATGGGTTCCAAACTGGGGGGATCCGGGGCGGCTGAGCCCCCCATCAACGATAGAAAAACTAATACTGAATCCAGAATTAAGGCGGATTCGAACTGGAAAACTTTTCATGAGGGAATGATTTGGGCCCTCCCCCAAAGACTTTTGATACAGCTATATCTTTTGTCCGCGGGGGCGGATTTTGAACCGAGAAATTTTAAAGGGGCAACTATGGCGATTTAGAGCCAGCGAACTCCCCCAGACTCGGGGTGGAATTACCAGGGGAAAATTTGGACTTTTCTCAGCGGAATTTACGTCATTTTTTATGCGAGAGGAAAAGCGAAATTTTCTCAAATTGGGGGCCCTTTTCTAATTGGATAGAATATTTTTGATGATTTTCTTACTGAAATAAATAGTTTATCCCAGAGCTGTGTGAAGTCATTACAACTTATAAACGTATTAGTGCTGCACAATGTATTTGATAATTAATTTAAATATAGTAAGTTAAGAACAAGCTTAATAATTACCAATAACTCCATGGGTTTGTCGTATAAAAAATTTTACACAAAAATTACCCCTCATCTTGATAATTCGTACGCTTTATAACTAAACACTTAACTGCCTATTAAAAGTTAACCGATTCGCTCCCCAATGCCATCGTTTTCCCCCGTAAGCGCAGTAGGATGTATGGGGGGTTTGCGTCAACCCTTTCTATTGAAAAAGATATTTTTTGAAGGGTCATTCCAACCTTCTTTTTTTTTTGTCCAAGCATATAAAAAAAGGAATGTTTCTGCGGGGGGACGTTGCAGGAACCACTTGAAGGAACTTTTTCCTACGGCGGTTTTTTTACCAATAAAATGGACTTTTGCTCTTCTTAAGGAATAATCCGAATATTTTCACTGATTTTTAAAACTTGGATAACAGGAAACACCCTTCACGCCACAGAATGTCTACCGGAATGTTCCAAAATGCCATATTGAAAGTATTGCATACCAAAAACCAAGCAACAAAAATATACAGCAGCAGGCACTGGAGATCAGTAGAGGGAACACGTAAGTCAGTAGAAAACGTCATGCGTATGCAAATATCAGGAACAAAAACGTCAGAAGCGATGTGAGCGTACGCAAAACGCGTGATGTGTTTGCGCGCTACCAACAGTAGAATGAAAATGAAGGACGGAGACGCAATTCACCATATTTCTGCAAGTGCCAGTGAGTCAGTTCGTGAAATATGGCTAGAAGAAATCACCTGGACGACTTCACACGTGGAAGAATGATCGAAAAGCTGAGGAGGGGCGTGCCGTCACCTGGTGTAGCTGAAGAGTTCGAATCAACAAAAGTGTCGTTTCGCGTGCTTTCTAAAAGCGTTCCAAACCACATAAGTGTACAGCTGGTGCCAGAAAGGTTAGCGTGGCCGCCCGAGGACGAGACAACTGCAGGGGATGACCGATATATCACCTGCAGGCGAAAAAAGATCGACAGAAGTCAGCAAGCAAGCGCCATTGTTCAGAAACTCTGTACAGCAACAGGTCGACAAGTGTAGTGGCTTACCGTGGCCAGACGCCTTGGCTGCTGGGGCCTGTTCGCCCGCCGTCCCGAACGCTGCCTCCCTGTTGAAAGATGCACACTGAAGCCATCGTTTACAGTGGGCCAGAGAGCACAAAACTGGACAACTGATCAATGGAGTCGTGTCCTTCTTTACGGATGAGTCGGTTCAGCACTGTGAAGCGATTCTCGCGTTTTGATTTGGAGAGAGACGGGACCTGGTTTTACTTCCAGTAACATCAAGGAAAAGACATCGTTACGGTGGCGTTCCTGGAGTTTCGTCTGGGTTGGTATTATGCTGAATGGCGGAACTGAGCTTCACATTTTCGACAGAGGGTCTGTAACCGGGGATCGCTATTGTGAGGAGGTGCGCTTCTTCCCCATCTGCATCTTTTTCCGAGGTTACTGGCCCTGTATTTCATTTTTATGGATGACAATGCATGGCCACATCGCACTCTTGCTGTTGAGGAACTACTGCTGGAAAGTGAAGATATCACTGAATGGTTTGGACCAGCGTGCTCCCCTGTGATTTTAAATCCCATCGAACATGTGTGGGATGCTTTGGGGAGACGTATTGCCACACGCTATTATCATCCGGAGAACAACCAACAAACTCAAGCAGATGTTGATTGAGTGAATGGGCACTCCTACCTCAAGAAAATGCTGCACCAGCTGGTTCTGAGTATGCGGAGACGGTGCAAAGCAAACCATTGTAGTAAGGGAGGGCATATACCATACATGAACATCTGCTTGTTGTTCTTCCTGTTGGAGGACAACTCGAGTCACGATACTATGCGTTCAATAAAGCTTGTTTTTATTTCATTCCATACCGTATGCGTTGTATTGCCGATGCTTTCGTCATCCTTACGTACATAATACTCTCCCTCATTTCAGAATTTCATGTCTCTCAGATGATTTTTCGTGAAGTTATGGCTCTAAACCCACCTGTTACTTAAGTTTTGCACACCAGTGTATAAAAAAAAAAGGATTTTTTTTTTAATTTTTAGTAAAACATATTTAATTTTTTAAATAATACGAAGGGGGAAGGGAGTCTGAAGAGCTGCAAACGTCTCTTAAAACACAGAGTTAAATTGCTAACCTGCACAAAATATTTAGCAGCTTGGATTTATGATTCTTATTGACACGATAATTTAATAATAAACCCAGTAAACTGAAGCAGGGGCGTATACATAATTTTTACGAGGGTGATTAAATTTTTTTAAATAAAAAAAAGATGAAAAGTGCTGAGGCTAAAGATTAAAAATCTGCTGATCTGTGAGGAGTGGGAGGGGTAATTGAATCCTCCGTCCTTGTATATACATATCCTGCTTAGAATCTAAAGGAATTCATGATACCAAAAAGAATGTTGTAGATTGCGATAAAGCAGCGCTTCTCACACTTTCAATATTTATAATCCAATTTTCACAGTCATAATTTTTTCATCGTACAACAATCTTCTTATTCTTACAATAAAAATGTATTGAATGCAATTATAATGTACTTTGATGGTAAAAGCACAATACAATACGCGACTTTAATTATAAAAACCGTATTAGTTATCAAGGTAAACATTAAGTTTAGTATGTACTTTTGAAAATGACAAGCCCAATGGAGCCACTAGTAAATACTAAACTTGTTTTTAATTGAATATTGTCGGTGCAGTTTTGATACATTTATATATAAGTAGTGTGTATTATATCAGTGTGAATATATGTGTACATTTTTTCTTATATAAGAATGTATTTTACTTTGTAATTATTTTAAATTGTAAATTATTTTATTAAATTGATAGTTATTTTAAATCTTTTATTTTCGATATTTCGCGATATGCTCGCCCCCCCTCCTCCCAAGTAAGGTTATCACACCTTCCTAGGCGGATGCGCCCCAGTTTGAGAAACACTGCGGTAAAGGTTTTATTTCGAGTTTTGAGAACAATTTAATAACAGTATACATGAAACAAAATATGATTTGAGGAAGAAAAGCCAAGCTATATTTACATAATAATTTGGCCAATAGCGAAATGAAGATTTGATAATTTAGATCTAAAAATGAAGTGGAATAATTGACTTTTCAATAAATACTTGATGGTTGTACGTTCTCTGTAATTTTAATTTTTTCACCCTCCAATTTTTTGCGCCCTAGCGGAAAAGCGGGCCTGTAAGGAATGTTTATTTGACCAATACATAGATTTTCGAGAAAAAAAAAAGTTTAGTGTATGGGACATTTTTACTGAATTATATGTTTTAAAGTGTGCTGAATTAAATCAAATCCTCAGTCATGTAATTTTGTGTGTGTGAAAATAAGTTTACAAAAAAAAAAAAAATACAGTAACTTTTTAAAATTTATTATTTTATTACAATGAGTTAAACATATTACTTATAATTCATCCATTCAAAAAAAAAAAAAAAAAAAAAATTCTGATTTATACTCGTATTTTACGTTCACTTATTTCTGGTGATTTTTTTTTTTTCTTCTTTCTGATGATTCTCCAAACTCTTATTTTCAAATTTGACTTTTTTTCTCGCTTTGGTATCTAACGGTAGTCAACTAGCATATTGACATCTCACATTCATAGTGTCTCAGGATATCACGGACATTCTGGCGAAATATTTCATCCTTTTCTTTACTTAAGGTCTCCGAGTTTTCAGAAAATAGTCAATATTGGGAGTGTTAGTTTTACATGCAACCAATATGCATTGTACAATGGATTTGTAGTCGGGGTGATTAATATCGCCTAACTAGAGGCATAATGGAAAATTTAGTTTGCAAACATAAACGTGTAATTCAGTTTCAAAATAATTACTTTGTAGATTTCATTTATATTTACACATATATACTGAAACATCCATGTGTGCCGTTTAACCTGCAGCGGTACTCTCCTTGTGAGACTATTGAGTTTAACATACGAAGTTCGCTTCCCACTATATGAACTTGAAAAATAATATGACAACCTTAAAAAATTTGACTAAGTTTACCAGTTTGGTGAAAAAATGTGATATCGCCTAGGAGTCATCTAGAGGTCCTATGGAAATTTCCATGAGGCTGTACAAGGGACTTTTGACACAACAGTCTAGTCAGAGTTGTGTGTGCACAATGATTGGTTCTTGTGTAGTCATCCTCGTCTATTAATAAATCTATTATTTTAATAATTGAAGTCCTCAGCTGCTCCCCCCCAAATATAAATTTGTATTTACAATAATTCAGCTTTTAATTTATAGATACATTTATTTTGTTTATTAATTCAGCAATCAGTAAATACAAATCTTGAATTATATAAATTTAAAAAAAAAAATCAGACATTGTTACATGGAGGTCTTGGGGTTTTTTGTAGGTGAAACATTTTTCATAATTCTCCTTCCAGAGTACATACAGAATCCAATTTACACATTATTTCAACTCACATACCCAGACAGTTTTCAGAGAATTAACTAATCCAAGACTCAATAGCATGTATATTTCATGATAAATACACACATTGAATACATAGAAAAATTTCAAACAAAATTGTATTAATTTAAGACATGTCTAAGTGAACATTGTTATTTTCAGAAAAAATTCTTTAACATAGATAAATATAATTCTATTGTAATTTAATACATTTAGTAGAAAAATAATGCATTAATAAATCAATTTAATTGGTTGTTACTAAAAAGTTAAATATAAATTGTGACTGTCTCATACAAGCTAATAAATACTTCATATCTAATAAATACTTCAAAAATCATATACAAACTTATCTTGTGTGAATTAAATAACTTACAAAATGTGTGTATTATATCAGTACAAAACAGAAAACAATATTTTTTTCAAAAAAGATTAAAAATTTTAAAGTATATTTAAGAAATAATAAATTAATTTTTAAAAATAAGGTAAAATTTATTTCTTGTTTCAAGTTAAATGTTGGCTACATAACTTATGAAAAAACATATAACTTAACTAAACTCAAGGTATGAATTAAAAACACATTTTGTTTATAATATTTTATTAATGCAACATTTTACAGAGAAGTTCACATTAAATAATCAAAATGTATATATATTGTTAGGGTTTATAATAACAAAAAATACATTAACATATTTTAAAACAAATGAATTGATAAATGTGTTTTACAAAATACTGAATCATGAACAAATGTCAAGATTATAAACTACAAAACAAATTTAGAAATAGGTTTCTGTACAAAAAGGTCATATATTTAAATATATGATTGACATCAGTCTGTGCTTATTGATTTACAAATGCAAGTCAAATACATTTTTAATGGACTTGACTTTTTTCCCAATCAAAGAATCTACACAAACATTTTACTTCCTACACACAATTTCTAATGCCACATTTTTGGCCTCAGTATCGTACACAAACATTTAAGGAGATTTTAAAAAGCACAGCTTTCAAATCTAATGAGTACTTTGAATAACAAAAATATATATACATAAAACAATTAAAAGCAAATATTTAGTTTGAAAGAACAATCAATTAGTAACTATATTTACAGAAACAAACAAAAATATCATTAGATAAGGGCACTTTTAATGAAAATATCAAATAAAAAATATTCAAGGGTAAAGGTAAATGAAATCAGATATATGATACATAACAAACATGCTTATTATCTTTCATCAGAAATTACATGTTTTTCCTAATTTATTTTTTATTTCACATTAAAAAACCCCAAGAGCTGGAAAAATTCTAAATTATTTGGGAAATAAATCTTTATTTCCAGACTTATACACAGTAAGTGCTTTATCCATAAAAATGCTCAATTTTTAGTTAAGCTTAACCATATGAAAAAGATTTCAATATATTTCTAAAAATAGAAATTATAAATGCAAAAGAAGAGGTAACAATATAAAGGTAAAAATAAGCTAAATTTAATTTTAATGGTCCATTGCCTCCATTTAAAGGACTATATGTAAAACCGTTTATAATGCAAGTCTTATAATATAATTTCAATATATATTACACACTATATTAATTAAGCTTCCATTCTTCTATATCATTGTTATTGTAAATTTATTTCAATTCAAACTTTTATAAAAAAAGAAACATAAAAACTGTTTAAAAAGTCATGAAATGTTGCTAGGATTTATATGAATGAGACTATTCAAACATACACTCATTTCAAAACTATGATAAAATAAACCCATTAATATTTTTATAAATTCTAAAAACATAATGATTAGAATAAAGAAAAGAAAAATATTAATGTACTGTCAGTTATAAGATGTTCTCTTAAGCAATTAAATACTTATAAAAAAACAATTTCTTTTAACATAATACCCAAAATACTTTTATGGAAATATAAATGCAACCCCAAACCATTTTTATTTTAGATATATTTTGCAGAGATTTTACAGTTTACTAAAAATAACAAAGATCATTTTATTTTAATTTTTAAATCATGCTAAACATAGAGTATCTCCCCCTCTTCAAATTTATTAATTTTGAGCCAGGGAAAATATTGCTGGATAATTCTAATATTTAACTTTTCACAAAATTAAGTCAAATAATTTTACACAAACTTTATCAGAGGAAAAATAACATTGAAGATAAGTATTAAGATTATTAAAAAAACAAAACAAAAAAAAACCGAATTTTAAGTTTCTGAAGATTCATTATTGATGAATTTGATGTTGTACGACATGCCTTCTAAGCAATGTCTCATTTGGAAACCCTTTCTCACAGTAATTGCATTTCAGTGGTACAAACTGAAAATGTGACTTCATGTGAGCCTTCAATGTTGCTGGAGTCTTGAATTTCTTTTCACAGTATATACAAGTGTGTTGTCTACTAGAATCATGAGTTAACATATGAGCTTGAAGTTTGCTAGTGTTCTTGAACACTTTGCCACATATGCTGCACTGATGGGCAGTGGTTGACTTGTGACTGTTAAGATGAGCCTCGAATTGCTGGACAGAACCAGTTTCAAATGGGCAAAATTCACAATGGTACTGAACAGTGCGAGTGGTGGTTGGTGGAGGAGTAGGTTTTGAGGAGAAAATGGACAATTCAGGTCTTTGCTTCAAAAATGGTAAAATCTCAATTGGTACATTCTGTACATTTTGTTTGGTATTCTCAAATCTAGTGTAACCTATAAGAGTACGAATATTTAGTTTAAAAATACTTAAAATTTTAACTAACTATACTATTGTTAACCCTTAATTTCATATCCAAGCAAAATATTATCAACAGATAATTATACTTTATCTACAGTATGAAACTAAAGCTGTTTTTCTTACTTATTACAACAAAATTACATTAGCAAAGTATGAAAAACTCAATTCAAAAATGATGTAGCAGTTATATACTTCAATTAAATAAAAAACCAACATTCTTCATTTTAGAGTCATGAATTATTCATAATTAATAAAAAACTTCATTCTGATGACATACCAAACAGTATGTTTGCTATAGAAATTATGAATATGAAGTTGTCATACCAACATACATTCATCTTTGTAGTGATACACACACATATTCATTTATCTAAAAAAAAAAAAAAAAAAAAGGAGGAAGAAAAAAATAAAAAACAGATGAGCAATACAAAAAAGATCAATTCACAACATAAAATTGACATTACTACTTAAATTTAACTAAAACAATAGTTATAAAGATTAAATTAAAGATATTACATCAGAAAAACCCTATTTGTTTGCTTAGAAGAGATATACTTACAAAAACCTGCAAACACATTAAAAAAAAACTTATCAGAAGAAATACTAAATATACGCATAATAGTACACAATATTAAAAATGTTTATTACATAAAAGTTGTAAAATGTTAATAATAAGGATATGAAAGATGGAATATAATATCAAATAATAAAAAGTACAACAAAACACAACTTGGGCAATATATAGGTTTCACCATTTTTAAACAATGAACAATTCCCAACTTTAAAGAGAGGAAAAAAAAGGAATTGAATTAGAAGGTAAAAGAGGGAGGGAAAAGGGGCAACATAAATGGCCTGCAAATTTTCAATTAGTTGCTTTATAAGATAATAGTTAGAAATATAATTAATTTAAGTTTAACACAAACATAGCAAAATTGTTTGGCAACCATATTATTAATTCTCTCTATTCTGAAAAACTCTACCATTTAAATTACAGCCATTTTTTTTTGCCAATTTAGAGCCAGCTGAATATTTTTCTTTTACATATATACATACTTATAAATAATACTGAAGGTTCAGAATTGAGAACCTATTAATAATATACATTATTTCATAGACTTCAATCTGACTCAAATGTGAAATTTCAATTAATACATCTCTAACAATGAAAAATTTAATAAAAGCATCCAGATTAAATAAATATGTTCTTACAAGCTTATTTATTTCAGTTTTGAAAATATTTTTTTTGATAATTTTTTAAATCAGAAGTTTTAACTTTCAAAGCATAACACTTAACTGAATTTATAACTTTTCTGCTACAAAGATATGAGAATTTTTCCAAGTAATTGAATTAATATAATATTTAAAATTTATATAGAATATTTGTACTTTCCTTGCAGATGCTGTATTTATTTGAATCTAAACCACACCTCAAATTCCCAACATGTTTTTGTGAAAAAAAAGGGTGAAAATGTTTATCAATAATGAAATTAAAGAAAATTAAAATAAGAACTAATCAGATGAGATAAGTTAATTTATTTAAGCAGCAAAAAAGACTTTTTGACATACATGAACCTTAATTGCTCTAAACGTCAATAGCATGCTGAATTTCCCCCATCTAACGAATTTTTCCCTCTTTGATTCTAAGCCACACCTGATTTTCAGTACCATTAGCATTGTAAAAAAAGTGCGGCTTAGATTTGAGTAAATACGGTACTTAAAATAAACTTTTTTTTCTTAAACAGTTGGGAATACTATAAAATTTGTTTTCAAAAAATATCCAGGTAATTACAATAAATTTCACCATGTTAATGTAATTAAAAAATGTATGTAGAATGCAGTAGATTTTATTTCCTTCAATTTCAAAGCAATTTGATGTTAACTTTTTTGCACCAAATTTTCTTTTAATTGCATTAATAGACTCAAAAAGATGAATACAAAAAGGCAGTTTTAACCCCGGAAATAAGAAAAAACAGAGCTTGTAGAGCCATATTTGTTGTATGCTTTGTCAAAAACGCATAAATAATAATGGGAGGCACATATTGGAGAGAAGGTATACTGTCATAATGCAAAACCCATGAGCAAACTCAATACAATTCAGGTCATTTTCCTCAAATTGCTTAAAATACCCAAATAACAATCTTTATCGACTCCTTAGCCATTGCATAGAAACTCATAATTCAAATCATGACCTTCACAGAAAGACAATATTACCTTGGCTTTTGAATGGCAATTAAATATTGTTGCTTTTAATGAACAGTCATGTTTTTAAAAGTTTTATGCAACATTTAATGTGTTTGTAGCAAAAAAATAATTGATGAAAGGAAATGATAAAGAGAAATCAATACATGAGTTTTGTTCCAAGTTCATATAAATTTTAAACATATTTGATAAGTTTTCGGAAAAATATTTACTGTATATATATTTTATTGGGTGTCTAAACTATATGATCGTTTGAAGCCAACAATTCTACCAACCAAAAAAAAAAATTTTCCTGAGCTCCACATACAATATTTTTCTAACAAATTGAAATAAAAATTAACTATATATGTAGTTTTATAAAAGTAAATTAACTTCTTTTATTATAATTTTTAAAAATTTGGATTAGATATATATAGGTACACAATTATTTCAAATTTGTAAAAGTTTAGTTTCATTTAGTTTGGATTTCATGATGGAAAAAATTCAAATTAATGAGATGGATGAATTCGCCTTTGTTGAACAAGCAAATCGATATTGGGTTCAATATAGAAGTTTGCAATTCTTAATACATTTTCAAGATGTTTGTCAGTGGTCTTTGTCCTATTTTGGCTTTGGTATGCTCCATTGAAAATAATTGTTCACAAATATAGGTACTGCCAAAAGCTGAAGACATTAATAAAGCATGATTGTGTTAATCAGGATATTTATCGCGGTGTAGGTAATCTTTATAAAACTTCAGTAAAAATATCAGTTCCAAATTTTTCTTTCAGTGGAATGTCACATTGCAGTTCAATGTATTCTACTTGAAGATAATTTGTTCATTTCTAAAGAAAATGGAGTAGAAAATATGTTGAAATACTTTTCATTTTTAAAATCTTGAAATCTATTTTCAAACTCTTGAATTAAATAAAAAGTTAATGCAGCGTATTTTGTGCAACTCACAGGTTGATGTGCAGCCAAAGTTTTGAAATGGGTCAATCTCTTACTTTTATTTGATTGTGCCCAAATTTCAACTTTCTTTCACGTGTCGTTATTGTTTGGAACATATTAATAAATTGATTTTTTCCTTGAAGTTTCAAATTTAAATCATTCAAATGTTCTATTAAGTCAACTAAAAAAGCTAAATCTAAAACCCAATCTTCATCTTTAAATTCAGTCACAGGTTTCCCTTTTGTTTCTATAAATATTTTTATTTCAGTTCTCAAATCGTAAAATCATTTTCCCCTTACTGAACCATCTTACTTCTGTATAATAAATAACATCTGCAAATTCAGTGCCCTTTACCTTAAGAAACTCTTGAAATTGTCTATGATTACTTTCTTTTGCTCTTAGAAAGTTAATGGTTTTTATAACAATGCTTAATGCTCTTTTCATTTTTAAAATTTTTCCACATAAATTGCCCTGATGTGCAATGCAATAATAAAATGTTTTATTAAAATTTTTATTTCAAAATAAATGTCAACAAATTGGTTATATATAAAAAATATTGCAAATATTTTTTTATCAAAATGTGTAAATTTAAATATTTTTATTATTTGCGTTTGGGTCACACTTTACACAAGCAAGTTTTAAAGGATATATATTCCTGATACTATTTAATCACAATAGTAAATCAAAAATTTTATCAGCTTCTTAAACATAGGTTATTCAGTTACAAATAAGAAAAAATTACATTTAATTAACTGAAATTTTTTGCCATGAAACTTGCATAATATTTCATAAAGAGGAAAAAGGCATTATTTCATATTGGAAAAATTGAGTTATTTATTTTAAAGCATACATATTTTTTAAAATATACTCTCAATTTCATCTAAAAAAAAATAGCAAGTTGTTTATACATGTACATCAAGGGTATCAAACTCAAAGGCTAACTTGGGCGAAACAAACAAGGTTTAACTTTAGGTGGGCTGCAACAAAATGAATATTCATCCAAATGTAAGATTATTTTAAATGATACATTACAATAAACATAAATAAAAGAATAAGAAAAATATTTTTTATGGCCTGACACTTGACATCCTGTCTTTGCTACTATCTTTCCTATTTTGTTTAAATTTTGATATTTTATTATATATTATTGTGCGCCAATATACTGGCAGGACCACAAGTTGACACCTCTGACGTTTTATTTTTAGCACCAAATACCAAAGGAAAATAATCAATGTACTATTAAATGTTTTTGTATTGTTATACCTTGATTATTTAAAATAATCTGCTAATTCAAACTATTAGAACAATGTGGTGCAAATATGTTTACAATAACTTTTAAAATAATTAATAAAAAATTAGTATCTTAAAATATTTTTAAAGTATTTAATACTAGACTAATTAAGTTTCAAAAAATATTTCCTTCTTAATTCCAAAGTTAAAAAAACTGTGTTATGAAACAGCCTTTCACCTGCAATAAAAAAAGAAACTTTATTAATATGATACCAAATTTCTTTAATAGCATTAAACAAGATATATAAATTTCATTTCGTGGTTAAAACTTCGTTATATTACAGAAAAACCCCTCATATTAACACATCAATTTAAAAAATATTTATATAAACAAACAAAATTAAATATTGAATAAATATGCAACAATAAACATCTACATTTTTGAATTATTAATTTAAAAATAAAATAAATATGAAAGAATTAACATCAAAGTAACAATTAAAATATATGAATAGCATAACTGTTAATACAATCAAGTCAAGTACAAAAAAATGATTCATAATACAATGAGATACATATTTAATTATTGAAATGAATGACCATTTCTATTTCTGAATATTTAGAAACACAGAAACATAATAGACATGTAATTTCAATATTTTTAAAACTAAAAATACATTTACAAATTTTTATACTATAGCAAACATAAATACAAAACACTAATAAATTAACAATAAAACATAACTAGTGTACGTAAAATTACAAAAAAATTAACAGCTGAAAGCAATTCATAAAGCATTGAAAATAAACACATAAGATAAAACAAGTTTACTATAAAAATGCATATATAAAATAACTTGAATAGTGAATGGGGGTATACCAAAAAAAAAAAAAATGTATATATATAATTGTTTTGAAACTTTATCATTTGCATACATTTAAATATTCAATAATACAAGTATTTTATACAACATAGAAAACTATACATCTGAATATCTGCATGAGCTTTCTTCAGATTTTATTAACTATCTCCAACCTGTAATAGGAAATAATAAATTTAATGGCAAACAATTTTATATAAAAATTTACATAATGAAATCTTTTAATTTTATGAAAAAGTATATGAATATTATGTTCCAATCATACATTTTTTTTAAAAAAAGAAAGAAATCATTAAACATACATTTTAATTGAAATAGAAAACAAAGTTTTTACCATTAATAATTATTATTATTGAATATGTTTTTAAAATAATTCAAATGCTTATAATTATAAATTAAACACATTTTGCAACAATTTTGTTGTTAACTTTCTCACTACAACTGTAGGTAAAACAAATACTGTAAAATCTGGCATATAACATGCACTTTTAACACAAAAAGTAAGATCTAAATTAAGGGGTGCACATTATATCCTGAGTATAAAAATGATAGCTTTAAAAATAAAATAAAAAAAAAGAGATAAGCAGACAAACAAAAAATTTTCTACATATATCAAAATATTGTTTATTTAAAAGAAGTTAGATTCCTTATGAACTTGAAGGGGTATAACTCTAGAAGTATAATATTTTTTCAAAAGCTTAGAATAATGCTTCAAATAAATGACTTCAAAAAGTAAGAATATAGCTCATGTACATTTCAGGTTTCTTCGAAAAAAAAGGAGTTGCACATTATACAGCAAATACACCTTAAAATGAAAAAATGCAGCTTGAACATGTAGGCCCAAGTAATACAACCAATTTTATGGTATATGGAGAGGTGGGAGAACGATATTTGTTTTGAAAGAAAAATGAGCAAAACTTTAAAAAATTATCCTTTACAAAACCTTTTTCTAAATAACAATGTTAGAATAATATGGATTTATTTTCAATTCAAACATTTAATTAGTTTGAGTTAATATTATATTTTCACTATAGAGTATCAACTAAAAATAAGTTAATTAAAAAAAAAAAGATTAAAATGGATAAATAAAGCATTTAAAGTTTTTTTATTATTTAATCCTGTAAAATGCAAAAATAAATTTTAAAGGGAGTGACAAAGGGAAAGGGGCTTTTTTTAGAATATTTACTATGAAAATCATTTTAAAGTGAATTACAGTCAGACCTCAACTTACTGAATCCCTGTTTAATGAATTTTTTTACTCCCTGACTAAAATAAAGACAAAATTCTTCATTTAAAGAATAAAAAACCAAAAATGTTTTTCAAACCAAAATTTGATTAGTTTTTTTTTCAAAAATTGGTTTTCCCAAATACATTTCTTTTGTCCAGAAAAAAAAGACATTTCGGGAACAGTTTTTGAGGGGAAAGAGGTAGCCCATTAATAACTTAACAGGTGCTGATGAGTCTGAGGAACCTATTGTGTGAGTTTCAAAATAGGACAGGAAATTTCTTTCCTCACCCACCTACAATGGGATATTTGAAGAGTTTTTGGGTTTGTTCTTTATGGGGAAAGTTTTTTGTCGTTTGCAGAAAATCTTGCTTTTTTTGGGAAAGAAGTAAATTTAAAAAAACGTTTTTAGATTGAAAAATTGAACATTTTATATTTTTGACAACTTTTACCAAAAGTTTTAAAAATTCTTTTTAAAACCGACCCAAAAAAGCTTCAATGGTTTGCCCCTTTTAAAAACCCGTTTATTTTTTTTTATGTTTTTTTAAAATTAAAAACTCCTTGGGGGGGGTAACAATTTTTCCCTTTTCCCCCAAAAATAAAATAGGAACCCTTTAGCGGAAAAAAGATTTTCCTCTAAGTCAATATTTTTTTTGGTAATTTTGTTTTTTTTGGGGTTTCAGCTTCCCCGGATATTT
Source organism: Trichonephila inaurata madagascariensis (assembly GCA_019973955.1). Taxonomy (NCBI): domain Eukaryota; kingdom Metazoa; phylum Arthropoda; class Arachnida; order Araneae; family Nephilidae; genus Trichonephila; species Trichonephila inaurata. Next base: position 193,958 of record BMAV01027526.1, on the reverse strand, counting down.
TTTTGTTGTAAATTGCCCCAAAACCACCATTTCTGCGAACTTTTTAGTTTTTAGGAATTTTGTTAAAACAATTCCTTTTTTTCCAAAAAAGGTTTAATGCCCCAATTTTGCATCTTTACTTTTTTTCCCAAATTTTAAAAAAGGGGTTTTCCAGAAACCCCAACCCTTTTAAATTTATAAGGAAAGTTATTTTTTAAAAAACAGTATTTCGATATATGTAGAAAATTTGCTTTTATTTTTAAAAACTTTTTTTGTATCGGGGTTGCACACTTAAATTTCATCCTTTTTGGGTTTAAAATTTCCATTTTTACACCAGATTTTATGGTAGTTGCTTATTATAGTTTTTAAAAGGTAAGTGCAAAAAAATGAGGTTTTCTTTTTTAACCCTTATATTTTTAGTCATGTTTTAAGTCCATGGGGAACAGAAAATCAGTTTCTAAAACACCATTTAAACGTTTGTTATAAAAGTTACAAATTTGGCTAACAATGTTCTTTTACAACAATTACATATTAATCCTCACATTGTCAAAATTCTATATCTTCTAAAAACTTTAAAAAATCACACTGCTTTCACATGTTAAATTTTTATGAAATAAAATATGTTAGGTCATAACTTAAAAGGTTCTAAGGCAGCGGTTTTCAAAATTTTTGACTCACAGATCCCTGAAAACTGTAAGATGTTTTTGAAGAGCCCCATTGCACTATTAGAAAAATATATCTTAAAATATTTTTACAGTAGATTAATGTGTTATAGGTATTTAATGTAAAGATCTTTAAAAAAAAGTACATCATTTGTTGTAAAAAAAATTAAATATGATGTTAACTCATTTTAATCCTATTGTTCCATTTAGAAGACAGCTGAAAAATATAATGTGGAAATAATTATTTGTATGTTGCAAATATTTTGTCAGTTGGAACATATAGGAATATGTATTAACTTCTACTAGTGTTAGAGGAAGCATTAGAATTATTAAATAATTTAGATTGACTTTGAAATTGCTTTGTTACTACCAGATGTCAGTGAACTAATTGACGAACATGAAGGGAATGCAAATTAAGTTAATAAGCACTGGTGAGATTATTATAAATGATGTTCCTGGGTCTTTGGAGGTTAGAACTGGAGAGCCTGAACCGTCCACAAGCTCTAGTGTTTCGACAACAAAGAGCAGAAAAAAAGCTCAAAGACATCAGTCACTTTGGATACAGAATAAATCACTGTATTATACAAAATGGGAAACACATGCCAAATCAACTGCAAGTGACTTTCTCAAGCAGATGGAAACTACATTGAAAGATCAAACTCCTCACACCTCTCATTGCAAAATAAACAGTGCAATATGCAACAGATATATTAAATGAACACAATTTTGTGACCACTGCTTACGAAATACCATATTTTTATGAGAATGTTGCTTCAAACTGGTCATCATTCAAATACCTGTGAACGTGACTACTGGTCAGATGCTGAAAACCTCGCCATTACCCTTGTGAAAAATGCTATTTAACAAAAACCGCTTTAAAAAGTTGAAAACTTATTTACACTTTGTGGACAATGGAACCGTAAGTCAGCATGTTCCTTCAAAGTAAAACTTTTGTTTGCCATACTCAATAATAATTTTATAAAATTTGAACACCTCTTTGTAAATCTAAGCATTGATGAAATGATCATCATGTATTATGGTAGGAATGGTCTGAGACAGTTTATACGAAGCACGCCAATACATTTTGGATATAAACTTTGAGGTCCCTGTAGAAGCGAGGAGATATGGCTCTCTATCGCAGTAAAGAATCTGTGTGTGGGATGCAAGAAATGACACTCCTCTTGGTACTCGGGCTATGATGAAACTAACAGAGAATGCTGTGGATCCTTCAAGCAACACTTTATATTTTGATAACTTTTTTACTAGCTTTGATCTTTTGAAAAGTCTTAGTGAACAAGGTTTTCAGGTAACAGGAACCATATGAAAAAATTGGATAAACCATGAGTGTCCTTTAAAAGAATATAAGCCTATGCAGAAGAAAGAGGCACAACTGATTTTGCATGAACTGTGAGATTTTCCTGGTGTGATGGAATGACAATAGTACTGTCACTGTAGCTAAAAATTTCAGTACTTTAGAACCATTCTTTGATGTGAAGAGGAGAGTAAGAGGACAAAATTACCATGAAGATGCCAAATTTAATAAATTCTTACAAAAAACATATGGGTGGTGTGGATCACTACGACTGATAAGCTGGAATTTATTCCATTAGATTCGTGGAAAAAGGTCATACTGGCCACTTTGTATACATTCACTGGATATGGGTATGGTAAACGCCAGGATAATTCACAAATCTCTAAACAAAGATGAAGCCCTAAATGTGAAGGTGTTTCGAAGAGCTGTAATTATGTAAAAAAAACTGTGATAAGAATGAGAGATAGACACCGGATCTTGACGATAGGCTTCTGGTGAAAAAGAAGATATCCGTAAAGATAGCCTAAGACACATTTTTTTTTTACAACATCAAGAGAAGCAGTGTCCTTGTCAAAGAGAGGGTTCTGCAAAGGAAAACTAAAATCCTACTGTGGCAATTTCACCAAAATTAGAGAAATTCAACTGAAAAGTGAAATATTTTGTAAATATGTATTAGTATATTATAAGTATCAGTAGTATTATTGAAATAAAATAAAATTTTGTACTTGGAAATACCTTTCCATCACTAAAGAGAACACTACAACATGTGTCTCCTTTATCCCAGTGTCTTACTTAGAGGATGGGTCAGGTTTCTAAATTTTGTTATATTTAGTTTGTTTAGGTTTAACTAACTTTAGAAAACATGATTCTACTCAAATTTGAACAAAATAAATAAATTGGGATAAAACAGGTAAATATAATTAACTCATTTTTCACTTAAAAAGTTGTTTCAAATGTATCATTTTTCACTTAAAAATGTATTAAAATGCTTATAGCTGAGAGAGAAACTTCTGAATATTCTGCTGGAATTTATAACCTAAAATTTAGGAGCTATTCTTGCTTAAATTATGATTTTAAAGTGGAATTTGTTGACATATCAAAAGGTTGCTCCCTCTTCTTCTTTGGCAAGATTTTAGATTTATTGTAGCACTCAAGTGGATTTCTATCCATTCATGCTCAGTTTTCTTGTTTGGGAAATATTCTCTTTAATGATGCACACAAAAAGGTGGGGTCGTCCTGGGTCTAGGCCCTCTTACCACTTTAGACTTTTACTTTTGATTGATTATAATCCAATGTATATAGTAGGTAAAATTTAACTATTATTACTAATTTATTTGATTAATTAAGGCTAATTATTTATTCAATTATATATTTTTTACTGCTTTTTGTTCCTGACAATGGACAAAATTGAAAGATGTTTGGCAGTGTATTGGGGTATGATACAAGAATGGTGCCCCCTTCCCTTGAGAAATTCATGTGTGTGCCACAAATTCTCTAACAAATGATGTGCTTTTTTGATAATGTTCTCTCATACGGTTGTTTTCCTTAAATGAAAAAGATAAAAAAAAATATATAAAAATATATCATACAATAATGTTATGCATGAATAAAATTCTCAATTTTAATGACTGGGGGTGAACTTTCTTTGTTTTGGACACGTTGTGTTCCATTGTTATTTATAAACATATTTCATGTTATATTAAATTCATTTTAAGCTATAAATATATCATCCAAATATGCTAATATAAAGACACACATATATGGTCATGGCACTAACTCCATACTGAACATCAATCCATGTTGTATACACATTCATTATTTTCTTTTAAATTTTTTCAACTCAAGGAACCCCTGGGTATGACAACAGGGACCCCAGAGTTCCATCGAACACAGTTTGAAGACCACTAGTGTAAAGTAACAATACTTTTAATAAAATTTTCTCATGTGTAAGGCTACATGTTTTCTTTTTACATGCTTGAGTTAACTCAATGTGGGAAATTTGTAGCTTTCCAGAAGATGTTTGATGAATGATACTTTAATTTACAATGAAACAAATTGTTTTTGTTTCCTATTTAAAAATTTCTCAGTTATATTTACAATAAAAAAAAGTTGGAAGCCTTTTAAAAAACACATTTCATAGACATAGTATAAATGTGAAAAAAAACTCTTCCATTTAAACATTAATATATTAACTGCCAACAAAAATAAATAATTTTATATTAAGTCTAATTTAATTAATAAATTATTCAAATTGTTACCATTCTTTGTAAATCATATGAAAACATTTTGGATCAGCAAATCATGACTGATTGATGTCTTTATTGAGCAATAAGCACTAACAATAAAATGAGCAAGTGAGAAAAATAACAAAGTTGCACTCTAAGGCAGCACAAGAGTTTTTGGCGAAGGACCTCAGAATTTTGAGCTTCAGTCAAGTGACGAAACGATGCTGGAGCCCGCACACCCTTTTCAAACTACTACACCATGTTAATGGGAAGGTTTTAAGGATTTAACCTACATTAGTTCCCTCTACATGGTGGGTCTTTAGTGGCACCAAGCAACATGAGATTCTTATTTACTTGTATTTTTACAAAAATACATAAAATTAAAATATGAGAATTCTGAATAAATATCTGAATTTTAAAGGTTCATGCGACTTGGGCTTACATTGTGATTATTAATTTATAAAAGAAAACTGTACAACTAAAACTACATAAGTTGTTTACACAAATATGTTGGAGCAAAACTAGAAATAAATTTTATGTGCTTTGTAAGACGATAGAAAATTTTATTATTTTTTAGCAATCAACACAAAACCCAGATAAATTTTGGCAGACACCAACATTTTTACACTTTGTTTAGATATTCAATCAAAATGGAAGCTTTTAATCCAAAACGACTGTTTTCGCCAGGATCGCAAATGACTGATACTTTTTTTAGAATAACATACAGATTACTCGATTTAATAGTTTCACAGGGTTAGAAACAAAGTAGAAATTAATACAAAATATTCATAAAATGCATTCAAAATATACGTTACGAAACAGTGGATCGTAGAATATCATCAGACGATGTATCTTTAAAATATCTCCGCTTTTAATCATTTAACTACTTCCAACTCGATATATTGTTTAATATCGAATTCAAAATGTGCACAACATACAAAAAAACAAAAAAAAACATATATAATGTTATGGTTTTAGTATGATCTCGCGACGGCAAATGACAGTTAAATCACAAGGAAAGCGGATCCAGTTAATAAGTATTTGAAAATAATCACAAAATTAAAACGGCTTTATTAGCATTTTAAATTACTATCGTACAAGTAGTGAAATGTAAATCTTTTCCAGACAAAAAAATTAATAATACTAATATCTGTAATATTTTTCATTGCCGATCAATCATTAAAAATGTTGAAAATTACTAAATTTTTCCGAAGAGTAATGAATGGCAACACTAAGTTATGTTTATTTTAGTCTAATAGATAAAAGGAACAAATAAGGCCGGACGTGTAATGCTCGATTTCGCTGGAGGCACTTATTCCTATTATTTGTGGAGTTGGAATTCGAAATACTTGTTTTGGGGTTGCTCTATTTGGCTGTTTATACATTATTGCCTACATCCAAAATAATTACAATAAAAAAGTGCTATAAATTATATTTTCACGATATGCATAGTAGAGAATAATGCTAATATTTCAGTATATATGTGAATCTAATAATTTATTATAAATAGTTTGCGTTTATTGTTTATAACTTCACTACTGAACAATTTCAATATATTTATTTGAATTCTAAGATATAAACATTTTTTATTATTTATTTGTTGTATACAAGTTCTTTAGAAATATGTGGTATGTTTATAAAATAAAAATTAAGATTAAATTTAGAAAAAACATTAATGAAACTGAAAAACAAATGTTGAACTGCAACTATATTGTAAACAAAAATAGAAAAGTAAAATATTTTAGTGTATTGATACATTTTTGATTATTTGAGATTTTTAGTAAGATTTTATTAATCTTTATAACATTTGAATCAGGTTTAGCAAGTTTTTTCTAAACAGCCACTTGAAAATTATGTGATTATTGGTACAAAATCATTTTAACTTTTGCTCACACAGTTCAAATTAAATCATATTTTCATTTATAGCAATTCTTATGAATATATATATATATATACAGTGGGCCACAAAAGTGTTCATACACTTGCATTTTCTTATAAAATTTAATGTTTTCGACTAATAAAAATAAATATATTGTAACTGTAATTTTTTTATGATATCTGCAACTTATTCTTAATGGAATAATATAATTAATTGGTTCAAGTGCAGTATAGGGGGGCCACTTGGCGCAGTCCATTTTTTGGCGACCCAAAAAGTACGCCAAAGGTACTTTTTCGGAATTATTTATTATTATTTTATAATGAATTCGATATCTCACCAAAACATGAAGATAAAATCCCAAATCCAAGAAAAATACGCGAAGTGGCCCCCTATACTAACTGAACTCAATTAATTTTTTAAAATAGTATAACTATTTTTTCAAAATTAATTATCAAAATAAAAATTGCCAAAGTCTGATTACCTTTAACAAAATCTCACCAAGCTTTAAATATTGTGTTCTTTTAATTTAATACTTGTAGGATATCTTTTAGTGTTCCATAAACTTTTTAAACGTCTTGGTATAGATTTAATCAGTTTTTGTAATTTCGCATCGATTTTCCCCCATTCTTCGGTGATTATTGTTTTCACTTTATTTGTGTTTATTTGTCAAGTTTTCTTTTTTACATCAGATCTCACTAAAATATGTTCTACTAGGGGTAAAAAAGTGATTGAGGAGGTGTTTTCATAATTTGGGGGCAATTATAGAGACACCCGTGGCGTACAATGAGAGATGTGCACTTAGCGTCATTACCCTGTTAAAAATTAGGTAGTTCAATATCCCAAAAATTTCGGGGGGATAATTAAAATTTTCTTAAAATAATTAAATAGAGCTCATGATTCATAATACCATGAAAAAAAAAAATTACTTAACTCTGAGGCCAATTTTCACCTTTCACGCCAGAACATCTTTCACTCCTTGCTGAGCTATGGGAATGAAGGAGTTCTTGTTCCACATAAATTCATGGATTTAAACTCCTTATTTTGATTTCCCAAGCTATTATAGGCCCATCGGAACCAAAAATGTTGAATTGTTTCCCATCCTAATCAATTTTCTGTCAATTTTGAATTTTCTGAGTTTTAATTCAAGAATCTGGTTGGATCAATAAAACATGGAGATAGAAGTGTTTTTGCGGTGGGGGTGTAAATCGGCCACATAATTAGGTAATTTGGTATTTTTTGATGATATTGTAAATCATGAGTTCTATTTAAATATTTTAAAGAGAAATTTTAAATTATCCGCCCAAAAATTGGATATTGGAAACGACTTCATGTTTTAACAGGATGATGACGCCAAGCGCATTTTTTCTTAATGTACCCCACTGGTGGCGTCCCCAAATTATGAAAACACCTCCTAATCACTTTTTTACCCCCAGAAACATTTTTGGGGGAAAAGGAAAACTTGACAAAAAACAAAAAATGCGAAGAAAAAACAATAATCAAAAAGAATAATGAAAATCGATGTAGAAATTACAAAAACTGATTAAATCTAACCCAAGAGCTTGTTTTTAATTAAAAGAATCTTTCTAAGTACCCAAATTAAGAAAGAAATATAATATTTAAAGCTTAGTTTAGATTTTTTTTATGTACGAAGACTTTTTGTTGTAATTTTTAGTAGCTTTTTTTATAAAAATTTTTAAAAAAAAAGTTAACTATTTTAAAAAATAATTATGTCATTCCATTAAGAACAAGTTTTAGATATCATAAAAATTACAATTACAATATATTAATTTTTATTAGTCGAAAAATTAAATTTTATAAGAAATTGAAGTGTACGAACACTTTGGCCCCCCCGTATATATATGTATATTATATTAATGATAAAAAAAAGAAAAAAAATTGTTTTTATATTTATTTTATATTGACGTTATAAAAATAGGAATTAATACATTGCCTTTTAAATATACAGTTTTCAAAAAATTGTTCTTTGCCTATACAAACAAAATTGACTTGAATTTAATAATTTTTTAGTTAAAAAAAGTCCAAAAAATTTTGTTTATATTGTGATTTAGCTAATGTGTAAAGGGGGATAATTTAATTTCAGTTCTGTTCATAACTTTCAAAAAACCCTTATAACCATTGCTCATAATAAGATTCATATTTCAGTTGCTTAAAAGGTGATTAAACTTACAACTGTAGTATAACGCTGAAAACAGTATATTTTTTTAAAAAAAAATTTTTAATATAGTTTTAATTTTCAATCCCCAGAAATATTAAGTTTTTTTAAATTTTAAAAAAAAAAGAAACTGGGGTTTTTTTTAGCTATTGGTAGAGAAAATTTTTAAAATGTTTAAGTATTTCAAAAATAATTATTAAGGGCAGGAAAATAATGCAAAATTTTCAAATCCCTTGATATATATTGTGTTGGGCACATATTCCAGTGAAAAGGGGGTTTTTTTATGGGTTTTTGAAAAAAAAAAAACTTTTTTTACATACAGAATTTTTTTTTAAAAAAAATAAGATTTCTGTTCTTTATAAATTATTACACGACTGTTTTTTTTTTTTGGATTACAATTTTTTAAATAAAAACTATAATTCAATGTTTGAGATATAAAAATTTAAAAAATTTTTTTTAAAAAAATGAGATTGTTTTTTCATGAAAATTTATTTAATGAAGAAAATGTATACTTTTTTTCTTCCCCCTTTTTTTTAATTTGGGGGTTGTTAAGGAAAACAAATACTTTTTTTCCTTCTCATGTTTGTTTCCCTTTTAAATTTTCCTTTGAACTTAATGATACATTTTTCCCCGAATTTTAAAGTTCCGATTTTTCACTACTCTTTTTTTGGTCCCAAATTTATAGCATATATTTTTTAAATAATGCTCACTGTCTAGAAATGCCTTCACTTAGTTCAATAAGATGTCCCAATTTTAGAGGTGGATGGAAATATAACTGTATTTTAATAAAACCTGAGGTTATAGTTGTTAAAATGTTTAAAATTGTCAGAGTTCCCCCCGTTTTTTCCTTCCCACAAATCGCAACCTTTTTGCAGTATTTAGCCCCATGAAAATTCAACAATTTTTGTTAACAAAATTGCCCCGACTTGAATAAGTCATAACAGAAAAAGGTTTCTAAAAACTATTATGCTTTTGAAAAATAAAAGGCTCTTAAAAAAAAACTGAATTTTTTTTTTTTTTTAAAAAATGAACCTTTAATTTGTTCTATATATATTTTAAAAAATATATCGTTATTAAAAACAAAACAAAATTGTTTAATTTGGTGTAAATATTTTTTGACCAATATACCACTTCCACCATAAAAACTACTATAAAAAAAATTTATTTGTAAAAAAGTATATATATATATTAAATTTTGAACTTCAAAAATCTGGTCATCTTTATATTAAGCACCCATTCATTTAGAAATGATATTTTTGATGGGAAGGAATAACATTTGCTCTCACTATTCCTCTTAATCTTTTTATTTCAATATAGTAAAATTTAGTGAGGATGTTTTTTTATCTTATAATTTACTTTTTTGGGGAAAATTTATTTATTTTTTACTTTTTTAAAATTGTTTAAATGTATAAAATTTCAATCAATATTCAAAAACTTGTACTATCTTTTTATATTTTTTATGTAGAGGTTTGAAAAGATATAACATTTATTCCCCAAAAAATTCCACAAAGGGGGTGCTGTCATTTTTAAATTTAAATGACTGAAATGTTATACCCTTTTTTATTCAGTTTCTTTTGTTTTTTTTAAAAACAAGGATGAATGCATTTTTTAAATTCATTTTTAAAATACGACTATCATTAACTCTAACACACTGGGAAAATTTTTTAAATTTTAAAGCTTTTTAATAAATTGTGGGGGATTCGAGAAAAATTTAAAAAATTTTAAAAAAACTTATCGCTAAACTGTTTAAAATTTCGTTTTTGGGACTTTCACAATATACTATTTAAAATTTGATGTATTATTGAACATTTTTGCATAGACAAATTATGTTCAAAAAAGGGAAAAAATACTACCAAAACTTATAGAAGAAATGGAAAATCTTTGCTTTTAACTAGAACATTAAATTAGACATGAAAACTAAAAATTGAAAATTTTTACCCAAAATTTCTCGCCCTTTCTATTAAAAGAAAGTTTTAATTAAAATAAACGTTTTGACATAGTTGAATGAAAATTTTAAATTTTGTGTCGTTCTTTTTCACTATTCCCCTTTTTTTTCATACTTTTGTTTTTTTCTTTTATCCTTATTCTTTTAATTTTCCTGATATTTTTTTTGGGAAAATTGTTATGAAAAGAAAAAATTGATTTTCAAAGTACATTACGCTAAATGGCCCCCCTAGAGGGGGACTTAGTCTTCCCCCCTAAATTCCAAAATACTTTTTTTAACCCCCCAATCCTATTCACATGGGGGGGGGGTGGGGGCTTTTTTAACAAAGAGAGACATTTATTGGGAACGCGCCTTATTGGGAAAAACCCTAACTTTTTTTCTCATTTTCTTTTTCTGACTTTTTTTTTTTTTTTAGATTTTTTTAATTTTTAATTTGATTAGAAATAATGCAAATGCAAAATATTTTAAATGTAAACAAAAAATAATTTTTAAATTTTTTTAAAAGGGGTTAATAAAAAAAAAATAGACATTTTAATAAATAGTGAAACATAAATTTTTATTATGTATGTCGCTTATTCATTATTTTTGAAGCAAAATGATATGATTCACTCAAAAATTAAATAGACCGAACCCATTAAACTTTTAAAAATTTTTAACCCGTTTATTTGACCCCCCATTTTTGGGTGGGTCACCAGCTAATCATTCTCCCTCTTTTTTCCCTTTTGCGCGCGCGCTATAACTCTTTCTTTTTCTGACGCTCGCCCAACATCTCCCCTGTTGAATGATTACATCATTCAACATTACTTAAATTTAATTAAAAAATTAAAAAACCAAATTTAAAAAATCCAAAAAAATACAATTACTCAAAAAAATTTAAAAAATAAAAAATTTTAAACACAAAATTTAAAAAATTTCAACTTTTTTATTTGGAAATAAAAGGGGCTAACTTTTTAAATTTTTCCCATCTTAAAAAATTTCAACCATTTTTGTTTGGGTGGAACCCAATTTAATTTTTTGTTTTTTTAAAATTTTTTTAAAACTTTCCCTTTTTGCGACGACCTTTTCTTTATCTTTTAAAAATTTTTTTCCCTTTTTTGTATTATTAAGAAACTGCCCCATTTTCCAAATTAACGGGGAGACTTTGTAATTTTGCCACTGAGGGGTCTATTTTCGGGTGTACTGTACAAAGTGGTTCAAAAATCGAGCAATTGGTCTGCCTATTAAAAGCCCCCGGTGAAAAAAACCCCCGAAAATCATTAGGTCTGAAGACATGGGAACAGGGGCGGATTTTAAAAAAACCCCTAAATTTTTGTACTACAACCGTTAAGAACTTTTTCTAACTTTTTTGTATTTCCATATCCTTTTAAAATGATACTTAAATGATTTTCCCCCGGGCCCTCCCAAATTCCACCAAAGTTGGGTGTTTTTGGGAGGAATGAATTTCCCAAACAACTTTTTTGATCCCAAATATCCTGCTAGAATTTCCCTCTGCGAATTTGCATTCGATGCAATTTTTTTTTAACTCAGCATTAGCCCCCGAAAGGGTTTTTTGCATTATCGGTAAATTTTTTTTGTGCCTTTCCTCTTCAAAAAAAATCTCTTTAAACAACAATGAAAGTCTGCGTTGTTAGATCTGTGACAATTTCAAGTGGTGCACGAGTTGAAAGACAAACGAAAAAAGAAACAAAACTTTGTTAAGAACCCCCTTTTTTTCTGTTTTTTTGTACCCAAAAAGAAATGGCCACAGAAGTAAATACCTGTAACTCCAAAGAAAATTTTTGTTTAGGGATCTGGTGGTAAATCACTCATTATTTGGAGATGAAAGGGATTGCTAAAACAATCACATTCATGACAAATTTTCCTACACAAATTTCCCGCATTTACGGGCCCAAATATTTTTCTTTACATGATACAGTAAAGTTGTGGACCAACGTGGAACTTTTTCATGGGTACATTACAATCAAGACAAAAATTTTTAGCAGGTAACAAAATGGGGGTGTTTCTGAAAATAATTAAGGTCAGAATTACGCATGGCCTCCTACCTTTTACGTTATTCTCATCAAAAAGGGGGGCAAACTGCTCAACCTTTTTTTTGAAACTGCCTCATTTTGTTGAGGTTTTTATCACAAGAAAAATCTTGAGCTTGTATTACCTTTTGGGGAAATCTTGCTTGATTTAACCCCCAGCCTGGGACCCGTTTTTTATCATTAGATTTTGACATTGTAACAAAACCTGAAAAAAAAACTCAGAACACGTAAAATATACATAAAATTATTACTTAAGTTAAGAATATAATTTGCCAAAATTTAAAACAGCTTCAATAGATATTAAACAGTTAGAGTTCTCAGAACTAGGTTTTTTTTTAGTTTACTGTACTTTCTTGAGGAACAGTCTGTTTATCACAAAAATTTCCCCCTTTAGTCGGGGCCAGTCCACCTTTTTTTGCAGTTTAAAGAAAATTTATATACCCCACGGCTCAACAAATCTGCAGGGTTGTTTTTCTAGGGCAGTGATGCCAGACGCGGGTTGGGCAAAGTCTGATTCCTTCACACGGTTGGAAATGAATGACTTCCACTTTTTGGGAACTTTGGGTCCAGTACAAAAAACCTTTGGGGTCAGTCCAAAATAGAGATAGTTTGTCTCTTTCGATGCTGACCTTTTTTACTTCTTGTACTATCCTGGGGCAAGTAGAGCACCCTTAACCCTCCCAGGGAATAATTTTCAAAAAGGGGCAACTCTCTCGTTTTGATAACAAAGTTGACTCTGCCCCCGATTTGTGTCTTCATGTACAAAAATGCACCATAACTTGCACTCATCGGAAAATGCATGGGTTTCGACACTTACCTCTTCGATTTCAGAAAATGTAAACATATCTCGAACTCTGATATTAGTTATTTGTGGAATTTCTACACCATTCTCCCAAGCTTCTGAAAAAACAGGAGGTAGCTCTTCATAAAATGTTTTTTTTGCCTATCTCTTTGAAACAAGCATTTGAACCTTTTTAGTGAAAGGGTAAAAGTCCCAAGAAAATTCTTCCAGCTGCCATGAGTAGAAAACGTTTTGTATTCTTCTTGTGCTGGGTGAATTCTAATAAACTTTTAAAATCCAAAGGATATAATCTCCACGGGGGTCTCATGAAAGACCTAGAACCTAAAATTTGCCCTTTAAGATCTTCCGATCAATAAATCGAACTTTTCACTCCATTTTTCATGAGAATCGCATGTTTGAAATCCACTTTTTTAAATTCATTTGCATTTTTCATAATTTCTTTTTCCGGGGAAACCGAATGCAGATTCAGCCTTTCCCCCGCAATTAAGTCATCCACATAAAAACATTTTTTAGTACTTCTACCGTTCGGGAAACTCTTGACGGTATTTTTTAAGTGGTTTTATTGTATGACAATAAATATGGAACGATTTTACTCGAACAAAACTCTATTGAACTTGTAAACTTTATGTTTCCATCAGCATCAGCAACAAGAAACCTAACAGCATTCTATTTTATCTGACAAAGTTTGGGGGGCTTTCTTTTGTCAGCCAGGAAAACAAAATTTAAACAAACGAAAAATTTTTCAATAAATGAATGATATTTGGGTTTGCTCTCCTTAATAGACAATCATTCAATGATAATTCTCCCATTTCGTGGGACTAGCATCAAATATTTTCTCAATTTAGTTTTGGGTACCTCTTTCCCAATGACGATTTGGTGTGTTAAATAAAACAGGTCTGTTTTTTTTTGGTCAAAATTCCTCAATGATTCCTTCAAAGTAATTTTAATGACTGCAAAAACCAGAATATAAGAAATATGGGTTTTATTCTTTAGTCAGACCCCGGTTTTTGGACTTAAAAATTTTCCTTTAATTCTGCCCAACTTTTTTCCGGAAGGAAACTTCATAATCTTTTTTAACACATACTGTTTTTTTAAAATTTCAAGAGTTTATCTTCTTCATCGTTTAACCATCATCTTTAATCCGTAGATTCTAGATCCCAAAAAACTATTTAAAGATTCTTCAAAACCCCCATTATTCTAATAGACCACAATCTAAGATTTTAATTTAATATACTTCCACTTACGATGTAACCAAATACAGTGTTCTGTAACATAAACTCGATTTAGCGGATAAATTTGTCCACTTCGCAAGAACTCATAAAAATCTCTGTCTAAAAAATAGGTCAACTGACCTGGCTTAGAAGCTTGAATCCGCTAACTCTTTAAAAAACTGTAATTCGGGTACATGGCACATAATTGGTTTAGACGGGGGAAATCGTAATTTGAGGGACAAATAAAAAAATCTAAGTTCAATTTAAAATCTCTTTCCTCATTAGTAATCGGCATTAACTCCCTCTTTACTGTTAAAGAGAAGTTATTTGTCCTGACCGAAATATTATTTTCTTTTTTAATCTAACCTGTCCGCTAAACCCGACTCATAAAAAATTGGGAAAAAGCTCCAACATCCATTAATGCTCTAATTGGGAACTTTTTGAACCATCAATAACATAAAAAATACATGATTTAAAAAAAGTTTTGTTATCTGAGTTTTTATAACCCGGGCAGCGAACTGATGATTTCCCAAATCGTGATTCCCTCCTTGCAGAAGTAAGGGAAAATTCCGCAGCGGGGGAAAAGAACTCTTTTTTTGCCCCGAAATCAATTAGTCCCTTTTTTTTTATCTGCGGGGCCCAAAGGTAGTACATGAAGTCGGGCACATTCCGCAGGGAAAATTTTACTTACACGCCGAACTCTTATGATTGCCAAAGGCAGTTGAAACAGAAATTATTAGTTTTCATATACTCGATCATTAACGGATAACTTTTGTCGGGCACTTATATAAGGGATGATTTTTGTTTTCAAAAAAACACATTTAGGATCTTGGTTTCTGAAGGAAAAACCGGGTGCATTTTTTTGAATCATAATGTTTTTAGTTAACACTTGAACATGTCACAAGTTTTTTTGATCGATTTTAATATAGATCGATTTTTTTGCTAATTCTGTAGGTTTAAACCAACCATCTCCCCCGCTTCATACTCATGATACGCACATCTTTTTTCGAGGTTTGTAAATTTTTTGGGTATAATTAACTTTTAAGCGTTTCAAAGTCTACCTTTTCTCAATTGTAAATTAATCCCAGCTTTTATTGTCGGGATGGGAATAACATGTGTTTCATTGGGTTCATGTGTTTTTTTAAAAAAGTTCTCGATATAGTAGGCTCCCTCTCAAAAATATCGATTTTACTTTTTAATAATCACCAGCTGTTGTCTTTAATGTAAGTAATTACATTGGAGCTCTATCACCCAAAGTTTAAAGAAATTTTTGATTTGAATTTATCTTAAATCTTTTGTAACAAATGCTCTTTCTAATGACGAGAAAAAAAAACTCCACCCCTTTTGGTTTGCTAGGAACCTTTTTCAGTTAGTGTACGGACACTTTTAATTAAAAAGAAAATTGATTTTGTTTTCTCAGGCTTCTCAATTTCAATTTTAATTTGCTTGAATTAAAGCTCTAACTCTGTTTTTGTTCTTAAATTTTATTCTTTCTAACTCAAGTTCCGATTCCTTTGAGCTTCCTTTCACTGATTATTGTATTTGCAATACCTTTAACAATTTTTCATTAACGAAGGTTTCATTACTTTTAATTACATTAGCAATTCAACAACAGTCATATTATCAGTCACAGTTTCTCCTAACTCAAAGGAATTTGTCAAACTTTTTTTAGCACCTTTAAAATTATGTAAACATAGAGAAATGAAAAGCAGCCCAAAACTGATAAAAAAAATTACATTAATTTAAATTTTTTAAAAAAGAAGAAACAAGTAATAAAAAAAAAATTTAAATTAATTTTACTTTGATCAACAAAGAAAAATTTTGTTTTTTTACTTTTAGAAAAGTTACAATTAATATAAATATGTATATACATTACAGAATCACAAATTTGGGGAATTAATTTTATTAATTATCATCAAAAATCGTATTGTCATCCAAAACAATCATGTTTTAAATTTCAGTTTAACTGAATACTTTTAACAAGTGAGAACAAAACCCTTTTCAAGTTTTGACACAAGTCCCAAAAAAGGGGCGTAAGTAACAAATGATGCCAACGTGGTTGTATTTTAATTTTTAAATAATTAGTTTTAATCAATTAATTTTTTATTAATTATTTTATATTTTGTATTGTCATGGAAATAACCCGTATATAAAATTTCATCTCAATTGAGCGTTTTAAAATGTATTTTATTTAAAATTTAAAATTCCCCTAAAAAAAATAAAATATAAATAAATATATAAATTTTCAATAGTAGGGAAATTTAAAACAGTCTTAAAAAAATATACACAAATTGAAATGCCCTTTCCCTGGGTCCGAGGGCAAAGGGGTTAATTTTTTACTTTGGGGTTTTACAATATTTTTGTTTTCCTTTATATAAAGGCTATCACACACAGGTTTGCCAACAAGGGAACACACAACATACAATTGTTAATGTGTGAGAAACAATCCACACCTAAATCTAACCCCTACAATTCTAACGATTGACTTTGAGCTTTATTAATTGTGACTGCAAAAGTCAACTGAATTGGGAATTGCAATTTTTTAAATTTAAATGGTGTATCGGGCAGGATCATGAAAAAGTTCGAGGAATCAGAACATCTCCTTTGAAAGAGGCCCTGTTAATATCATTGCTTCCACTACGTTGTTCATCAGTTTCTTAACTGAGTGCCGTTAGAATTTTGGTTGATAACATTACGCATCATGATAATTGGCACACCTATTTTTAAATTTTATATGTGGTGGCATTCCTGGCAGATCAAGAGAGTTCAGAAACTCCGATGGGGAATTAACTACTTCATCTGATTCCACAACGATGTCTATCGATTTATATGTAATTTCCTCACTTTGAATGCTGGATTGTATTAAATTATTGTGTGATAGACATCTTTTTTCTCCACGGCAAGGATAGCTCGTTCACTGATCAAGTCGTGATTCCTATAACTTATTTGAATATTAGGAAATACTCTTACGATAAGTTCTTTTTTCAATGTTACTAAATTGCAAAAATTATCAAGAAATGATATTCGTCTTGTATTGTCTATTGGCAGCTGTCCGTTTCCAATGTCCAGTAACTGTCGTGAGAATACCTCAGCTGATTGATCGTTTTGAAGCTGGACACGCATATTCGTAGTCAACTGTAATGTACGTATGTGTCTCCACAATGTTGAATATTTCTGGCAATCATTTATTTCGTCCGATGGTGTCGATCGAGAAACTAGAGGCAATGTTTGTCTAAAATCTCCTGCGAGCAATATCAATGCATTCCTGAATGGTTGAACATTTTCAGGCAAATCTTGTAATGATCGAATCCAGAACTTCAAGCTGATTTTTATGTATCATCGTACATTCATCCCAAACAATGACTTTACATTTTTGTAATACTTTTCCCATACCAGACGCTTTGGAAATATTGCACGTGGGAGTAGTGATGGTTTGTATGTTCAGGCAACTTCCGAACTGAATGAGCAGTCCTTCCACCTGGTAACAATGTCGCATCTATTTCAGACGAAGCGAGAGCTAATGCTGTATCATTCTTTGATCGAACCGTTGTCAGAATCAATCTGATAAGAAATGTTTTCCCAGTTCCTTTGGCGCATTCAAGAAGAAGCTCCCCAAACTCCATCATTTATCATTTGCATTATGCGATCATAAATGCCTTTCTGTTCACACGTTAATTTGGGAATGTTTGATTGACATACGACTGCAGATCACTGATGTTGTAACTTTGTTCACGGGGCAAATCCACATCAAATGAACCAGTCGCAGCTCGGGAGGATGCCAATTGAATAAGAACTTTATTTGCAATAGTTAAGCGCTTATCTTCAATATTTATTAATGTTTCGTTGTAAATGTCTTCTGTAAATTCCATGGCCATATTGCCATTTTCTAGCTGTATGTATGCAAAATATTCTCAGCCATATGCGATCGATATATTTCCCATAATTCTGTGGGAGATGAAGGGAAGCAAAATGTCAATATAATTGCGAATAAGGCGGAATTTGGTTTAGATGTGCAATGCAGCATGCGTAATTAATACATATATCCCATTGTTGGTCACTTTCTAATAAGTTCAGAGCTTGACACTCACTGCGAAAAGTGGCATGTGTGACGCCATCAACAATTTTAGATTCCTGGAAAAATCTAGACCAGGCACATTAACCAACAGTATGCGAAGATAGAAACATTCATCTCGATTAGAATGCACTGCATAAAGTCTACGCATAGTGTATTTCCTGTGAAAATGCCAGGTAGACCATCTACTGGTTCCTCTCATCTACGTCGTATGAATACTTTTTAGTTTCATTCCACATGTAATAAGAGGGCACTTCCGAATACAATAGTGTTCTGGCGAAAGCGTCTTCTTGACACAAAGTGAAGAAAAAGTTAGAGTTGCACCATGCCTTCTAGCCTATGAAATCTTTACGTCATAAGTACGCATTAACTAATTTATTTCCAATGAGATTTAATAGTAGTTATGTATTATACTCTTGACCAATTTTTTCAAATAAAAATCGTGATATGTAGCCAACAGTGGAAAACCATTTTCTACGCCTGTTTGAAAGCAATAACGATAACTGAACTTGACAATGTGTTTTTACTTGGCAAAATTGGTCAATGGTAGTATAGGAAAATACCAATTTTCTTCTGTTTCATTTTTTACTTTTAAAATTCATAAAAATGTGAAACATTTTTGACAATAAATAAATAAATCGGTACTTACGTATTATTACAACAATCGTCAACTCTATAAATAACTTGCCAAGTTGGCAACTCCGATTTCCTATGTGTCGTACGTGCTGAATTGGCAACCATATGCTTTGATTCATATGTCAGCAATAGGTTGCAAACTTGGTACTGTAAAACTTAATGTACGTAAGTACAGGACTTTCTGTTTATAATCTAAGATTAATATTCACATTCCTTTATCAGTTATCATTCTTTTGAGTTTAAAAAGACTTAATTACAATAAATTAAAATAATGGCATATCCTATGAGAATTTTGCCTGTTGAATATTACATAACATTTTTCAGATGTCCAACTACAATGCTTCCCTGGAAGAAATTTCAGAGTACTTACGTTTTATCACAACATATTGGCAACATTATATGAAACAAAGTACCTGGTTGCCAATTCAGCGTGTGCAACACATAGGAAATCAGGGTTGCCAATTTGGTGAGTTTTAATACAGTTGGAGATTGTCGCGATAATACGTATGTACCCATTTCATGTACTATAATATTATTCTGATAAAAGATTTTGTAACACCAAAACACGTTGCCAAATGCCGCAATATACAGGCCAACAGTGAAGAAAGCTAATCTCACGCACATTCAAACACAAGAATATTAACAATGTGAACATTTGGTTACACGTTTTGCACTAGAGATGTCTTTTCATTTAGCAAAATACGTAGTTCAAATCACTAGATGACTAGCCTAATATATCAGTAGTGAAGTACCTTTTCATAAGAAAGAGAATCACAACAAAAAAAAAAGCCAATATCCTTTGAAACAAACTTTTCACGTCAAGAATATTACAAGCAATAATGAGAAAAAGATGCAACTTTCCTTACTGTCTCTGATATGTTGGTATGTATTTAAGAGTTTCTTGAGGATATTTTTTTACATCTTTAAGGATGTGATATCATTGAGAAAAAGCATGTCAGATTGCTATTTTGGAAGGCTACATTGTTTTATTTTCATTATCTATACAAAGAACATTTCATGTTTTTTAGGTTCCCTTGGTTAAATATTGTGATTTACAAATAAAAAAAAAATAGTATTCTGTCGGAAAATCAATTGGGTCCTATTATAGCCTAACCCTTGTTTTTCTTTTTAGCTTTTTTTGTAGCCAAGCTGACCAATAAGTTTGCCAAGCTAGCTACCCTTCTTTTTCATTCTTTAAAATAAGAAACCATTATTAGTGACTGATAGGTATCTGCAATTAGTTATTTCTGTTAATTACACTAGCTTCGGAAACCCAACAAACTATACACAAGTGGTTACAATCGTTACCATCTTTTAGAAGCTTTGCTGTTATTCGGATAATATGTGCAATTACTAGTTATTGTCTACGAGACGAAAACAAGGTTTGATTGTTTTGTTAAAATTTTTTGGAAAAAAGGTGGTAATTATTAGATAGTGCTTAGAGGCAAAAAAAGTTAAAATGACAGAGATGCTATTTGAAAGGAGGAAATAATACGCAGGATGTAAGGAAAGGTATGTGCTTTAGTAACAGTCGTTCGGAGTTATTTTAGAATATGTTTAATATATTTTTAAGAAACTAAATCATACAGGAATTTGTTCAAAAAGTTTTAATGTAAATTTTTCTCCTTCAATCAACAATTCCTCCTTTTCAGAATGTTCTTAATTCAATAGTTCAAAAGAAATTATCATTTTTGTCGTTTGGATATCAATTTTTTTCTTTTTAGAATGCCCTTAATTTCCTACTTTTAAAAGCTGAATTTTTGATTAATTTGTTCTTAACATATTAAAAATTTCAATGTTTCTCCATCGAACTTCGATTCCGTCTTTTTAGAATGTTCTTGATTTCCCATTTTTCAAAAGTTAAAAAAGAAATTTTCAATTTTGACCTTCAGATATAAATTTTTACTTATTAGAATGCCCTTAACTTTCCTTTAGGAAGCCGAGATTTTACTGAATTAAATAATTTTAACGAATGAAAATTTTTCTTTCGAACTTCGATTCTTTTTTTTTAAATGTTCTCCATTTTCTAATTTTGAAATTTAATTTTCATGGAATTATTCCATTAGTTTTAAAAAGTATCTACTATTTTTAAAAGCTAAATTTTATACAAATTATTTCTTAAAGTTCTAGTGTTTTCCAATTTTTTCTCCTTCGGACAAAACGCCATGTTTTTCCCAGTTTGCCTGGAGTTTGAAAAATGCGCATTGGCGCCATTTTGGCGAGCCTTGAAAAAACTTTGCCAAGGGGTGGGCTAGAATAGGAATTTACTGAAATGTCAAAATTATGCAATGGATAGTCCATCAAAGTTGTGATGCACATTATTCTTGTGGTTACTTTCATATCAAGTTTTTAAAAAAACATAATAAAAACAAATTTTGTAATATAAAACAAGTTAAAAAATATCCTTTTTAGAAAAATAAAATACAAAATTAAGATTAAACAATGTGAGTGTGTGAAATTGATAATTAAATTGAAAATCTTTTGATCTTTTAGATCTTAAAACTGAATCATAATGTATTAGGTAAAATACTAGAACAGTCCCCTAATTTTTTTCATTCATTCCTACTCAAGACTATAATTACTTTCTTTCGTTTTTCATTAAAAAAGTCAACTCCAAAAGTTTCCAAAATGCCTTCTTGAAGAACACAGAATAAAAAATATCGCTTCTAAAATACAATACTGGGGAAAAACATCCAAAATAAAAGATTCAGATTGATCGAGGTATCTCCCTTTATCTCAAACAAACATTCTTTCCACATTTTTTTCTTCAAGAAGCCATTTTCGAAACCACGTTTTTCTTAGAATCATGACTAGTGGATTTTAATCTTTTTTTAAAAGAAAAAGGTAAAGAAGAAATGATTGTTTAGCGTATGAAGGAAATAGACCAAGGGATTGTTCTAGTATTTTACCAAAGGTTCTATAAAAAGTTTTGGATAAAAACAATTTCAACCACCTTGTTCAAAACAAAAACTAAAAATTCAACCGAATAAAACATTAAAATTTTTTTCACTTTTAGAATATACTTTTAAGATGATTTTCGTTTAGTCAAGCGAACACTTTTGACAATGATACTCAATACATGCATTAATAAAAGGTACTTGCTGTTAGTTCCAACAAATTTTTTCTGAGTTTAATTATTTACAGGTTTTGTGGATATATAATTACAATTAATATCTTTATGTGAGATATGGAGAGACAAAGGCTATTATCCCATAAAAGAATAAGAAGTATTAACAAGTTAGTTGATGTCAAAATAGTTCATCTTCTGAATAAAAAAATCTGAATGTAGATCTCTGTTTGATATAGTTTTCTCCAGTAATCTTTGAAAATGATATTGAAACGAGGATCAATTTTGAGAAATGATTTTAGATGATTTGGAGGGTGAGTATACAACATTTTTTATAGAAAATGGTTGCAGCTACATTTAATATGTGAAAAAAATATCTTGCTTGGAATTAAATTAATTCATTAACTAATAAACTACTCTAATTTTGGATTCCATGTGTTTGAAATTAAATTTGAGTCAATTAAGGTTTTAGGCAGCATTGCGTTTAGTAAGATATTTCTATGATTTTTTTGTTCCTTTCTATAGCATCAAATTCTAGTGAAACCTCGCTTAAATACGTTAAAATTTATTATGATTCATTTTTTATTCGCTTTAAAAAGTTTTGTTTATACTTTTCGGCTTCAAGAAACCTTCAAAACCGGTTATTTTGTTTTCAGTTTTCCTGAAACCGATTTCTACCCTGGTTTTGTAAAAACTGTGAAAATTGATGCATTTGTGTAGTTTATAGTCAATAACGAATACAATTTATAATTCTAGAGTGTTTTCTTTTTTTCTATTCTCTCATATAGTTCATTCAACTTCTCCTTCACAAGATAATGGCATTAAATGGAATATTCCTCATCCCTGCAGCTCTTAAATTCTAAATAAATTTGACTGGCTCTAAAGTTGATTATTCGATTGTGAAAGGTATTTTTTGAAGTCTTTTCTACCTATTATATCTTAATAAAGATGTAAATGACAATTACTAACGGTTAAGAGAACTAAACTATTTTTAAGAAAAACTATCAAATAAAGTGCAGTATTTGCAATATGAGGTAAGATTGAATTTCTGTACTGTACAATTAATCTAAAAGGAGTGATGTGTATAGATGTGTGTGTGTTTATTTAGAACATGTGTACATTATGAATGCAAGAAGAATTAATTAGAAAAAAAAACGAATTTTAAAAATTTAGTTTTTTGTTTTTTAGATGCCATGGGAAACTTTTCTTTTAGAGCACATGATCTTTAAAAGAAAGAAACATTTTCAATAACGAAGATACCGCTAGCAAGAAAATTTGTTTTGTGTAGAAATTAAATTATATTTTTATTTCTAGGATACTAAGTCGCAGATATTCAACTACGATTTTCACATTCTAATAGATTATTGGTTTGCTTTACCAGAATCTTTAAACTGAAAGAGTTAAAATAAGCAAAAACATGAAGTTTTGTGATTAGACTTTAATATAATAACATTAACACATAAATCATAAAAAAATTACACGAAACAGTAACAACGAGATTTGTAAATAAATTAATGACTTACATTTTTTATGAATTTTAGTATATTCAAGTTACAAGTACTTTTATAACTAAAAAAACTTAACAGTTTCTTGCCATTAAGGAAACTGAAACAAATTCAAACTAAAACAAGAAGGTGTTAACACAAAAGTTTAAATTCGTAATAATTAAATGGCACAATTAAAGTAAATTTTTTGAGTCCTTATTATGAGACAAATATTTACAAATAACCTAATTATCTGTTAAGTACGATTTCCTTGCTCACAATGTATTTTTAATTTAATTTTTTTTCTTTCAGCAAAGATACAATCTCCCTTTCTGAATCTTTATTTTAACTAATTACAAATATTAATTTTTAAGCAAATTGGGAGCAATATTTGTCTACATTTTGTCACACTTCACAAATCGGAAAAGAAAAAATGTCAACTAAAATGGAACCAAAGAAAATTAAACTGAAGGTCCATTCAACTGATATCCAAAAAATTATATATGATATAATTTTGGAGAAAATAGTATGTGCGCATGTAACTGCAAAATAGTTTCAAAATGAAAATAATTCCAATACTGAAATTAAAATCAAAACATAATGTAGCATTTAAAATTTAAGAAAAAATGTCACTTGTTCATGTAAAAACTTTTTTTATTTAAAATACAGGCACACATTTTCATTCCTGTATAATACATTTTCAAATAGCATATAGTTCGCTGTGTTATATGTCGATATGTTGAAAGTCGCTGTTATATCAATCAGCCTAAAAAGAAAAAAAAAAATATTTAATTGGTTCTCTAAGAAATGCTGTAAAAGATTCTTTAAAAAAATGTATATGTCATATTTCTCTTAAGTATTATCTCTGAAATATATTTCACAAATAAAACCTTTTCTGACTTTTCAAATTATGCCAATATTCACAAGAAAAGATACATATACTCGTATGTATATAACATATTTGCATTCAAGTTTTGATGTGGTACTTTTAAATAAATTGAGCTAAAGTATTCACTGATTGAGAATCAGATTATTTTTTCCTTTGAATTATGGATAGGATGACTTTAAAAAAGAGAAATACATCTAATAAGATTTATAAATATAAATTTGTTGAATCTTCAATTCGGTGAAATAAACGAATGCAAGTACATAAAGATAAGTTATGTATTTCTTTTTTTATATTAATAACAGCAATACTGTGATTCACGATGTTCAGTAATAGTTAATAAATGGACTTTCAAGCAATACAAATGATTTAGTTTTATAAATATTTTGCAGCAAGCAAGAAAACCCCAATTTTATTACTAAAAAGTTTCATGGAAATTATTCGAGAGTTGTCAATCTGTATAAAATCTTAAGTTCCTATTCTTCTTCTGGAAATTCTTTGTCGTGTGCGATAAATACTGATCAATTTCTCTGATTAAAGTACCAGTTATGATCGTTTGAAATAGGAACAATGTGTGTTTTCAATACTTTCAAATAAAAATCAAATTAGTTAAGTTGATCAAATGCAATGTTTATTATCGTGTATAAAAGTTATATGACTGAACTCTACTCATTTTTTGATCTTTTAAAATAATGCATTAAAAATGTCACTTCATTTATCATAAGAAAGGGTCCGATAAAATGAGTTTTCATAGCTTTATACAATTCCTCTTTTACGAAATGAAGAATATGAATGATTTAAAGATTAAGCTGTAAATTACTTCTAAATTTTATTAAAAAGAGAATAGTTAAAAAATAAATAAATAAAATCAATATCAATTGTCTACTCAATAAAAAATCAAACAGACAATTCAATAACAGTCCTCCTAGCAAAATAACATTTCAATCATTTCATTTATTTTAAATTTCTATTTGACTGTAAATAATTAAAAAATATAATCAATAATTATTTATTATACCCATGATATTTACCATGAATAAACTTGAAGGGCATCTTTGAGCACTCATACTAGAAAAAATTGCAACATAAAATCTGATTAGTATTAGGTCATTTGGCAAGCTATTAACATATATTTATACAAAAAAAAAGCATGATATGAAACACTATGCACTACATTAAAGAATAGTAACATAATCCCGTATACCAAATGCCACTATGTACAGGGTGGAGCGCGGGAACTTCCTGATTTGAAAATGTTGCAGTGATATTCGTAGGGATGGGATAGGAGTAGAAAGGAGTTCAGTGGAAGAGGTGGAATGGAATATTTGTATTCCTGCTCATCTCAGTCTCAAATATGTTGCAGTCGAGGCAGCAGCACTTTTTTGCGGTGGAGGCGTATTTCTTTAACGGTCGGTCGGTGATTAACATTGCAACGTGCCTTTCATCGTCTTTTCGATACTTCTCCATGAAGTCATGTTCCTGATAGGAAATGTGTTTCAATGTAGATGAATGCCTTTCGAGCAACGGGGAATGTCTCGAAAGATAGGAAAGGACACCCGAAGACCGTTAGAACACCTGAAAATGTGGAAGGAGGTCGTGTGTCAATTCAGACCGGTACGTGACAATGATTCAACAATTATTTCTACCCTTTCTCTAAGAAAGGGATCTTGACAACGTGTGGTTACAAGATGATGTGTGTCACAGCCCACACCTATAATGGGTATTTTAAGACCTGCCTTCCCCGAATGACTGATCTCCTTTTAAGGAGACGAAAACTGGCATGTGCGATCACCTGATTACTTCCTGTGAGTTTATCTAAAGTTTTGTATAAAGATCACACCAAGATCCTGGAAGACCTATGGAACAACATCCAAGCCGAAATGGACAATATCCCGGTCGATATGCTTAACAAGTTGACTCAAAGTTTTCGACATCGACTGTATCAGTTCACAGATAACGAAGGGCGACATTTAACAGACATTGTGTTTAAAACTGTGTAAATTCAAAGTTCCAAGGTTGTGTGGTAGGCGGAAAATAACAAAAAAGTCAAATGAAACAAGTAGTGTGTTTTATTGCATTTTCAAAACAGGAAGTTCACACCTCCCAACCTGTATATTCTACCATGAGAGAAAATAATCACACTAATAGTACTTATTTCTTAAGTTACATTTTTTTTTTACTTTCAACAAAATTTGGTATATTTGCATGTATATGGAGTCCCTTTTTGTAGAGCAATGAGCTCGCGCGATGACCCAAATAATGGCAATTGCGAGGCTCATCCTACAGTATGTGATGCTCCTCACTTGGCTTAGTGACATTATGGAAAAAACAGCTAATTTATCAGATTTCGATAAGGGTCAATTCGTCAAGGCAGCATCGATATCAGAAACGCATTTTTGGTGGGCTGTTCATGTGCAGCCGAAGTGAGTACGTATCGAAAGTGATTGAAAAGTTACCGGTCAGCGGTTTGTAGGCTCATGGGCTCCAGCAGCAGTCTGCACCGACAGCAGGATCCTGAAGTGGGCCCTGGAACATCAGAACTGGACCATACACAAATAAAAGCAAATCTTCAGTTCCGACAAAACGCGTTGACGGACGTGAGAGAATACAACGTTTTTCAACAAAAATCCTGGTACCCGAGAACACAGTTGATCGGATACAAGGCAATGGTGATGGTATTATTGTGTGGATACTGTTTTCACGGGCCACACATTACGATCAATCATCCTCCCCGAACAATCATTGACTTCTATACGCTATGTAAACATCACAGCAGATCAGGTACAGCAGCATTCTAGGAGGATTATGGTAGTTGCATCACATCATCAGGGAGTGGTTCTAGGAACATCTGTTGAACTTCAAGTAATGACTTAGCTTATTCAAGTCTGACATGAAGCCAATCCAGCATTTGTGGTATCACATGGAAAATTGAATTTCTGCTGCCTAGCTATAACCTAGCATTGTGAGTGAAGTGTAAGATTATTTTTTTAATAATTGTCTAGTATCAGTCTATGCCTTGTCGGGTGTTAGCGGTTTTGAAGGATAAAGGAGAGGCCCTATTACATATTAAACAGGTACTATTCATAATATCATTGCTCTCCAGTATATATATAATTTGGCTAAGATGATTGCTCAGAAAATAAGGAAATAAAAGGCTCTAAATTCTGAGCCCACGGATACACGGATTTCATTTCTGATTTCTGGCGTGTTTGGGTAAAATGCCGAATCAAATGTGATTCATTTTCGTTTATTTTTTCACTTCATCTGAAAGACGTACAATAAATGTGTTAAAGAACATTTAAAAATAAAAATGATTAATTTAAATTAAACTACAGATATATTAAAGTGATGGGCGAAAATGAACGTTTGTCTTATATGCTAAAAGGAAATTCCATAACGAACATACATATTGGGTAAATTATGTTTTTTGTATTCATTCTTGAGTTAAAATTTGAAAAAAAGTTGAGATTTAAAAACAGCGAAATGAAAGCTAACATTTAAAATTCATACAGAATTTCAAAATAATTAATTAAATTGATTAGTTTATTATTGATAAATTTTCCAGTGGAAAAAAGTCCTAATAGGTTTTTACTCCTCCAAAATATTAAAAATTTCTCCTAAAGCTGACACTAGACGGTATTTTAAGACCCAAAACAAGCCCTCGGAAAAGTCATTGTTTTCTGTAGGATATAAAATTTTCAATATACTGAAAATATCTGAAAAGTTTTTTTGTTTTGAAGTTGTGTATCTTTTTTTCTCTCATTAGTAATGATTCGTGTATTATTCATGAAAATATATGAATTTTCTAGAAGGAAACAAAGCATTTATTAAAAGTGCTGAATGAGTCTCAAAGTATTTTTTATCAAACGTAATTTGTAGTAAGTTTTAAGCCACTATTTATCAGGTATTTATTCAAACGTGATAAAAAGCAACTCAATAATACGTAAATTATGTACTTACAGAATGAGAGCAATTCTAAAAGAAAATCAATTGAAAAAATTAAATTTAAAGTTTAACTTGAAAACATCATTATAGTGTTTAACACACACATACACAATGTATTCTCACTTTTCACAGTGAGGTTTGCACATACATGGGTGTAAAGTTTAATGCTAACTTCTGTTCATTTATATAAATCAGTGATGGAAAGTCTTATGCAATCTAAGTCAAATTTAATAAATATATTACTTTATTAACTAGATATGTTTTTTCAGAATTAAACAATTAATTAGTTTTTAGGCACTTAAGAAACGAATAATTTGCTCAAAATAATTAAAAAATTATTTATAAGAAAATAATTCGGTAATTTAAGAATTCAACAGAATTATATTAAAATTTAAAACATAACAAAGCCTCATGTACTATACACATATATTAAAGCAAATTCATTATCTTCAGTCGTATTCTATTTTGACAAAAAATTGACTACAACTAAGTAAAAACAATTATCATAGGGACTGATCTTGATGACGTTTCATCATTCCTACAAAGTATTTTAAATAATCCTGTGTATTCTCTCTCAATCTTACGCATTGTACTTCATGGTATTTTAGATACAGTAGAACGTCGTTTATCCGAATCAATTGGGACCGGACACCGTTCGGATACGCGATTGTCGGATAACCGAAAACCGAAGTGCGATCCGTGCAGTATATGAAACCGGACACTATACGAATATTGAAAATCCTCATATGCGGGGGAAACATGCTTGAAGAAAAAGTAAAATAGGTGCAAAACGTCGCAATTTTACCTTTATTGCGGAAAATAATCACTTATTTTTCACTGTACCATTGTACACCTTCGTTTTTTCTCTGCAAGGTCTCTGATTCTCTTGAGCAGCAGTAGTTGAGTAGGACAGCAATCTGATTGTTGTTCGTACCACTCCATAGCTGTCTCTAACGCAGAAAACGCGTCAGCATTTGATGGATCCTTGCTACTTTCGCTGTTGTTGTACACGTGTTCATCGTTGACAGGATCGGATTCTTCTTGCACGGAAGTCACAATCTCGTCATTATTTAGCATTTGAAAACTACAGTCTACAGTCATGTCATCCAAGTTTCTACATTTTCTTCATCAAATTCTTGAAATCCTGGGATCGATTGGACAAAATCAGCAATCTCCTACCTGTGATCGTTATTGAAGTCTTTTTCGGCTTCTAAATCTGGCCACAGCTTATTCTATGCATTTTTCAGGCTCTGTTTTTCGAGCGAGTTTCACGCTTCGGCTAACATGTAGCAGGCGTCCTTCATATCGACCTTTTCAGCAAAAGCAGCAACACTTTCTTTGTCATTTTCTGCCTAAAGTAATCTCCACAAAACTTGTTTCCTATAAATTCTCTTGAGCTTTTCAATGACGCGTTTATCCTTTGGTTGCACCAGCTCAGTGACGTTTGGTGGAAGATACGCCACGCGGAAGTCGTCATCAATTGCATTAAGAATTTTGACAGGTGGGTCGCAGGGAACATTATCGAGAATTAGTAAAACTTTGCTGTTTTCCCTTCACCTTTACGAAGTTTCTTGACGTTAGGAATGATGTCTTTAAAGTACCATTAAAAAAAGAGCAGAGTTCATCCACGCACTCTTTTGCAACTTGTAAAGAGTAGGAATGCATGAAACATTTTTGAAGCAGCGAGGCATATTAGATTTGCGAATCACAAGCAATGGCAAAGAGTGTGTTCCACCAGCGTTCGCACAAACCATGGCTGTACCACGTTCCTTGCTGATTTTGAAACCTGGTGCTGTGGACTCCCGTTTTGAAGCCAACGACTTTCTCGGCAGAGCCTTCCAATTTACTCCAGTCTCGTCTACGTTGTAAACGTCGTCTCTGGAGTAACCTTCTTCTTCCACCTGCTGCAAAAGTGTTACTTTAAACTTGTAGGCAGAAGTCTTATTGCCAGACAATGATTCACCTTCAATCTGCAGTTCCCGTATCCCGTGACGCGATTTAAACCAACCAGTGCTAGCTTTAAAATCAGCCGAACCGCCTAATTTCTCGTTAAGTTCCAGAGCTTTTTCGCACAGCAGAGGGCCCGATATTGGGTCCCCTTTGCTTCCTCTTAGGGAAACCCACATAGAGTGCATGATCAAGAACATAGTTTGCTTTCCTCGTGGTTTTCCTTTTCTTCGAGCCATCTTCTGAGTCAAGTTTTGACGCAGAATTTAAAATGGTTTCTCGGCTTTATTTATCTCAGAAATTGTTGACTTTCCCATATTATAAACTTGTGCTAGAGACGCTCCACTTTCTCTCTTCGCGAGATGGTTCAATATTTCAAGCTTTGTCTCTATGTTCAAGACATAGCGCTTCCGTTTTGAATTCGATTCCATAACAGTTCACAACTCAACGAAAGAGCATGTATACACCCCCTCACTTGGAAACAAGTTGATCTAATATTCTGAGCAGATGTTTACCAAATTATACAACTGAAATTCCCAAAATGTCCCTGACCTTTTGTGTTCCTGTCCCTTATAGACTCATGCGACATAACTGTTGAACATTGCATTGTTCGAAAACGTATTCATATACAATTGAAGCAAAATTTTCCTTTTTGTTTTAACTAGGCTGGCGCCAGCGCGCCCACTATTAATTTACTACTTTGATCAGTGTAATTACTATTTTTTATTTCAGAATAAAACTAGATTTCGAAATGAGATGTTGATACTATTGATTTTTTTCCACAGTACATGTAGTTGAAAAAAAAAGAAAGAAAAACTGGTTCAGATATTTGACGCTCCAGATAATTGACGTTCGGATAAACGACGTTCTACTGTAGATATTTTTTTAGTTGAAAACTACTTAACTAATTCCAGATTGTTGAAAAATATATGTTTTATATTTAGTTCGGATCAGGGTAGTTTCTGTGATAGAGTTGTTGTTCTTCTAAATTCTTTCTAAATCAACTGAAGTTTAATGACACAAATTATGAAGCAATTAAAAATTTTGATAAAAACGAATAAAATATTTTAACTATAGAGTTTTATTCCAAAAAAGTTCAGCATACTCTTTTAGTACAAGATTTTTTTGTACGCAGTTTCAAAACCACACGATCCAAGAAAAATTTCCCTTTTTGTACATGATTGATTTATTGTAACATGATTTGTGATCACTGATTGTTACAAGCATTGTTCAGCCCTTTTCTCAAAGGTGATGTCTTAAAATCGGCTTATTTAATACAACGGCTTGTTAAACTACAGATACAATGGGATGTGATATAACGCTTCCCTGATGCAATATAAATCGAACTTTAGGTATGTTTTACTTTTTAACTGAAACGACGCAAATGAAGTAAAATTACTTTAACGTCATGATGTTGAATACATAAATAATAAATGTATAAAAATTTAGATAGATAAATGCAAATACACATATCTATAAAAAAATGTGTGTTTACTTATGTACACACGTAAGAACTTATACTTCTTTGGCGTAACAAGATTAAAATCTTTCTAAAACTCTTTAGAAGGGCAAGCTGGGCCAAGGACGAAAGGCGGCCACGAGCAGAGTTGAACTATACTAACTTTCAGTCAATCGGACCAGCCAAATCTGAGATAATCACGATTTAAATAAATTTAAACACCCCAGCTCAGGAACAATAGGACCAATAATATGGGGACAGGGTCGAAGGCGGGAATGATCTGTCCCGTTCTGCATATTTCTAGACAAAAGCATTTTCGTATCCGATCCTACGGAACGCAAAGCAAAGGTTTGCGAAGCGGGGGTATAGCTCAGTGGTAGAGCATTCGACTGCAGATCAACAGGTCCCTGTTCAAACCCGGTCCCCTCTTCAGGAAGTGAAGAGAAATATTTTCCTGAAAATTTCGAAGGCGGAATGATCTGTCCCGTTTTGCATATTTCTAGACAGCATTTTCGTATCTGCGGGGGTATAGCTCAGTGGTAGAGCATTCGACTGCAGATCGAGAGGTTCTCGGTTCAAACCCGGATGCTTCCTTCTTCAGAGAAGTGAAGAGAAATTGAAGGCGGGAATAATCTGTCCCATTCTGCATAATTTCTAACAAAGCATTTTCGTATCCGTTACTACGGAACACAAAGCAAAGATTCGCTGACACGGGTGTATAGCTCAGTGGCAGAGCATTCGACTGCAGATCGGGTGATCCTTGGTTCAAACCCGGATGTCCCTTTCTTCAGGGAAGTAAAGAGAAATTTTTTTCTGAGAATTTCGAAAACGACAATGATTTGTCCCTTTCTGTATATTTCTTGACAAAGGATTTTCGCGCATCCGTGACGGGGTGCGTGCGCATTGTAAAAATTTACCCTCATCCTACTTCTCTAACGCCTCAAAAGAAGTATAACTTCAAAAAAGGTTAAAATTAGCTATATAAAAATTTTTGTCATTCTTTTTAAAAAAATATTTTAATTTCATTTTGGGTATTTTTGGATAACACGTCTTCTTTTTAACAATGCAAATTGTGTTCATAGTATGACCCAAAAGTTCAGGGGGACAAGGTTTTGAAAAACTTATCCTAAATAGTTTACAGCACCGAAGCACATCCACCTTCAAATTAGTCCCCTTGGGAGACGGTAAACTTCTTCCAGCTTTCGTATAACTTCTGGAAACACAGCTGGAAGCCATTTTTCACAACTTCTTATAATGCCTCCTGCGATGCTACTTCCACATCATCTGCTGACACAAAATGACGTCCCTGTAAATGTTTTTTCGTTGATGGGAACAGGCAAATGTCACATGGGGCTAATTCTGGTGAACAGGTGCGATGCGGAAGCACGTTAGTGGAAGTTTTGGTGAAGATTTTTTTTACCAATTGGAATCGATGTGCTGGTGCATTGTCATGCCAAAGATATCAGTCGTTACAAAGCTAACTAGCTTCGAAAGATAACAGCTGTGCGTGGGGTTCAGTCGCATGACATGGATTAAACCAACCTGGCCAGGTAGGAGAGAGTTGGGAGAATCCATTTCAAGTGGGTTAAATTTAGGTGCTTTCGTCGTCAGTAATGGCTGCAGGTCCCGAATTTCTGGATCGTACTAAGTATTTTTCGAGTGCGTATTTTACACGGTGTTTCAACGAAGGTACTTATGTGTAAAAATGAGTTGAGATCTAATATTGATATGATTCAGTATGATAAAATTAGCAATCCACTGTACATTTGTAGTTCTTAATCAGAGTATCATAATATTTGAAAGATTTAGAGTTAAGACAAATATGAAAAATGCGAATACAATAAAACATTTGTTCACATAAATAAGTTGAATTTTATAGCAGGAATTTCTTCTTGTATTCCCAAGAAACTTTCCTCGATTTAAGGCTTTTCTCGAAACTTTCCATACCACAAAGATTCTTTTAAAAATTGTAATTTTCGTTGATACGAAAATTAAAAAGAACTTGTTCTGAACTTGACTCCAATGATTCTGAAATTCAAAATGCTCCTTCCTGATTTAAAAATTTAATTTGCATAGAAGATAATATAATTTATTCAGATATTATTTAATCCCACATACCATTTTGATAGTTTTCCTCGTCGATACATAAGCTTTTTATTTGTTTTATTGATAATACACAGTAAAAAATATATTTTGTTTATAAATTTATTTTAGATAAATACTCACGTCCAACTCCATTTTCAACTGCAAGGGTTAAAATGAATTAGAAAATGAAAAATCATTAATTAATGAATAAAATGTATTTACAAACATATTATATCACTCATCCTTATAGATATTATTCAATGATTGTTATAATAAATTGTTTTATAATCATCATGGCAATTTTAATGGTATTCTGGATATTTGAAAATCACTAGGATTAGCAATATAAATTTAAAGCTCCTATTTGTATAATTTTGTTAATTTAAATAAAATTAGCATTTCAAATAAGCCATCTATGTGATGTTGAGCAAAAAAATTTATGCATTAAGCTTTTGTTATAAGATTTTTATGCATAAGCACATTGTTATCTTTCACATTTGCACATATATTTAAAACTTAATTAGGATGCCTGTAAAATATTCTAATACAAATTTTCAAAGAAAACGTTGCAGAGATCCTACATGTCTAAAAGTACCGAAAATAAATAAATAGTGTTGTTCAATTTGAATTTCATAATTTAAACAAATATATACATACGTTTTAATACACACATACATATCTCCATATCTTTCTTAAGAACCTTGAAAATAGCGCTCCAAGAAGGAAGCGGGCTAAAATGACTTTTACTTTGCAAAGTAATCAAATGCTAAAAATGATATGAAAACGATCCACACCTCAACAATGGAGCTGAAATCAGGAAATGGGTCTTATATAAAACTATAGTGGAAGATTCATAAAGCTCAAAGATCACATTCCGACTCTGTTGAGAGCAATGAACTTAAAATGGGATTGTGGAGAATCAAATCTGAAGAGACCAGTAAGAAGACGTGGCAAAAGGATTGCAGGATCGATTCGGTAAGTGATCGCGGATCACACAGTATGTCGTTCCTCGATGCAATCAAATATAGAAGTGGCAGTTGTTCACAAATAATTTACAGACACCTTGGGGAAGCGAAAGTGCAATTCACAAGCTTTTATTCAAGTACTGATTTCAATACTCAAACTTTGATGACTCAATCTACAGTGGCGCCAAGCCAGAGCAACGTGGAACGCCCACAATTAGAATAACGTAGTGTCTAGTGATTAATCTGTTCGGGCATGAAAGGACCCCTTATGAACGGTACAATTCCACCCATGCTGTTGCTACAGCAGGCAAAATGATAAGAAAAGAGCTATTACAATATCAATTCTAATTGTGGTATGATACCTTAACAGATCAGAATTATTTTGATGACATTTTTCGATGCCACGTGGGACCTTTTTTAAACGATCTCTTTCAGGGGAACTCTTCTACAAGAAAATGCTCGTCCACATACAGCTGCCTACGATATGCTTAAATTCTTCTATGGGAGCCGGTTTCCTGGACTAGCCCCCACATAGCATTTGTAGGATTAGTAAAAACGCCACATATCAGTGTGCCACTGTACGTGATTTGGAGATCGCTATTTAAGATTTGTAAGCTCCTCTACCTCAGGACATCATCCAATGTCTAATCAACTCAATGTCAAATAGTGTTTTAGGCGTGTGATGCTGTAGGAGGTGTCCAACGTACTAATAAGGTTACATTGTATTTGTCCAGTTGTATTTACTGTATTTCTTTAATTGTTTTGATTTTTGGACAAAAGTAGACTCTATCCGTATCATTATTTGTGGCCCAGTTACCAACCAGAAAATCCCTTTCTGGTGCTAAGTTTTCAACGTTTCTATATATATATATATTCTATATATATATTTTTAATCTCTAATATATCCTTTTTAAAATCTTATGTTTGGTTTATCTTGAAATTTCTCTCTCGATTGATTATTCATCTCTTTTTAGTAGAGAATTTTGACTACATATATATATAAGTAGCGTAACGAAGAATATTAGGATTCCCCTGCAAAATCAAATCAGGATTTGGGTTCCAAGCCCAATTTCGTACTTAGGGTCAGTCAGGCTTTAGGACCTCATAGAATCCTTGGCTCCCCCTCAGTGGGGGGGGGTTGAGGGGATGTAACTTACGCCACTGATATATATATATATATATAATCTATCAATCTCTATCTAACCCCCCTCTCTCTATGCATATATTCGCTAAATTGGGCTTAACTTCTTTTGGATATCAAAAAAAAATCTTTGTTTTACTTACTTCCATTCACAGCATCTAGTAAAATATAATAATTTTATTACATTGCAGTAACATGAGAAATATATAGTATCTTCAACTAAAATCGCATACTTAATTTTGTAATTTGAATTCTATTTGAATCTGTGATATTCATATTACAATTTTGTTTTTAATAATATCAACATAAAGAAATGTCTTAAGGATTATTTAAACATGTAGATATAGATGTAAATTATTTTTACTTTTTGCTGCTTCTCTGATTTAAAGTAATGTTAAATGATCTATACTAATTAATAGAAGAAATAATACAGATATATTTCTAGAGGTTTCTCATTGGTCTTTCATTCTACATAGGAACTGTATAATTTAAAAATTGATGAACGTATCAATTAGCATTTTTCGTGATAGCTTTACCTAAATGAATTTTACATCCGGAAAAATATATAAATTAGTTTAAAAATCATAGTAATGAACTTTGAGCTCTCGAATAAATTCTTCATGGACGTGTTACCCCTCTCAAGGTTTAAATTTTATCACGGATCAAAATTTTGAGGAAAAAATAATCCATAAGACTTGTGAATTTATGCAAACCACCTACACAGCTTATGCGAATAAGTATGGGATTAGAATAAGAATAATATAACTACTCAGTATAAGTTTTTCTGTGAAGTAGAGAGGAAAAACTTTAATCACAATTCAATAGATGAGCTGGAAAAAATTACATTTTTCTAAAATAGCAAAAATCAAAATATTCAATTTTTTATTATTTTTTTGTACATTTATTCAAACTGTCTTATTTTTTCTGGAAACTCTTGTAACATTTTTAGTTGGAGTGTGTAGCAATCTGTGTGTGGAGTGTAATTCTACCTCTTAAAATGTATCAAAAGCTGTACTTTACAGAATCATTTTTGTATTAGTACCAAAAAATATATTTTTCCCTATCACTTTTTTTTCAGAGTTTTAATTACATTTGAGGGCATTCATATATGTTTGAACATCCATCATAGTTCCATTGTAAAAAATTTAACACCTTATAATACACATTTAATGCTGACGTTGATCAAGGAGTGATCAACGATAAGTGAAGTATAAAATATTATATCTCAAGCATATTTTTGATCGATTGTTTTTTTCTTATGTTTAACCATTCACAATAACATTTTATCTTATGAAAATTTGATCTACTAAATTTATCTACCACACTTTGAATTTTCAAAATGGGTTCTTTCTCTTTCATCAAAGTTAAATGATTTACCAAATTGTTCTCATATACTTTGCATTAAAAAAACTCCTTCAAGTCAGCCAAATTGTTTTAATAATTGCCGTTTACAACAGTCATGTTCATTGTTTGCGTTATACATACTATTACTTATTTTTTTTTACTTATCGTGCAATTTTTTAAGAAAATGTTCGAATAGATTAATAGCTCATTTCAACTCTCTTCAAATAAACGAGTAAAACATGCATCTATTTTCATGCGATATAGTACTCGAAATTATTTCGTATTATAGAGGAAGGCATGAAATTTTTTTTAAAAAAGAAAAGAAAAGAAAAAATTAAAAGTGTGAACGATTTTATTTCTGCATGTTCTATTCAATGGATTTTAGTACGATTTTTTGTGTGTGTGGATGTTGTTTTCTTCCTTCTTAATTCTAATAATAATCATTT
Source organism: Trichonephila inaurata madagascariensis (assembly GCA_019973955.1). Taxonomy (NCBI): domain Eukaryota; kingdom Metazoa; phylum Arthropoda; class Arachnida; order Araneae; family Nephilidae; genus Trichonephila; species Trichonephila inaurata. The sequence goes on along the minus strand of BMAV01027526.1, from coordinate 156,266 downwards.
CTCAAAAATGACTTGTCATGCCTCATGTTAGTGGCGAAAAGGGTTTTTCATTTTCTCTTCAGTAAAACTTTTGTATTTGAACTTGTTTGTTGTCCTCCATAAGCTTCGCATTGACGTTTTTTATAGAGAAGTATCTTAAGAACTGAAAAGTATATATATAGCTTAAGTGGTATGCTTACAACAAGTTTTTACCGAAAAAGGCAAATCATTATTACATGAACAACTTTGCTCCGATGCGATTTAAACGTTGCTTGTACTTGTATGCACATACATACACATATGTAGGGAATCTCATTTTCCTAATAAGTGAATTTAAAATTTAAAGTAGGTATTCGTAAGTCTACAAAATCAGTGTTATACCATTATATGATAATAATAAAATAAATTTAAAAGTAATCTGTTTGCCATAATGCCCATTTAAGCTTTGTACAACAGGCTGAAATATGTGGTAGTATAGTGTATTTGTACGATTAGAGTAAAATGTAACAAATTCTTTAATTTCATAATTTAATGTTCCTTAGGTGATCAGGGACAATTTGATCCACGGATCATCCACGGTCTGGGTGTTTGGCACAATTGACCTATACTAAAACAAGAAAGAGTTTGAGAGTGTGTGTTTTGGTTGTACCACGAAAACTAAAAAAAACCTAGACATGTGAAAAATGTCACACATAAACTTTAAATCATGGTATGCACCTCGAAGAGAGTATTTCGAAATTCGCTTTAAATTTTCTTTTTAAATCCAATTTTTAGCGATTTTTTTAACCGGCTTGCGACATCACGTTACTCAAAACAAAAGCGTTTATTTCAATACACTCATTAGATATCTTTGATCCACTAACCAAATAGAAAAGTATGTGGTTTGATATGCTGCAATCCCAGCTACCTCGAGCGAGAGATTTATGATGATTTCTTTTTAAACCTAAGATATTATTCTTTCAGAGATAAAACAAAATTCAGTCCCAGAATAAAGTATAATGTTAGGGAAATAAGGAATTAATCAGTTATTATTATAAAATACTTTACGTCAGCTGCAGGGTGGAAAGAAAGACAGGACGCTCTTTTTCCTGAAGCAACAGAAAGTATTTGTTGATCATCTGAACGAATTTACTGGAGTCGTTAGCCTCCTCTCTCTCTTATGTACTACAGTGAAACACATTTAAAGAGCAAACGCTTAACACGGAATAATACAATCACCCCGACAGACTACTACGTATTTTCTTGCATTATTTTTCTCTTAACACGAAACGAAAATCGTTTAACTCGAAAAGATTTCCCTTCTGGGAATGAACCAAATACGGAAAACACCAGCCACTTAATGAAATGTTTGAGACAGTTTCTACTTTAATGGACTGTCTTACTGTATCATCGGAAGAATTCTTGGGAGTAGATGATGATAATGTGTGTACAACTCCAATTATATAGAAAATACATTTTAGAGTTTGTTCAAAACTCTAACTAAAGCAGAATCCGAAAATGAAATGAATAATGCAACTCCTGTTACCACGTCGTCCGTCCGAAATGAGGAACATGATGAAAAGTATACACTGTTATTTAGACGCAGATTCGAATGAGAAAGTGAATAATAAAATGGATGACATCGAATAAATTGTTGACAATTTGATGCCAAAAAAGATAATCCAAAGAAAATGACCATATTGTTTTCCAAAAACTCAAAAAATGTTTTGTTTTCCAAAAAACTTGAAAATTTTGTATTAAATTTGCTTAAGTATCCTTGAGAATGTTTTTGTTTCATTGATTTTTATTAAATGCATACATATATATATATATATATATCTACGTGTACTCTAATAAATTTAATTTTGTTAAATAATGTTTTTATTGCAATATTCTTTGAGATCAAAAAATATTTCAGTCCCCCCCCAGATTCGTGTTAAGTGATTTTCAATGCGTTTAATTTTGATTGAACAAAGTCGCAAATAACATATTTTTGTCACGCTTTTTTTTCATATAAAAGAGTATTACGACATTTGGAAAAGCCCAGAGAGCATTATTTGGACAAGATTATAAAACCTATGAGCACTCAAACATATGAAGCAAGAGAAAAGTTTTTTAAAATTCTTTTTTGAACTGACATCTGTATTTTCATATTTAATCATATTTAATACACTGTAATAAAAGGCGTGTTCCTTTATATTTAAGATAATTTTTCATACTTTTACATATACTGGTTCAGTAACTTTAATTCTAAAGAAGAGCACCTCTGAGGTTAAATTAAAGTTCGTTTAAATTATTTATAATATGAGCAGACATTAAAAAATAGTTCACATTTTTTTGTACATAGTCTTGTACCGAGTTTTACTCTCTCGTTACAATTCAGTTAATTTAGTTTACAATTATTATATCAAGAATAATATTTTTCAAAAATTAACCCGTGTGAAGAGCTTGTTTAGAATCATTTTCTATGTGAAAATTCTGAACCTACAAAAGTATGAGATCAACGGTTTTGATATTTATAAAATAAAATTCTTCAAGTTTTCATATATGCACACACACACACACACACACACACACACACACACACACACACACACACACACACAATAATAATATCATTAATATCAATATCATCATCATCACACACACATATGAAAGAAATTCATATAATATATCAAAAAAACAAACACAAGAAATAATACATAATGAACATAACAAAAAATAACGTAATAAAAATACAAAAGCAAAACATGAAGATCGAATTTATAGAAACATTTTATTTTATATATATATAAAATAAGCGTAATTTAAAGTTTTTAACCTATTAATAAATAAAATGTTCTAGAAAATCTTACCTCCAGCAATACCAGCAACTAAAAGTATAATTGTTGCAATGGATGAGAATTTTTATTAAGAAAATAATTATTACATTTTTAAGGAAATAAATAGAACTTATAGGCGGAACTTCGTTAGCATGTTGAAAAGTATGACAAAAACTAGATAAATTTTCTCCTATTTTTCTCAATACTAATGCAAGTTCAACTATATATGTATGTCCAATAATTGTACTGATTCCTTAAAATTTATACGTACATAAGTATTATTTTTAAAAACTTTTCCATCTTTATATATAAAAATCTTCTGTGCGTGTGTATGTGACTAAACTCCTCCTAAACGGGTGGACCGATTTTGATGAAATTTTTTGTGTCTGTTCCAGTGGATACGAGAATGATTTAGATTCCCAATTCGGTCCGATATCGCAATTAGTTAACAAGACATTAATTATAAACCTTAAAACGTTAAAAAACTAAAAACATTAAACTCAATATTAACTTGCATTGTTGTAACAACGTGATTGTTATAAAAATGACGTAAGTTGGCGTCGAAAATCGATTTTCAGCCAAACTGCCCAAACCGGGTTTTCATTGTTACAAAAATGCAGACGAATCATGCTTTTTAGAGTTTTCAATTAATGTCTTTTCAAATAATCTTTATGTATAAAAATCTTCTGTGCGTGTGTATGTGACTAAACTCCTACTAAACGGCTGGACCGATTTTGATGAAATTTTTTGAGTGTGTGTGTAGGGGGGGTCAAGTGGATTCGAGAATGGTTTAGATTCACATTTCTGTCCGATATCACAATTAGTTAAAAAGATATTAATTAAAAATATTAAAAACATTCAACTTAATATTCACCTGCATTGTAGTAACAACATTATTGTTATAAAAATGAGTTAAATTAGCGTCGAAAATAATCGATGTTCAACCAAAATGGCCAAACCGGGTCTTCATTACAAAAATGCAGACGAATAATGCTTTTTAGCGTTTTTAATTAATATTGTTACGTAGATTCGAGGGTTCGTGGATTTTATGCAGAACAATCACAAAGAAAATAAACAATTCTTCAAGAGCGATGCGAATTTATTAAAAATCCAATCCTTTAAATACAAGATTCAGCATCAATATTCACAGAGTAAATCTCTGAAGGTCTTCACACCTTCAACAGCAATCAAACACAATAACCAGTATTTAAAAATACACGTAAGTAAAGATTATTCACAAGCACAGCCGAGCTAATAGCTAGTCAAAACAATCCTCACTACTAAGTTGATTATCCAGACTCGGCCGTACCGGCGAGCATCTTTTTATAGGCGCGACAGAAACTTCTAGAAATATAACAGCTCGTGACACTAGTGGAGAGATCTACTACTTTCTAGAAGATTCCAGAGGGTTCCGAACTCGCAAACATGGTCGCCAATGACGCCAAATTGGTCGCTGCCAAAATGATGCCAACTTGGTTCTATCGCCAATATTTCGCCAAGTTCTCATTCAATCGCCATTATAATGTAAAGGCGTATTGCTTGTGAATGGTACAATTTTAACATGAAATAACATAACATAGAGCAATATAAATGCATTAAACATCCAAATACAAAATATATACACTATTTACACAAAATTCGTAACAATATCTTTTCAAATAATCTTTATATATATAATTCACTGAGCGTGTGTATTTAACTGAACTCCACCTAAGTGGCTGGACCAATTTTAATGACATTTTTTGTGTGGGTTCAAGTGGATTAGAGAATGGTTTAGATTCACATTTTGGTCCAATATCGCAATTAGTTAAAAAGATATTAATTAAAAGCCTTAAAACGCATAATTGTTTTCCTCCTGTGTATTGTTTATTCTGCTAATGCGCGTCAAGGAAAAAAAAGAAAGAAGAGAGGAGAATTTTCCGATATTTTCACCGTTTTTAAAATTACAATATAATTTTTCTATCAAAATCAGACAAAAAACAAGTAAAATAAAAAAAAAAAAATTTAAGAGTCAATTCCTACTTAGATCAACAACGAAAATATTATTTAGCTACTTTTTATTAAATAGTTAGGAATTAATATAAATATGTATATACATAGGACAGAATCACAACATTAAGTGTACTATTTTTTTAATTATCATCATTAAGTACGTATTCTCCTTAATTTCAGTCCAAGTGAATGCTTTAACATGTGAGTTAAAACCCTTTTCAAGTTTTGACAAGTCTCCAACGTGGCTGTAATTTGTAATTTTTTAAAAATTACTTTAACTGAATTAATTTTATTAATTATAATTAAATTATTGTATTGTCATCCGAAATGATCCTGTATATATAAAATTTCAGCTCAATTCAGCGTATTTAAAATGTATTTTATTAACGATTGAAAATTCTCTAAGATAAATAAATACTATACAAATATATAAGTAAATAAATATATAGACAGTGCGAGCTAATAGTAGGAATTGAATAATTACATAATCGGAAAGATTATTCATTTCGCCACGATACGGCATATATCTATATTTATGATTCTTATGTGAGTGTGTATGTGACTGAACTTCTCCTAAGCGGCTGGATTGATTTGAATGATATTTTTTGTGTGGGTTCAAGTGGATTCGAGAATGATTTGGATTCACAATTTGGTCCGATATCGCAATTAGTTAAAAATGCAACTGCCAAAATTGGCGTAAGGGCGCGCGATTGTTCATAAAAAATTAAGGGCAATATTCTCTGAAGCCAATTATTTTGAGCGGCAAACTCGCGAAATTGCACTTCTACCACAGATCTCAATGATTTTTAGTCTCACCTACCCATTCAAATGTTTGCAATTTCAGTTCTCTTTATCATTTGGTTATGACCATTAATATCACAAGGTCAAACAATGACAGTTTGTATTTAGATTTAGAAAACCCTTGCTCTTCGCTCCGGCCAATTATATGTTGCATGTCCGGAGGTTTAGTAAGCCATCACATTTGTTTGCTTTATACCCCCTGCGATTAACCAAAACATTGGTGTACATTCAATGGCATTACGATACATTTATTTTTCGTGCGTTAAAAATATACCTGTTATGGTAAAATAGAGCCTGAGTTTAATCTTTTAATCTTAATGAAAACAAAAGCTTGGTGCCTTCTATTTAGAATAGCTTTATATTCAACTTGGTTCATAGTAAATACATACTCACACGCAATAGGTCGAATTGTGGTAACTGTACATGTGATGATGTCAGGTATTGTAATAACTTTCTTTGTAAAAAATTTCATCTAAACAGTCCAGATTGTAACAACTTATTCAAAAAAGTTTGTAATTTTCGGATTTAAGACTTGTGTACAGGGACCACTAGTACATTACTAAAAATCTATTTAGCTTTACTGCAGGGGAGATGTAAAATGTACAACGTTTATAAAATGACTTAATTCAAACACAAATAAATAGTACGTTGAGATTGAATGTGTGTAGAGTACAACTGTAGTTTTTGAAAGGAAGTATACTTTGTGGTATAAATGAAAATGGAGAAAAAAAAATTTATATTGAACTATACAGGATATACAAACAATCTGATCATTATGATAAATAGAAGGAGCTGGATTGACCATGTGACCCTCATGCATGATGACATCACAATAAAAAAGGTACTGCTTCTTAGACTTACTGGAATCAGAAAACGAAGAAGACCACGATTGAAATGGGCCAGTTCTGTGGAATTTGACTTTCTCGAAATTGGTGAAAAGAGCTAGATATCAAAGAACAATCAGAATTATTTACATCCTTCTTTCAATGCACAAAATAAATTATTTTCTCGTTTTACTTTAAAATATATGCATAAGTAAACTATTTGATTGAGAAATTGTATTGCTAGGTTATTAATTAAAATATAAGTTATCTTTATCTAAAGGGGGTTTTTTTATCATTTGTTCAACATATTTAAACGTTATATATTTAAAAAGGAAATACATTCATTATTCATTTATAATTTACTTTTTCTCTTAAATTTATTTAACAATCATTACAAAGAAAAAAAAAAACTCTGCAATATGTTGTAATTTAAAGTTTTATATATTATGTTTTTCAAAATTTTTTTGAAAGAATGTTAATAGGGTTCAATACTTACCTCCTAGTGGAATTCCTTTAAAAATAATAAAATGATTTACATTAAAATAGCAACCAATTTTACATAAAAAAATCAAAGAGATCGTAAAAAGTTATAAAGTAAAACACATAAAATAAAAACTACAAAATTTTTGTAGGAAAGGAATGCTTTAGATCGTTAATTCCTTTTTCATGTCCTACGTTTGAAAAATTATCACATATATTTAATTTAACTGTGTTCTTTGACTTTTACCTATTTAATGCAAGACCTTTTTTATAAAAAAAATATTCGAGTACTGTCCAAAAGTTTCGCTTTTTCAAAAACTAACGGTATATACAACTACAGCTCATCGAGGCAGAACAGCCAATGTGATGCAGATTCAAAACAATTTCTTTTAGTTATAGGACGAAGGGCCTCAAACGAAACAATATGAAATAGGCTTTATGTGAGAGTGGTCAATATGCACCTACGTCAATGATGTGTGTGTATTTTGTTGACAGGTATGGCCCGAAGAAAGTGGGTTGCGAAATATCGAGATTGGATGCAAAGTGACAGGAATCAAGTGTTGTTCATGTACGAGCCCCGATTCAGTTTAATGTGTGACACCAGACATGTTTTGGTGTGGAGAAAACAGGGCGCTCGAAATAATCCTATATTTGTTCAGGAAAGATCCCATTATAGTCGCGGTGGTTTGATGGAATGAGTTGGAATCAGCATAGGTGGACGTACTGATCTGCATATAATTCAGAACGGCAATTTGAAGGCTCAAAGGTATGTAGACAAGATCCTGAGACCCCACTTTGTATCTTACATTGTAACTATATAGGTGATTCCTTTCTTTTATAGGATAATGTCTGATTTCATACAGTTCTTCCTGTGGAGAACTTTCTTAAAGCTGAAACAATACATTGTATGGAGTGGCCAGCGTGTTCCCCTTACCTAACTCTTATCCAGCATGCTTGGGACTCATTTGAACGACGTAATCAGCAAGACCACAGCCTTCGCTTACTGTACGGGACTTCGAGATTGCCCTTCTTGAACAGTGGAACAGTATTCTCCAAAGTATCATCGATAACCTCATCACATCTATGTTAAATAGGTGTTTGGTAGTCGAAGCAGTTTGGTGGGACCACTCACCAAATTAAACACCCTGTATTAATTCTAAGCAATCAGCTTTTATTTACATGCAACCAAATTTTTGACCTGAAGCATCATTTTATGTTCTTTATACCATTTCAAAGAATTAAAGCTCCCATGCAATTGTTTTTTGCTTCTTTTTTTCTGTATTGAATTTTATTACACCTATAATTTCCATTTTATGCCCATGCATGGTTTTCGCGCAACGGTTTCTTTACTGTTTTGATTAATCCCCCAATTTTTCTGAGCAGTATACATATAAAAATTCAGAGTCAATGGGTGGTCAATAGTCTAGTAAAGGTAATATAAGAACATATTACATTCCTACTTCCAGCCATTGTACTTTTTTCTGATCTCGTAATGAACTAATATTGAACTAAGTTAGCTGATAAATATATGATGTAAAGGACTAACTTTCCTCACATTGTATCTACAAGCTTGTAGTTTACGATTTTATATGGTTCTTGATGTTTGGGATGTAACTTCAAATCATTTCCTAATTGTGTTCTTTCTATGGTGATGAGTTTATCCATTCTATATGGTTTAGCTAATTTTCTGTTTGTACCTTTAATCACATTTTCTTCTTGAATTTTCATTAGTTTAAAAAGCAACTCTTTGTACAACGCATCAAAAAGCCAAATTTCTCAAGTAATGGAATTTTTGTGAAATGGAATGATTTGTGGTTCTAACTTCAATCATGGTCCCTATATTCTCCAATGTTTTGAATCTCATTTAGTATGGTCAGTATAGAATACTTCTATGTTTCTCTTGTTACAATATTCGTTTGTTGAGTGACGATGAAAATAAATTTTCTCATGAAATGCTCATTACTCCTATTTTCTAGTTTGCAAATTAATTTTTAGGTTTTTTTCCAAACCCTTTTTGGTTTTTTATTTCAACTAGAAACTTCCTTCGTAGTGTATTTTAAATTTCTCACTTAAGCCCCTTCTATTGGTAAAGTTCTTAAGTAAGGGTGTTTGAATATTACCTGAAATCCACAACAAGGAAAATATATTGAGTTAGGAAGAAAATAATTTATACCCTCTTTCACAAATTCTTCATTAAGACTCATGCTTTGCTACGTTAATTCATGTTCTATTCATCGAGGCTGATATATTGTGCAAGAAATTCAACTATCAAAGCGATGGGACATTACAGATATATTCCTAATCTTATGGCGTAGTTACTTTTAGTTGGTTTTCAAGCTTAAAAAGTTACATTGGCATATTTTTCATTTCGAATATTGATAATGACTAATGATGATGATGATATGTTTCTTGATTCTAAGAAATGAATGAAATGAAAAATTTAATCTTTGGAAAGTTCGTCTAAAAAGTGTATTAATGCTTGAGGGAGCTGTTTCAACTTTTTTAAAAATATGATTATTTAAACTTATTTATCCAAAGCACAAACTATTCAGCGTGATTCTCGTATTAATTGTAGGTGACGATCTAAGAAGAATTATTTGTTTGAAAATGACAATGATATTTTCATTTCATTTCAGTTAGGAATAATTATAATTGTATTTTTAGAACATTAAAATTTTAAGTATGAAACATGTGTAGTATTAATAAAACCTTAGATAAATAAGAAAAAAATACACTTACCTAATATAGGATGAGCTACATAGGAAATAAAATGACATCAAAATTTTTTTATCAAATTATTTTTGAGGTAAGTGAAACAATTTATTTTTTTATTATAAAGTTAAATAATTAACAAAAACATTTAATATTAGTTTTGAGACAAAAGTAGAAAATAATATTATCCTTTTGTTTGAGAAATTTATGTATGCATTACATTTACAAATTTCATTGGTTTAAAAGAACAGTTTCAAAGAAATATATGATATACTATAGCATGAAAAATGAAGAATGTAAGTAAAATTTTGAAATAGAACTTAAGAAAAATATTCATTCAAAACAGATAATTATTATAATTAAGGATGGACACAATTTTTATCTATTTGAGTTTTTTTTAAAGAAAAGAGAATAGTTAAATATTTAAATGAATCATTAACGTCGTTTTAAGGATCCTTAAAATTAAGTTTACGAAAGAAACATTAATACATATCAATTATAGCATAATTAATCATTGAAAGTTAAGTTTATTCCAATTTTAAACAGACGAAATATAAGCATGGCACTTACGTCCTTGAACTGGAAAAGAATATAAATAAAAATTTTATTATTATGAATCTTCTTACACTTATTTGAATTGATTCAAAAGCAATTTATCTCTCTCTGACTACCCTTTCATAAATTTTTCTGGCCAAAAGTTTAAGGGTAATTTTATGAATCATTATTAACATCCAAAACTCTTTTCTGGTTTTATATCAATTCGCATTTTCATATTGAATAATTTTTTAACCTTTGCGGTGGTTTGATGGTATGAGTTTGAATCTTCATAGGTGGACGTACTGATCTTCATATAATTCGGGAACGGCAATTTGAAGGCTAAAAGGGGTATGTAGACAAGATCCTGAGACCCCACTTTGTATCTTACATTGTAACTATAAAAGGTGATTCCTTTTTTTTTGGATAATGCCCCGATTTCATACAGTTTTTTTCCTGTGGAGAACTTTTTAAAAGCTGAAACAATACATTGTATGGAGGGCCAGCGTTTTCCCCCTTTTCCCTTTAACTCTTATCCAGCATGTTTGGGGACCTATTTGAACGACGTAATCAGAAGACCACAGCCTTCGCTTACTGTAGGGGACTTCGAGATTCCCCTTTCTTGAACAGTGGAACAGTATTCTCCAAAGTATCATCGATAACCCTATCACATCAGAAAAAAGGTGTTTGGTAATGAAGCAGTTTGGGGGACCCCCTAAACCAAATTAAACCCCCTGTTTTAAATTCCTAAGCAATCAGTTTTTTATTTACATGAAAACCAAATTTTTAAACCTAAAGCATCTTTTTATTTTCCCTTATACCATTTAAAAGAATTAAAGCCCCCCATAAATTTTTTTTTGCTTTTTTTTTCTGTATTGAATTTTATTACACCTATAATTTCCATTTTATTCATCCCGGGGTTTCGCGCAAGGGTTTTCCCTTTTACTGTTTTGATTAACCCCCCAATTTTTCTGGGGCAGTATACATATAAAAATTCGGGAGTCAAGGGGTGGTCAATAGTCTAGTAAAGTTAATATAAGAAAATTTTACTTTTCCCCTACTTCCACCTATTATACTTTTTTTTTTGATCTCGTAATGTCCCAAATTGAACTAAGTTAGTTTGATAAATATATGATGAAAAGGGAAATAATTTTTCCTAAAACATTGTATCTACTTTTTGAATTTTACGATTTTATATAGGTTTTTGATGTTTGGGATGTAACTTAAAACCTTTTCCCCAAATTTTGGTTTTTTTCTATGGTGTTTTTCCATTCTAAAATGGTTTAGCTTAATTTTCGTTTGAAACCTTTTTAATCACATTTTCTTTTGAATTTTCAATTAGTTTAAAAGCAACTTTTTGGGTACAACGCATCAAAACCCAAAATTTAAATAAGGGAAATTTTTTTGTGAAATGGAATGTTTTGTGGTTCTAACTTCAATCATGGTCCCTATATTCTCCAATGTTTTGAATCTCATTTAGTATGGTCAGTAGTTAAATATTTTATGTTTCTCTTGTTACAATATTCGTTTGTTGAGTGACGATAAAAAAAAAATTTTTCCCATGAAATCCCTATTACTCCTTTTTTCAGTTTGAAAATTTAAATTTTTAGGTTTTTTTCCAAACCCTTTTTGGTTTTTTATTTAAACCGAAACTTTTTCGTAGTGTTTTTTAAAAATTTTCCCCTTAACCCCCCTTCATTGGTAAAGTTCTTAAGAAAGGGGTGTTTAAATATTACCTAAACCAAAAACAAGGAAAAATATATTATTGGGAAAAAAAGAAACAATTTATCCCCCCTTTCACAAATTTTTCTTAAGGACCCTTTTTTTTTCTTACGTTAATTCATGCCCCCTTTTTCATCGGGGTTTAATATTTGAAAAGAAATTCAACTATAAAAAGCGATGGGACATTACAATATTTTCCTAATCTTAGGGGGAAAGTTATTTTTAGTTGGTTTTCTTTTTAAAAAAGTTACATTGGCATATTTTTCTTTTCCGAATAGATAATGACAAATTTTTAGATGATATGTTTTTTTGATTTCCAAAGAAATGAATGAAATAAAAAAATTTAATCTTTGGAAAGTTCGTCAAAAAAAGTGTATTAATGCTTGAGGGAGCTGCTTTCAACTTTTTAAAAATATGTTTTTTTTAAAACTTAATTACCCAAAAAGCAAAAAACTATTCAGCGTGATTCTCGTTTTAAATTTTAAGGTTTGGGATCTAAAAAAATTATTTGTTAGAAAAAACAATGATATTTTCATTTCATTTCAGTTAGAATAATTATAATTGTATTTTTGAACATTAAAATTTTAAGTATGAAACATGTGAAAAGTATTAAAAAAACCTTAGATAAATAAGAAAAAAAATCCCTTCCCCAATATAGGAGGGAGTTTAATGGGAAATAAAATGACATAAAAAAATTTTTCAAATTTTTTTTGAGGTAAGTGAAAAAATTTTATTTTTTTATGTTAAATAATTAAAAAAAAACATTTAATATTAGTTTTGGGAAAAAAAGTAAAAAAATAATATTACCCTTTTTGTTTGAAAAATTTTAAGGTATGCATTACATTTACAAATTTCATTGGTTTAAAAGAACAGTTTCAAAAAAAATTATATGATATACTTAGCATGAAAATAAAGAATGAAAAAATTTTAAATTTGAACTTAAGAAAAATTTTCATTCAAAACGGGAAAATTATTATAATTAAGGATGGACAAAATTTTTTTACCCCCTTTTTGGGTTTTTAAAAAAAAGAGAATATTTAAAATATTTAAATGAATATTAACGTCTTTTTTAAGGATCCTTAAAATTAAGTTTACGAAAGAAACATTTTCCCAAAAACCAATTATAGCAAAATTAATCATTTAAAATTTAAGGTTTTTTCCCAAATTTTAAAACAGACGAAATATAAGCATGGCACTTACGTCCTTGAACTGGAAAAATATAAAAAAAAATTTATTTTTTGAATTTTTCTTACACTTATTTGAATTGTTTCAAAACAATTTATCTTTTTGACTACCCTTTTCAAAATTTTTTCTGGCCAAAAGTTTAAGGGAAAATTTTATGAATCATTATTAACACCCAAAAAACTACTTTTCTTTTTAAAATTCGCCCCCTTTTCTAAAATTTGAAAAATTTTTAAACCTTTTTTATGCTCCCAAACCATCAGATGGAGACACTTTTACATTTTTTTTGCCCCATAGCTAATTTCTTTTATAAGTAGTTATCCTTTTTTTGACTTTTTTTAATGTTATATAATACACCCCCTTTTTTGAAGAAAATTTTGGGAAAAAAGCTTAAAAAATTTTTAAAACCTTTTGGGATACTAGCCACCACAGTTACAAGATGTGTTAAAATCTTACTGCCCGAAATCCGTGTGATATTTCGTCAGTAATTCTTAATCATGGTTTCGACTCTTGGTTTCCTACTTCTGAAACCTAATTTTTCTTCGTTTTTTTTAGGCAAAATCTGAATGTCTAATACTAAGAATGAAAATGTTAAAGCTTAGGAAACTAATTTCACCCAACAACAGTCTGTAGCTATAAAATTGGGGTTTCAGAGGACACCCGACATTTATCGAAAACAAAATCGATTCATAATAAATTGCAAATTATTTCTTCAGGGACAAAACAATAAGATAACAGGTAAGAAGCAGATAGCATTAAAACCCGCCACGTGTGTATTATTTTTCCTTAAAAAACCTCCTTTAAAAAAAAATACTTTTCCAACGGGGATGGCGAACCTTTTGGAGTGGGTAAAAATTTTTGTTCATTTTTTTTTAATACTAGAGGGGGGTCACTAATGCCTTTTTAAACAAAAAGTTGGGTTTAAAAAATTTTAACTGAGTTTTTTTTAAATAAAAAATCTTTTTTTTTTCAATTTTATAATGGGTAAAAAAGAACGTAAGGAAGTCTCTTTTTTTACAAAAAATAACTTTTTAAAGTGCATTTATCCGAGGAAAGTGCTTTAAATTTTAGTTTTTTGCTTTTTTTTGATTGTTTTTTAACTTAAAAAAATGTGAGCAAACCTTTTTACACCCTTTTTTTTGATATTTTTTAAACACTTTTTTTTTTATTTCAAAACTACATACCTTTTTAAAATACATTTGCTGTCATTTGCGGCTTTGAAAAACCCAAAGGGGGAAACTACCGCCGATTAATGATACGGGCCCCAACTTTAGGGGGGCCCAAAATGTGTAAGAAGAGATCGTAAAATATTGAGACCCACCAAAAAGGGGCCCAAAGAATTTGGGTTTGGGGGCCATTTACCGCCCCGCCAGTGTTTGGAACTGTAAATCACACTGAAGGGAATAGACAAACATTTAAGTTTCTTTTTTAAAAGAGCTTTAAAAAATTCAAAAGGAATTAAAAACCCCCACAAATTAGAAAAAATTTTAAAAAAACCCGGAAGCAAACAAGTAGTTTCCTAGCAATCGTGGGGCAGTTAAAGGGGTTGGGGGTTTTAGACACTGACCCACGGGTCATAGGTTCGCCATCACTGCTCTACAATATACTTTCCTATATTATACTGCAAAAATTCAGTTTTACAGGCAAGGTTCACTTCCCAGCATTAAAACTTAAAAATGATTGGACAACCCTAAAAGATGCGACCAGGGTTAACATATTGGAGACTTTATCATCCTTTGGGGCAAATTTTGGGAAAAAATACAAGGGCGATATCGTTAAAGGGAAAACCCCCCGAAAGCCCCTAGGATCAACCCTTTGGGAAAATTATCTTGAGGCTGTAAAAAGAACCAAGAACGAGTCTAACCCGAAGAGAGTTTAATGTGAAAGGACGGATTAGAGAGAGGTTCTGAGTTCCTGGCAGTGGATTTGATTAGAGAGCCGTTTCTGGAACGACGCAAATTTTGTTAATTACGAGTGCAAAGTGCATTACAATAAATAATCTGTTATAATAATTCTTTGTGTATGTACGCGGATTTGTTTTGGTGTAGTTATCTGTTTGTCCTTGTTCATTAATAAATCTGTTATTATTAAAAATAAATTTCAGATCATTTTGGAAAAAATTTTAAATTTTAAAAAAAAAAATAATAAAATAAAAACTTTTTCCAGTTTTTTAAATAAAAGGAAACAAAAAAAAAAGTTATAAAATACTGAATATAATACAGTTAACCAGCAATATATTGACAACCATTTTAACCAGAACCCTTTAAGCAAAACAAAAAAGATTTAAAAAAAAATAAAATTTTTTGGGAAAGTATAATGAGAATATAAAATTTAAAACAAGTTCGTAGAATAGAGCAATATGTCCTGATTTCGGATATCCGAAAAAAAGAAAACGTTTGTTTCATACTCGCAGTACTTGTTTATCCATTGGGCGCTTGGGGAGGGCACCCAGGGGCCCGGACAAGGGGGAACCAGATTTTTTTGGTTTAAAATTTTTAATCGAGGGGTCAAGGGGGCCCAGATCTTCTGGGTCCCCGGGCCCGAAAAGCCAAATCGGCGCTGCGTACGTGAATTGTCTATTGCATGTATATCTTTATAAATGCAGATATTGGACAGCCCAGTCAGCAACATTTTAAGCACATTTTAAATCATTTTAATATTTTATCATCCATAATTTTTTAAAAAAATTTTCAATCATCATTTTAAATTTATAGCATCATACTTTCTATTCTTTAAATGTTTTCTTTCTTTTTTTAAAAGTATACACATCTTTTCATTATTCGTATTAATTATTAATAACTATACACTATTAGCTTCAAGTACTTACGTTTGAAAAAGTTCACAACTAAAAAAAAATAGAAAGACAAAAATACACAGTTTTATAAAAAAGAATAAACTCTTCCTACATTTTGAAATAATAAGTACAATAAATTATATAAATCTATATATTTCAGAAATAGTTTTCAAGAATTTTTTTGTAATTTTAAATGTTTTTCATTCCCGAGTAATTTTAAAATTTATTTTTATTATTTTTTATCGAATTTTTTACTTTTTGTCTCTGAAATGGGAGCCATAAAAAGTTAAAAAAAGAAAAAAAAAAGGGAAAGGTAAAAAAAATTATTTAACTTTTTGCAAATGTGAAAATATATGCAAAACTTTCAAATATTTGTTTTTTAGTTTTGTTTTCACTCAAAACTTTAATAAAAATGAGTAACAATGTCTAAAAAAAAATTTTACGTTTCCAGAAGATATATTTCAAATAAGGGGGTTTTGGCCCAAAGTTCTCAAAATTCAAACTTCTGGAATATGATGGGTTCCCAATTTAAAATTTTCAAAAATTTCTAAAATTTTGGGAAAAGTTTTTATTTTTAATTATTAAATATTTGTGGGTATAACATTTTTTTAAATTTTTAAATAATTTCCCAAACCAATAAAAATCAACGAAAAAAGTTAGTAACTTAAAATTATTGTTCAGCTTTCTTTCTATTTTTTCTTTAAAAAATTTTTCAAATGTAAAAATTTTCCAAAATTTTAAAAACTTTCAAAAGTTTCCTTATTCTTTATAGTAAAAATTAATGTAGTAAGCAGAAAATTTTAAAAAAAAAAAATGCATTGAATTGACAAAAAATGCATTGCATACTTTGAAATAGTTGCTTAATTATAGTCAATAGCGCTAATTCCAATTTGAATTACTCGAAAAATCTATAAATCGACAAGAGAAAAACTATTTGAATTTGTTGGTTAGTTTTTAAAAACATTTTCCATATCTTTTAATCATTAAAGAAATGCCGAGTTTTTGTTGAAATATTATTTGGAACATTCTTCGATTTTTATTATACATAAAACGGTAACGGTTATACATTTATGTGGAACCTTAGAGATAACTCTATTATCCACTCATCATAATAAATTGAACAGAGAACAATTTGTTGAAGTTACATATAAAAAAAAAAAATGCAGTCCACATTAAATGTAGCGCAATAACGCTGGTGGGGGGGTGGTGGAAACCACTCCCCCAGTTGATTTAGTTTCGTTTCATAGGAAAACGAAGAGAAAATATCCATCTCCATGACAGCAAAGCCCCGTCTTTCAACCGTCTGCCGCCCGCATTTTTGAGGGAAGAGGAGAGAAGGGATATTTTTTTTAAAAAAAGGATTGAGAGATTAGATATTTTAAGTCCGACACGTTACCTCTAAGATAACGCGGCGGTTATTGAAAGGAATTTTTAAATAACCATTTGGAAGAAAAGAAGGGTAGAGGAGTTTAAAAAGATCATGAGGGGTGAAGTGCCACAAAACGCGAACAAAAGTTTCGGGCCGGGGGAGGGGAATAATTAGAGGGTGAAGTCTTAAAAAGAAGACAGTGTAACAAAAAAGTTATATTTATTGACAAGACATTCTCATCCCCTTTTTAGAGCTGGGGAAATGTTGATACGAGGATTAAGAACTGCTCTGTTTTCTTTTGAAGAGCTTTGGGAAAAGAGGTCGTGCCGGGGTTTCCCGGGGTAGATTCATTTGAAATCTGTGATAACCGATTGAAGAAATTTTCGATTGTTTTTTTATGAAACAAGAAGCGGCGGAAATTAAGATTTTATGCAAGACTTTGTTCCGAAAACCCAAAGGGGCGTTTGCTGCTCTACGCAGTTGAATGTTTTTAAAAGTGTGCAATCTTTTTAGGTGAGTAACTCCCGCCCTGCCCAGAGGGGAAAAGCGTACAAATGATGGGGAGAAGAATGGTTTGTATAATAGAGCCGGTTTTTGCGAGTTTTCTCTTTGGGAGAAACGGATTTAGGGGTTTTTTCATTCCAGCCCCCTTTTTGGGGGGCGGGGGATGTTTTAGCAAAGTTTAATTTATTGTCAGTATTAAACCTAGGTATTATATTTCAGTAACCCAGGGACAGGCTGATTAAAATGTTGACACGGGGGATTTTTCCCCGATGCACCGCTGTCTCGTAAAGGGGAGGATGTGCTTTTAGACGCATTAATCTTTATTTTCCAGTCGTTAAGTCAGGTTTCGAGTCGAAGGACAAAATTTTTGAAGCCGCCGGATATTACGGTTATAAATTTTTTGGGGAAAATGGCGTGCGTCCGCGTACATCGCAAAGGGGACTCGCAGCCTTGGGAATGTCGTTGATGTAAGATTAAAGAGCGGGGCCCAATAAAGATCCGGGGGAATTGAGAAACGCGGGGGGAAAGACTGTTTTCAACTTTTACCCTAAATTCAGGGAGTTTAGGTAGAGGTATAATTTTTATGAGTTGGTCCGAAAACCCAAGTCGCATCATCTTGGATAGCAAGCCATCATGCCAATTTTTTTTAAATTATACATGTTAAGCAAATATGTAAAATTGAGGATAATATACACCGTGTTAGACAATTATATTTTTTAATAAAGCATTGAAATCTAAATTCAAATCTAATAAATAAAATATTACATGGCTCTTAAAATATTCTATAAATAAAAATCAAACAAAATTGCACTTACGTCCATTTTTGGCAACTGAAAGAAAAAGGAAATATTATATGAAGTTTTGCAATATTTTATCCAGAAAATAAAAAATTTTTATACTTAAATCTTTTTTTTGAAATCATATAAGTTTCCCGAAAATTAGTTAAAATAAAATTTTTAAAATGACAAAAATAATTTTTTTTAAAAAGAGAAATTTTTTTAAAAAAAAAAATAGCATTTATACATTTATATATAATAATTTGAAATGTATGTAAATCATACTTCTACGCAAGGTGTTGTACAAAAAATATCTGTGTGATAAGTCAATTATATCTTATGCCATATAATATGCATAACTGCTCTATGTCGAAGTGTTGCTATCTATGAGAGCTTTTAAAGACAAATACCATATTAATAAAATAAGTTCAAAGTACCCTCATGGGCAAAAAAGTTAGCACACCAAGAAATAATAGCGGGATCGTAACGAAACTTGGCATGAAGGTACACGTCGAGGAGATATGCAAATGATTAGAAATGCAGCGTGATTGCCCATTAAGAATAGTCTGTAGAGGGCGTTTAATGTCGATTTCGGGGGAGGATAAAAACAGATAACCAAAGTTATTTGGGGTGTGCGGGAACCCTTTAAAAAGAAAAGAGATAAGGTGATCCCCTTTACCCCTGTTTTTTAAAACACAATATGAGCAGCGGTCCCAGTTTGAGAAGGGGGAACACCGGCGAGGGAAGTTGGGGGGTCAGCTGGGGCGAGAAGATCGTCAATTGGGGGTTGCTTTTGTTTGGGGAGAAGGTGGGGACCAGGGATCCGAGGGATGTCTTTTACACGCAGACCGGGACTCAGGACGCCTCCAAAAAACCAGTCGTAGGAAGACCGCCACATCGTAAGAAATGACGCGTAAAACCCAACCCGTTTCCCTTTCGGCCCCAATCCAGGCACAGGTAGCACCTTCACAAAGGGCCCCCTGTGTTTTCGAACCATATGAAGGCGTTTTGGCTGAAGGACATTTAGGATCGCGGCGCCCCATTAGGGTTTCCCCTTTTTGACCCCCCCCCATCGACCCCCTCCGTTTGAAGTGGTACCACTTACGAGGACACTGGACTGTTGCGGAATGGAACCAGGTCGTCTTTAGCCACTGGCGTACCCTTTAGTTCTAAAGGCCCCCGTTTTAAAACCCTTCGGGGATTTTTTAAAAAATGAAACCCCCGTTGGGTGGAAACGAAATTTACACACGGGGGGGTTTTTTCCCAATTTTTGGGGGCCCCCGTATCATTGATGGGGCCGAATGGCGGTACCCTACGCCTCTGCCCTTTAGCGACGAATCCAAATTCAACCCAGCAGTGATGACAATCGTGTTCTGGGGTGGGAGACCCCGGTGGTGAACGTCTCAATCCTGTCTTGCTTTACAGCAAAACCCCCGCTCCCGCAGCTGGGTGTGATGGTATGGGGTGTCATTCCCTTTACAATACACGGTCCCCGGGGTATTGATCCGTGGGCATCGACAGCCCAGCGGTAGGTCCATGACACCCCAAAACCCCCCATGTGTTGACTCCATGCAATGGCCCCAGAAGCCATTTTTCAACAAGACAATGCTCGGCCCTTCACAACAAGGGTTTTCAGTAAGACTTTTCCCCCTTTCACTGTTGCTCTTTCCTTTGGTTTCCCAATCCCCAGATTTTTCCAATCGAACATTTTCTGGGATCATTTGGGATGGCGAGTTGGAACCCCACGACCCGAAATGAATTGGAGGCAAAAGTTCCAGAAAAATATAAAAACAAAAATTCCCCAAGATATCATACAGAACTTTTTGGCCCCAATCCCCGATCGTATCGCATCGTGCATTCGCTCTAGAGGGGTTTCCGACGGGGTATTAAATCTCCCTTTTTTTTCCCCTTTTTCTTAAAAAATGATCCTTTTTCTTTGATTTTCTAATAATTCATTTATATCAAAGTAGTCATTACGTATGTAAAATTTCGTTTCATTTTGACTACTCCTTCTTGGTGAGCTAATATTTTTGTCCATGAGTGTATATTACGATAACTTAGGTTACCACCTCCCATTTTTCATAAAACTCTACTGTTTCCATAAGTAGTGAGAGAATAATGCCAGAAGTGTTTTTAAAAGAATGAAGACTAATTCCTATTAAATTATGAATAATAATAAATTAGAAGTAATTCTATTGGTCGGATCAAATACATTGAACTTAACATTTTATTCTATTACATACACGAATGTCTGTTATTTTTTGTGTGCTTAGTATTATTAATTCCAATAAATGAAAACTATCAGTAATTATTAGCTGTGTATGTTAAAGTTTCAAGAAGTTTCTAAAGTATTCCTTTTGATTTCAAACGATACATTAACAATATTTCAGAGACAGAAGTGAAAACCGATGTACGACACATTATTTATACTCATTTGTAAATATGCGGAACATGTACTTTAATCTTTTTAAAATTAAATGAAATGTGTACTTACTGTCAGTAGCGGAATCAACTATATACATAAAAAAACAAAGTACAATTATTAAAAATAATGTTGTAGATTTGTCTTACATCATTTTTTACAACATTTTTCTACATATATCACCACAAAAATAGTTCAAGAATAATTAAAATAAAATGAGTTGGAAACTTTACTGCACCAAAAGTATGAACTTGCAATAAGCATAAATCAAACATAAAAGAAAAACATATGTAATTATATGAGAATTAAACATATTTCTGATTTTCGTTTTACACCAAATGTTACACCGAATGAGATTAATAAGTATATATTTTAAATATATTAAATATACCTAGTTAAAATAAAACTATTAAGATACTCATTAAATTAGAAACATTTTATTGAAATTGAACTCATGGAATATTTATTTGTAATTTTGAAAGTATGTGGTTCCTTTATCATGGAATTATTTATCAAAAATAAGTTAAATGCCCTTACAAAATAAATTTTGAATAATGTTTATTAAATTAGTATTAATTTATGCAGTTGCATCGGATCTATATTACTTATATAATTCGTAATTTAGAAACTTTAAATCAACTTAAATTTGAAACTATTAAAGTAAGTATTCAACTATTAATAAGACATAGATTTATAATCACCTATTACAATATAAACACATTCTTTATATAGTATAATAATCACATAAATGATAATAAATAAATTAAAGTAAGTCTGAATTAAGCAACACTTTTAGTGAAATTTTCTTTTCTGACCATAATAGGATGTAAAAGCAATCGAAGATCAAATAAAATGTTTACTTACAGTCACTACCAAAATCTGGAAAATAAAATTTTAAAATAAAGATCATTTTAAGAATTTTATTGAGATTTCCTAAAGCAAAATTATTACCACACATAATTTTTCTATTATTATTTAGCATATCTCAAAATAACTTTTTTACAAACTTTAATCATATTTATTAAGTAAATGTTCAATTAATATGAATACTTTGATATTAAGTTATTAAGTTATTTCTGAAGACTGGCAGTGGTAATATACATGCTTCATACCGAAAACAAAGCTATTTAGAATTTTTGATTTATGAAATAGAATTATTTTTTTCTTGTGTCATGATTTTCAGTTGCAATAATGAAGAAGCAATAAGTGTAATTATTTAATTAAAAAAAGAAAATGGGAGAAATAAATTGCGGAAAATTGAAAAAATGCTTTTGAACAAGTCCTTTTACCAATTGCAGGGGTATGCCTTTATTTATTATATTGTAAACAACCAGTAACATTTAAGATTCAAATGAAAATTTGTTATTCTTGAATTAGAATGAAGATTGGAAAAATTAACATTAGCAGATAAATTTAATTAAACTGCGAAAGTTATAATAGTAATTTTTGTTAATTTTTAAAACAATTTTAATAGAATTGCTTAAATTTTCAATTCATATAATCCTTATTGGATATTAATCTTTCATTAGCATAATTGTATTTTTCATCATCATATCATGAATGTATATTTTTGCCCTTTCTCTTCTTTTGAAGTATATTTTAAAATTTTAGAAAGCAAAACATAAACTAATATTTACTAAAAGTCTGTTTCCGTCTTTTATACTTTGGTAAAGTATATATTCAAAAAACAATTTTTTTTTAAAAGTTGATCAAAAACATTAGGCAAATCATTTAACTAAATCGAAATAACAGAATTCAAAATTTTCAAATTTTAAATTGTATTTTACTTTTTTAGGAGCAACTTAAAAACGCTTAATAACTTCATTAAAGTCATAAATATAATTAATTTAAATATAATGATTATATGATTTAAAAGGTTATATCACAACATTCAATTTAAAAATTATATATTTTATAACGAGAGATGATCTTTTAAATATCAATATATACGTATGCTTACCGCTAAAACCATCTTCAACTGAATGAAGAGAAAGATATTTTAATAAGAAATACATATTTCAAATATAAATCAAGTAGAGAGATAATACAAAAAAAATTTGTCTAATACTGAAATAAAATAGATGCATGGTGGTATTTTATGAATTCATAGTGATGAAGCTTGTATAATACAGAAATAAGTTAAGAATTATAACACATGAAATTATATATAAAAAAAAGATATATATATATACTTTTCAGGAATATGCTCTACTTCTTTCTATTAAAAAAACATATGTGTAAAGAGAAGAATTTTACATAGTTTAGAAAGCATATCCATATGCATAAACTCGAACTGAGTGAATAAAAACGAAAACATATGATGCTAAGCAATCGAGTATATTTAAAACGATTGAATTACTATACATACTTTCTATTAAAAATAATGAGTATAAATAAAATAAAGCAAAAAGCTAGGTGTCACATTAGAACACGTGCTGTTTATTCAACCAGATTTATAAATCCTGAAGATTTTAATGGAGAATTCTATCTTAATTAATGCTTTTAACGTAATGCTAAAAGTGTGTTTTTTGTCACAAACTTTTTGATATTTAATATATATATAATTCTTGCATCACATGCAATCAATTTTTATTATATAGGAATAGAGCCCGTAAAGAATGTCTCACATTGCACAGCTTTTAATATATATTTATTTAGTGCCCATTAATTATTCAGCTGGGAAAAATGAAGATTTTTGAATTTTATAATATAGGTCTAGGAAATAAATTGTTTCAGAGTAAATTTAATTTGAGTCTTCTTGTTTTTTGATTTCTTTAAAATAAAATAACCGACTTCTTACTGAAAAGTGACAAAAGTTGAGAATTTTCACCCAATAATTCAAATCTGAGATTTTTATACTCTTAAGCCAATAAGTATCGAAGTTAAGTACTTCGGATTGATTATCTTTTATTTAGTCAGAGAAATAATAAATAATAATTTTTCATGCAATAATTTCCAATAAATTAGTTTAATCAATTAATGGGCATATGGATTCTAAACTTATTGTGTGTAAATAAATAAGTAAATTCCCAAGCTCCAGCTTAACGTGTTAATAAATTCATATTTTTCACTTTTTAAACCTTTCTACATTTTTTTGTTACAGATTGAAAAAAAGAGCTGTTCTATACAAAGATATTTCGAATAACAAAATTACGTTTCTAGAAAAATATTTTTTTTTACTTACTTGCGCATAAAATTTCTGAAAATAATTATGTATTCGTTATTACTAATGAAAAAGAAGAGAAAGGAAAGTAAATATTTTTCTTTAATTAGTGAGTAAGATGGTTGTTAAACCTCTAAAAAGCACTTTCAAAATATTATTGTAGTTCTTTCTTCAATAATTTTCAATATTTTCAGGAATGAATTTAGATAACATTAACTTTAACTTAACATTAACTTAATAGATTTATTTAGATAACACATTAACTCTTGATTCCTAAGGCAGAAAGAATGGTATAAGACAGAAACAAATAAATGAAATTATGTGCCCTTATTCCCAATGAACAGCATCTTAAAAATAAAATAGCATGAAAACTGTTTTTGAAAAAACCAAAGTAATAAAAATCTGGTGTAGATATAAATATGAATTGTATATATTTTGAAATTTCTTTTTGAAAAGTCTTTTTTCAATTTGTGAAATACATATATGTAAGTTAATAAAAGCTTATTCATCTTTTTCTAAAAGAATGTATTTCAATAAATGCTTCAACAAATATTTTTGACATGCCTTAAATTTTAAAATTTTAAGTCCTGCTTTAAATTGATTCAATAAAATTTGTATTTGTTTTTGTATTTTTTTTTACTTTAGAAAATCAAGCAAATATAACCTAAAAATAGTAATCATACATAAGAAAACAATTTTTAATAACCGGCAAAACTGATGTTTAATTTTTGATTGTAAGTATTTTTTGAAAATAAACTCACCTTTCAAACCTTGACCAACTGATGATTTAAGGAGATGAAGAAAGAAAAATAAAGTTAATGTTATTAAATTAAATTTCTATTTTAAAAAAAATGTTATCATCATCATCATCTATCAAGCAAGAGCATATAACGCATTACTTTATAATATCTTTGAAATACGTTTCATAAAAATCATCATATAATTAATTACTTATTACATAAAATTATTATTCATCATTATGTAATTATTTATTACATAAAATTATTATTCATCATTATATAAACATTTATTTCATAAAAGGTAATTCTAAAAATTTTGGTATACATTTATCGCATACATTTCTGAGTATTTCGATTTTGTATTGTTCAAATTTACTGCATTAATATTGTAAAAGTAACAAAAATTCTTTAGTAACTGTTGTTGAAGAAATTATTATAAAGATGATTATAATGAAGACATATATATAAATTAGATTAGTTTTTGAAACAAATATTATGATAAATGAATGGGGTAGTTATGTGTGCAACGTTTCATACCTGATTTCTTTTTAAATCACAATGTAGACGTATTATTTAATGAAATTATAAAATGAAACCTTAAAATAGCTTTAGGAATAGTCATCACACAAAAGAAACATCTTAATAAATTTTGAATTTCTCATCGTAGCTCTGTAAAACTGGTATAAATATTAATGACTCAAAAGGAACAAATTACGATGTTAATAGTTTATACAGTTAATTTAATTAACATAAATAATTTATAATATAAAATTTCATTTTGTAAAGGCTGCTTTTTCAGTATGTCTAAATTATCATCCTAAAATTACTTAAATTTTCAGCTTTGTAAAGTTCTACCTTTTCCGAATTACAAGTGTTTCAAAATCGACCATATGACCAGAGAAAACTTTTTATTGGTCAATTTGAAGTACATTTTTTTATATCAAACGGCAGATTTCTTTTATTTATTTCGAAATAAATAAATGAACTTTTTCAAACAAAATTCGTGCTGTATGAAACATTAAATATTAAATACAATTACAGAACTGAATTGCAACATATAATTTTTTAAACATATTTAGGTTTTTCATGTCTAAATTTAAAACTTCATGTAATTTACTTACAAACTATCCTTCACGACGGGCAGTGCAAATATGCCTGCATTATGGACATACCTCATGGCCCGGGTGGTGCAAATATGCATTTTAGAAAAACACTCTGGTAGGTCGGGAGATGCATATATGACTTTTCAGCTGGAACGTTTTTTAATGACCACTACATGCCACCCTA
>BMAV01027526.1:107068-122874 GCA_019973955.1 Trichonephila inaurata madagascariensis | reverse complement strand
AAAAATTAATTTATTTGTATACATGATACAATTTCATTTAAAAATTACCGAAATAGGGAAATTAGTTCTTAAAAGAATATTTTAGTTAGTTTTTCTTAAAAATTATACTTACCTTGACTTAAGATAGCTAAGAAAAGAGCGAAAGAACATTTTATACAAAATATATTTGTGTTTAAAAATAAATTTGAAATAGGTTTAGGCTCTCATAAATACATCCAAATATGTTTTGTTTTTTTAAATAAAACATTATGATATTTCATTCTAACGAAGATTATATATATATATATATATATACATACATATGAGTTTTTATTTGACTCTGTTTAAAAAGTAATTTATTTGCTATGGATTTCCACCTTCTCCCAAGTGTGATTTAGGTAATCAACTCTATAAAAGTACTATATAATCTGCTAAGCTTATAGTGAATTTACCAGTTAATTTCACCAACTAATTATGTTATATCTATATTTAAGTTTGACATATTCAAATAATTCTCCTTTTTATGAAATATTCTGCTCATTATTCCATTAATCGAAAAGAATACAATAAATCTGATGAGCTACAATGAAGCAATTGTAACCAACTAGTTTCTTATGCTACATTAAAATCAAATTGAGTTACGGAGATTATAAAACAAATATTGATGACTTACCGAAACCAACATCTCTGGCTGCAATGAAGCAAATAAAAATAAAGGAAGTTAATTTGAATTGTAATGTAAAAATTATCTAAGTTATATCAGAATGCTAAATAGCTCTATTTGACTAATTCGATTAATAATTAAAACTTATGAGAGTTTTGTGTGTTTTAAGTGATTCATTTTAACATATTATAATTTTAATATTGATACAGATATGCACTGAATAACTATTACATTGCGACCACTTGTTTTTAATATGAAATAGGGCTATCTTTCTCTCTCAAAACCAATAAAACTCCATAAATGATTGATTCGAGAATGTGCCGATTGGGAGGCTGAGTTATTTGCTACCAAGCATTCACCGATACAGAAACTTCCCCTCGCAGACATGTGGTAGCGAAGGACGAATTCGGCTTTCCAGGTGGAATTACAAATGTTCGATTGGATTCATGTCCGATGAATTGGGTGGCCAAGATGTGATTAGAAAACCGTCGGAATGATCCTTGAACCCCTCACTGGCATTTTGGCCATTATGAAATGTAGCATTATCCAGCTGGTAAACGCTAATTCTTCGGAGCCACTGTTGCTTTAAGGGGAGCATCTGGTTTGCAATGGTGTTCACAGACATTAAGTGTTTTTCTATGGTGAATGCGTGCCATGAAAAAATTGCCCCCATCAAAGTACCACTGTCAACACCTTGTATATGGGTTTCTCTTGAAAACTGGTGTCATCTAAGAATGGGTTGAGATTTTGTATCCGGGTAAAATTATTGCTCAAAATAATTAATCACAATGCAATGGATATCTTCAGAGAAATAGTTTGTGATAATAGTTATAACGATTTATTAACAAAAAAGTAAATATTTGTAAATTATTCTATAGAAGTTCATTGAATATTTAAACAGATAATATATATACTTTAAGTATAGTCATAAAAGTATAGAATTAAAAAAAAAAGCGATTTATGAAATATGTAGTTGATGGGATTAAATACAAAATTATTTTTTAAAACGTGAAGAAATTATAAGCCTAACATCTGTTATCGTTGAATAATTCTTTTATACTTTTGGCTATCCAAAATGTAATAACAGGAAAGACTCGGTGTAGCAAATAAAAAATTATTAAATAAATCATATAAAATAAGAAGGTTAAGTGACCGAAATTAGCAACGCTGTTTGAATTAACGAGTCACAAAGAAATTATTACTTTTTCTGCAGCAGTTCGACACTCATCGGTACGTTTTCCACAGGTATATTCAGATCTAATCGATTCATAACAGATCTAAAATGCGACGGGTAAAAATCACAGTGCAATGAGCTGAGAAATAGGACATTTTGAACGTTGTTTGTCCTGTGTGATCTCACAGTGTCCTGAAAAAGCTTGGTCAAAGGCACATCTTAAAGGTAAGGAATGATCAAAAGGTTTCAAAATTTCAGAGACGTTGTGATAGCTATTGAGTGTGGAAATGTGTATTTGGGTGGTGAAGAAGTCAAATTCAATGATTTTAAATTATACTCGAAATGAAATATTGTTATGGATTTGCATAATCCAAGAGCTTTCTTTTTCCGCTGTGCTGCCAGATTCTGTTTTGGGACGAAATAGCAGTGTTGTACGCAAAATCTAAATTCATGTAGAAATAAAATTACGTAATTTCTGTTTCCATCTCGGCATTCGACGCAGCGTTGCAGACTCTTATATCTGCGGTGCATAGTTAAATGACATTATGGATGTTTTGGCGCAATTACCTTCTGCTATCTAACGACATTGAATGATTTGGGTTGCCACGGATTGTTGTATAACAAGCCCTAATTTTGCTAAAACTCTTGCTATTTCGATACCATTCCTCATTGTCTTGCAATGACATTCCTGTACGCATGTATGCTGTATTGAAGGGAATGGCGAAATCTTCCTCAAGTCAATCTATCCCTCCTGCAACCCCTCACCGATTCAAACCACTAGGATTTGATTCCATCCAACAGAAACATTGATATCTAAGAACCATTTTCCACAATCTATTTAAGTATGATTCCGCGGTAAACGAATTGTCATAGTTACAGACTCATTGTCGGTGAGCAGCGAGTTCGGGTCCTGGTGACACTGAAGACCCGCCGTGTAGAGGAGATGTTGCACTAAATATGTTGAGTCATATCAAAAGCGTTATATGGAAGTTTGGAGAGTGGGGTGCCTGCTCAAATGTTATCCTCGTCATTTGACTGAAGTTTGTCGCCAATAATCCTCAAATTGCCTTAGAATGCACAATGCTCAGTGAAAAAAAATACAGTTAAAAAAAACTAAAAAACACCCTTTTTATAGTTAATCGAACTAAGTGGTAACTTAATATTTTAGCCCCCAAATCTGGAATTAGTCACCAAATCAGGTAATGGGATCTGAAATTAGTCGCCAGATGCGGGATAGGATCTGAAAATAGGAAATACTTAATCCTGATCATTCTGATCAGGACAATGCAACAAAATTTTTAAATTATTGTATTGTCATTGGTTCTGGACAAATGAGGAAAAATTCGAATTAATCTGACCTTTTAAAGTGGGTAAAAATTGAGTTTAAAGATTCCGTTACATACAAGTGAAGCGTATAAAATGGTGCTAAAAAAAGGACAATTCCTGCTTCAAAATTACAAGTCCCGTGTTCGCGCGACTGGCCTCTATCTATCAATAAAAATATTGAAATTTTTTGGACAAAAGAAAGTAAAAAAATACATTTCTCCTCTCACCTTCTTCAGTGCTTGTAGGTGATGCTACTAACTGAATTTAGAATTTAGTAATCATTTAGTTGTTACTTAGAGATCTACGCTACTCAACGACTATTAGATGCATTTTTTATGATGATACACTTTGAATGACCAACAGGTTATAATATAGTACTAATTTCTTTGAGGTTAATATAATATTTACAACGCAAACAAACTGGCTGATGGTGATAATAATGTCTTTTCTAATTTATATGCAAGTGCTTTTTCGCAATTTTTTAAATTTTAACAAATAATTTCAATAATTTTTACGATTTTAACTGTGGAAATATACCCTGAAGGTTCCTTACTTTTCTGTATTTTAATTATAAAGTTACTTACTTCCTCGAACAAAGTCTAAACAAAGAGAGATTTCCAAAAATAAATAAATATATTTACACATGCAAATATAAAAATTTACATAAATATTTATTTAATAACGAGTAAGGAAGAAAAAAGTCTATGAAAGAAAGGTTTTCAATTAAAGATATCTTTATATGTAGTTTTTCAAACGTGGCTGAATATTGTGCTTCATAATATTTGTAATCTTGCTTAGTTTAAAAATTAAAAGGAAATTAATTTGCTTTATCCACAAGATTAAATTAATATTTTTAATTTATATGGCAATTTAAATAATTATAAGAAAGTTTTGAATGTATTTCTGCGATCAAACAGATGAGTAAATAAAAAAAAAATGTCTGAATTAATTTTGATATGAATATTAATTCCATTATTCGTTATAATGGAGTTATTTTCTCTACAAATAATTTAATATTATGAACATGCTGGTGAGAAATAGCTTAAATGCTCCTTTATTTTATATCTATCGTTCCTCGTGTTACTAAAATTTAAGTTTTAACATTTTAAAGAAATGTACAAGAATTTTTTTAACAATAGAAATATGAAATAATTATGAGTGTTGATCTGGTAATATTTTGATGGCCGCGTCAAATTTAATTCATCAAGCGTAGGCTTATGAATTGAACATTTTAAAGTGTGATATTCTTTATATATAGTAACAAATGTAATTTTTTTTTTTATAAATTACTAAAAAGATAAGCAAACCCAAAATATGCGAAAAATGAACGTTCTCTATATACTTACGCTTTCCAACACCATCTAAAAATTCAAAACACATTTTAAAGGAATTTTCTGTCCTTTTCAAAACAAAACCATAATGAATTGTGTTCATAACAGGAGTAAAATAATAGCTATAGTACAATATATATTAATTGACATAAGCGAATAAATAGCTTCATACTTACAGCGATCATTGACTAAATTATAAGGAAAAAACAAATTATGTTAAAAAAAGTGTAAGGAAAAAATAAATTTTACATATTTCATTATCTAATGCGTGATTATTGTTAAGGAATGTACAACTTTTCATTTACTATGTCTTATCAAAACTTCTGGAATTGCAATATTTAAAATGTAACTAATTTTCTTTGTTGAGAAATGCCTAAATGATTCATCGGATTTCAAAACATTGTGCACGATATACTATAATGGATGATTCATGACACAGCAATCAACCCTCACCGTTAGATCAACAGATGTTTTAAATTTTAGTACAGAGATTGTACCTCTAGGCTATTTCTTCTACGTGTTGTTAAGAGTATTATCCCCCTACCCCATACAAGAATTCTATAC
Source organism: Trichonephila inaurata madagascariensis (assembly GCA_019973955.1). Taxonomy (NCBI): domain Eukaryota; kingdom Metazoa; phylum Arthropoda; class Arachnida; order Araneae; family Nephilidae; genus Trichonephila; species Trichonephila inaurata. The sequence goes on along the minus strand of BMAV01027526.1, from coordinate 117,836 downwards.
ATGCCACTGACGGAAACATGCTATTGAACGACTGGACGGAATTGTTTACCACTGGGTTGTGTTCCAAGTGACATATATTAAACATTTGTATTAAGTATCAGAAACCCAATGAGTACATGCATCCTTTCATACATCACCCATCTTTGTACCACGAATACTTTTAAATAAACTGTCCTTTGAAATCCGATGAATCATTTAGACTAAGCTTTATACGAAGAATGATCAGAAAAAGAAAATTGCGTGTATCGGTGTGAACATGCGGTAGAAGTTAACTTCTTTGGTTTGTTAATGGTTTAATATTTCACACATCGATTGAAAAAAAAGGTAATTTTTAAACACACACAAAAAATGTAAGAATAATACTTTAGTAAAAAATTCTTTTAAAATGGCTAATAGACGAAAAACACAAAAAAAATTTTAAAAGCTGTAATTTTTTATCCATTTTTTCAATCTTTGAACAGATTACGGATAATACTATTTTACATATGGAAAAAACGTTTCGTTAGATTATGTTTATAAATAATGAAGTTATTAAATATTTAATTAAAATTTTGAGTATTTTTTGAAAAATCGTAAAAAAAAAGGTTTCGGCATTTTTTTAATGACTGATTCTAAAAGAGAAAAGCACGAACTTGTTTAGGATAAAATATTAATTCATTAACACGAAAGGAAACTGAAAGGGAATGATTTAGAGACCATTTTTATAAAAGCGTATCAACTTTGACTCGTTTTAAAAAAAATCGTAAAAGATAGAAAATATCATTATTTTGTAAAAAATAAAATATATACCATATCGTGGCGAAAAAAAGGATCTTTCAGATTCTGTAATTATTTTTCGTCTGAGATAGATATGAATTAGATGGCGTTTTTAAAAACGTGGGGAAAATTTGGAACTTCTTTCATTTCTACCTTACGTTCATCGCGTAACCGTAACTGGTAACGTGAAACGAAAATTTTTCGCTACCGTGCCATAAGAAGTTAATTTCAAAAGGTTACAAGCCGCAGCATTTGTAAACTACATATTGTGAAAAAATTTTGTTTCCCTAGATTGGAGACATATGGTGCTACTTGTCATACAGCTGGTTTGCGGGTTGGTAGTGGAAGTTCCCAGACAGTTCAGGACAATTGAAATGGCAAGACGCTTAAGAACTTGGTCTCGTTTGGAAGTGCGAGCCTTGATTCGATTTTTATAGGCAAAGAATGTGTCCGCATCTGCCATTCACAGTCAAATCGTGGAAGTTCATGGTGAAAAAACAATGAGCAGACAGCATGTAGCGAAATGGTGTAACTCATTTCAGTCAGAAAGACAGGATGTCGAAAACCGCAATATGACAGGGAGCGTCCGGCCAAGTTGTTCAATGACAGAAATCAATATGGCATGAATTGAAGAAATGATTCAGAATGATCGGCGGGTAACTCTACGTAAAATCTCGTCAGAGCTGGCACTGAGCTTAGCGTGCAGCATATCGTGTTTCTGATGTGCTGCGATATTCCAAGACAGTGTTGGAAAAACATCCTCCGGGACCTATCTCAATGGATAGAGACCTGATTTCTTCCAAGATGGGTTAAACAAGTTGGTTCTGCGTTCTGATAAATGCCTAAACAGACTTGGTGATTATGTCGAAATGTGATTGGCCCGTGTGCCTCATAATTCGATTTTGTATTTTCTGTTTATTGTTAATAAATATTTCTTTATTTGACTAGTGAACCTTTTATTTATCACCCTTGTATTGTTTTTACTAAACCTAGTTAGTTTGTCAATTAAAAACGGTGTTAGAAATTTATATAAAACTAATGAAGCTTAAGTAAATTTAAAAAAAATGTTTCTAATTTAATCCATGAATAACTATTTTTTCTTCAAATATCAATACATGCATATAAAATAAAGCTTTATAATTGACTATCGGAACTTGATACTGGCATCAAAGTCTTAAAATCTCTAAGAATCAATTTAAGTATAGTGAGTAGCATTAATAATGTTTTTCAGAACGCAATCTATTGAGAGGATATTTTTATTTTATTCCTACCTTTTTTTTTACTCTGGATAATCAATATTTTCTTTTGGTATATAACATTGGATAATTATTTATTATTTATTATTATTATTATTTATTTTATAAAAATGTACATATAGTGCTCAATTGAATAAAATGCTCAGTTTAAACTTGAATGCTTGGAGAGAAATTTTCTATCTTTTTTTTAAGTAATATTTGATTGAAAATTTATAAAATATTCATAAAAGTCCTGTTAATAAAAACATAATAGACATTAATTAACGATATTTAAATATATATATATAAATTGATTTATATTTCAGTCATTTCAATGGTTTTTAGTGTATTCGTAGTATTTAGTTTATATTTATTTAAATAATGAATATCAAAAACATAATAAGCGGATAATTTCCATGAAGAAACTTGAAAATCACTTATAAATTTAAATTAACACTCTATAGATACACTAAAACAATATCATTAAGGGTATTATGACGCTTCATTATTATCTTTATATATTTCTTATCGTAAGCAAGTTGTGAGATAGCCTTCGTGTATTAATTCAGTTTAAGTTCAATCAGTACCAAAAAATTCAGAGAAAGAAGTTATGCATTTTTAAAAAAAAAATTCAAATCACTTTAATCAATACGAGTTTATAATAAATTATTTGAACATTAATTTTGATTACTAACAAATTTAAGAAACTTTCTCAAACTATAGGGTACTAAATTTTTTATTTGAAATAAACAAAAATTTTTTGAATAGAATATACTCACTTGAATCATGACCTAAAATTAAATTTATATAAAAGAATGAATATTCATGTATGCAATTGTGAAAAAAAATGTGTAGAAAAGGAATACTATATGTAAATTGTTATTTATTTCGTGTTTTGTTTCCTTAAATTATTTACCAATGAAATTTTAGGACTTTAAAAGGTAATTTGCATACATAATCATGTTGATCATGTTGACAACATGATTTATATAAATTACGAACTATGTTTACATACAGTTTCAGATGTTTGCAAAATAATAATAATAATAATAATAATAATAATAATAATAATAATAATATATATATATATATATACATACATACTACTGGTCATTAAAGTTGCTTCACCAGGAAGAAATGCAGATAATAAAATAATACTTATTTGAAAAATATATAATACTGGAAATAACAAGGGATTGCGTTTTCAAGGAATTTGGGTGCATAAATCCCGAGAAATCAGTACCCAGAACAACCCTTTCTCGCAATAATAACAACACTTATGCACCTGGGTGTTGAGTCGAACAGAGACTGTATGGCGTGTACAGGTACAAATGCCCATGCAGCTTCACCGCGATGCCACAGCTCATTAACCATAGAGACTGGCGTATGGTGACGAGAAATTCGCTAGGTAACCCTGAACCAGACGTTTTCTATTGACGAGAGATCTGGTGAAAGTGCAGGCCAGGACAACTGTCGAACATTTTCTGTATCAAGGAAGGTCCGTGCAATACCTGCAACATGCGGTCATACATTATCCTGCTGAAACGTAGGCTTTCTCAGGGCTGGAATAAAGGGTAGAGCCATGGGTCGTAACACATCAGAAATCTAACGTGCACTGTTCAAAGTGCCGTCAATGCAAACAGGAAGTGACCGAGATATGTATGCAATAGCACACTATACCATCACGCCAGGTCATGGGCCAGTATGACGATGACGAATGCATGCTGCCAATATTCGTTCACCCCGATGCCACCAAACACGGATACGACCATCTTGGTGCTTTAAACAGAATCAGGATTTATATGAAAAAAAAATGTCGTCTCTCCATTTGTGCACCCAGGTTAGTCGTTGATCACACCATTGAAGACGCTCCTGTCTGCGATGCAGCTTCAAGGGTAGCCGAAGGCATGGTCTCTAAGCTGAGGGTACAAGCTGCTGCAAACGTCGTCGAACTGTTCGTGCTAACACATGTTGCCTTGCAAACGACCCCAATTCTTGACTCAGGGCTTGAGACGCGGCTGCACAATCCATTAAGACCTTGAGGGTAACGTACTTATGTTCTCGGCTGCTAGTGATATGGGGCCGTAAAGATCCAGAACGCCGCGGCGTTCTCTATTATCGCCCCGAGCCCATCGATTCAACATTCTGTTAACAGTTATCGGATCTCGATAGATGCGAACAGCAATACTGCGATACGATACAGCGCAATCTCGGCAATTCGACCTTTATCAAAGTCATAAACGTTCTGGTACACCTTTTTGCGCTTTACACGAGGCATGAGAACAACTTTTCACAGACAACAACGTTCAAATGCAATTTGTGTATGAAAAACAGGCTGAACGATTTCCTCATTTAAACACATTGCAGGTATCGCTATTGGAGCCTACTGTGTCTGAATGCTCTTAAAAGATAATCATTTGCATATTACAGCATCCTGTCGTTTAAATTTTACATCTGTAGCATGTCACCTTCTGGATGTAATAATTTTAAGGGCCATTTGTGTACATATGAGGGTCAGTTTAGTTATGCAATATTTACTGAAAAAAAGTAAGCAATTCGATTATTTACCTGAAACCTTCCTCACTTCCGTACATAATCACCTTTTACATTTTTACATTTGTTGTGCATGATTATGAGCTTCAGACATACCATGCTATACACTTTTACCGCCAATATATTAAGACAACATTGTGATATTATTGACTCAATATCTTACAGATGGAGACACTTTTTTTTATCGGATTTTGACTGGTGAGGAGACTAAGGTCTCACAATACTAAAGGGAGCAAGCACAAAATATTTCATTGGCATCATCCCTCATCACCTCCGAAATCAAGAAAAATCAAACTCTCTCAAAACTTAACTTTATAACAACCATCTTTTGGGGTTGTGTCTTTTGATGGATTTCTTACCAAAAGGACTACGATCAATGCAAATCGTTTTTGTGAGACTTTGTGAAAACTACGGCGAGCCATCCAAGACAGTAGACGAAGAATACTTTTTGGAAAGGAATTGTACTTCTTTACACAGCATTTACCTTTATATGCTGCTGTAATTCAAGAATTGCTGGATCATTTTATTTGTGAAATTTTTTTGATTTTCCACCTTATAGGACCTTGTCCAAGTGATTATAACTTTTTCCTTAAGCTGAAAGGGTACTTTATAACATAGAACTTCTGAAGTTTGAGAAGAGTTACGATAAATACTTAAATACAGGAGGTAATTATGTAGCGAAGTGAAGGAAGCTTCAAGTATACTACAAAATAGTATTTTGCAATAAATATCGTGTTTTTTGTTTTGTAGATGACCCCCTCGTATGTTTATATACATATAACGTATATATCAACCATGATAAATATTTTCTGTAAGTTAAATTAACATTAATTCCTTAAAAGTTATGTTTTGGAAAGTTTGATGATTATATATATATATATATATATATATATATATATTGCAAAAAAATAAAAAAGGATATGGGAAACCCATACCTGTAATATAATTATAAGTAATGCATCAAAATGATTTAAAGTAAGTTATAAATAATAATTAATTAATTAAATTGAATTCAGAATCATATTTCAGCTTTAGTTGTATTAAATATTTCTGTTATGTTTCACCATATCTGTTCCAAAGAAATTAAGTTAATAAATTTATTTCAATAAAAAAACTAAAATAAAAAAATAAATAAAAATAAGTAAATAAAAATATAAAATGAAATCTAATAAAAAATAAATTTTTTTAAAAACTAGGCTGAAAATTTAGTGGCAAAGGTTCTTAATAATATCGAATAACAGATTCAAAAATTGGATAATGGGAACTCATAACTATTTACAATATCGAAGTAATTTCATAAAGATCAACCGATGTAGATGATTTACTTACACAACGATGGTTGCACTATAAAATAGAAAGTAATAAATTATAAAACTTATGTTTACACATAATATTACATAAAATGAACATATGGACATGTTAGATATAGTATTTTTCTCAAAAATATAACGCTGTGATTAAAAAAGAAAAAATTGTTTTTAATTCCCTAGATATTTCTGGAAAATTGATTTACTTCATTAACTTATGACGCATTTACTCCCCTGATTGAAGCTTTATAGAACAGGACAATTTCATAAAAATTATGATTTCTATTTTTGTGTATAGTATGTTTTTTCAAATCACCTATATATCGGTATTTTTTACAATGATATATTTTCTTATCATTTGAAAGTTTTTATAATATCCGTATTTTCCATCTATAATAAATAATAAAATACCATTGAAATTATTTAACTTTTATAAGTGTAAACTTAACCTGTTATTTTCTTTCATTCATCCGCGAAGGTTACAATTAAGGTAAATTCAAAATTTTATATTATTTTTGTTCTGAAAAAGGAGAGACAAGTTTTAATACTTTTCTGAAAATCAAGTATTATGAATATTTTAAGACAATCAGTAACATTTAAAACTAGTTAAAATTTCTAGAAACCATATTAGCATCAATTTTAAGACTTTGAATTAAAGAATTATAAACTGCGCATAGCTTAATACTGCGTACCTCATTTATTTAGTTTTTTGATTCTGTTGTAATGATGTAATTTATAAATTAATTCATTAAATAACAGTAAACTAAATTCAATATTTGCAATTAAAAGTTTGCAAAGAAATGAGAGAAAAATTATTAAACAAAGGGATTACTTACAGCTATCCTTTCCTGAAATATTTATATAAAAAATAATTTAGAACAAGAATCTATTGTTATAAAAAGTTTGCATAAAATTAATCTTTTATTTCGGACGTGTTTTAATTCACATTATTTACACTTATTACATAGTTACATTGCATATTATGTATAGTTAATACATGTATACAATATGAAATGTTTGTTTGGGAGCCAAAAAAATTTACAGAATGATTTATAATGAATATATTAGCTAAATGATGAAATTCAACGAAGTGTGTATGGGGAAAAATAACACCATGGGAAAAAAAAATTAAAAGCTTCTTTTAAAGGAATATATAAGCTATCACAAAAACGATTATTTTTATCGTATATTACGTGATCACTTGCATATTTATCATTTACTAATAATCTAGAACAGAGATAGCGAACCATTGGCACGTGTGCCATTAGTGGTGCGCGACACAATATTTTGGGCACTCCACCGATCAAAATGGTTTGCATTTCAGTTCAAAATAACAAAGTTCACTGGGATGTATTACCATAAAAAGTAAGTGATGGGGAACTCTCGTTTGTTATTGTCTTGCCTTAGTTACGTAGTGGACTACAATTGTTAACCCGCGATCACTCACGCGGGGTGTTTTGTACACCCCAGCAACAAAAAACCTCCCAGGATTCTTAAAAGAATGCGCAGAACCACGATTTTTTCTGTAGCTGCCCTTTTTAGGTCATTGAACCGTCAGTCCTGATACAATCCCTTTTTCTCGAACGATTGGAATGTAATGACCTTCAAAAGTTTGTCTGGGGGGCTGAGAACTCCCGCGAGAAGTTGAGCATATGTATGCAGTCTGCTCTGAATGTTTGGAAAATGATTAAAATATTATTTTTCTACTTTCTACTATTATTATCTCATTAATCATAAAGTATATTTATTACTGGTATATACGTTTTATACTGGTTTATGAAAAAATATAAAATTATATGTGTTTTAAAATGAAAATTTTGTATGTTTAGCTTAAATTAATGTTAGTCTCATTTGTGTGCAATAAATTTAATAATTTTATTTGTATAATACAAAAAATATCTTGTGCTTCATAAATATATATCATAATGACTTAATTTTATTTTCATAATTAAATACATGGGTTAAATGTTTGGGGTGTTCTCTACACCCCGCGAATAACGACGGTAGCAAAAATAGGCGCGAGTGACCGCGGGCTAATGATGCGAAGTCTGCCTACGCATAGTATAGTAAATATCGTTGACACAACTATATTTTAAAGTTTATTCTTTTTACATTAATGATTTTTAACCATTACTTAACATGGCTTGTTCAGAAAAAAAAGAAAAAGAAAGTGCAAGATAGTAAGTGTGGCAGAGATAATTTAAAACCTATAAACATGGTATTGTTAGTAAAGGCGACAAAGTGGTGTGTGTTTTATATTCTGGAACAGTTGTATGTTGAACATATATTTTGTAAAACGGATGCCAGACACATTTAACTGTTTGAAGAAGTTAGCTCATGCTAGTTTAACCATATTTTTATTTGCCTATGCTTGCGAGTTATTATTTTCAGAAATGAATAACATTAAAGACTCGATTAGAAACCGTTTGGCAGATGACTCTTACTCAGCATGCGTTCTGCTAAAAAGTAACGTCTTACAATCCTAATATAAGTTCTTTTCTTTATCTAATCTACAAAAACAGAAGTCACACTAATGTTATTTTATTTTAAATTACAGGTATAACTAAAACATTTACTTCTATACAATGCAAAATGTATTTTTTCGTATTAAGTTAAGAGTTTTATATGTTGTTATAGTATTTAGTTTTATTATTTTCCCAATAGCCACACACACAAAAAGTTATTTGACGACACGTATATACCTCTTTAAACATTTCTTATGAAAAAATGGCACGCTGATCCATAAAGGTTCGCCATTCCTGATCTAGAACGTATCCATGAATGCTTAGAGAACATTTTTCAGTCGTTTCTCAAGGAATATTTCAGTCCTAAGAGAGAGATATCTTTAAGAAACACGTGTGCCAAGTTCATACCAGGGATTTTACGTATTATTAAGATTAGTATGGTATTTAAATTGGGGTGGGATAAGCAATCAATGTCATGTATTTAGTATATTTTTGTTCTGGCTTATTTTATATTTTATTTGCAGACATGCACTGTCATCAATGAGCAAAACATTAGGCTCACTGTCAAACGAAAGACACAATTATGGCCTAAGAGAATCTAGAAGCTATATTGCTCTGATATTACTCTATCTAACTTTCGAGAGAAAAGAACCAACTTATAAGGGAAACAAGATAACTGAAGTATCAAAACCCTATTTACACGCATATGCGTAAAAAGATCTAAATATTTATAATATTTTTTGTAATATCTGAACAAAATTTTAAATGGAGTAATATTTTTCATTCCTTCAAAAGTTAAGAATTATCGACAATATATATATTTTTTTATTTCTGTGGCTCTGAGACATAGCCATCCTGTGATGACCATGTCTTGCCGGTTCCGCGTAAGCTAGAGGTGTGGGATTATCAAAATGATGAGACATAATTCTTAATACAACTTTTATTAAGAATAACTTATATTACTTAAATTCTAATTTGACAATTATTAATTAAAGTGAGAGTCAAACCCAAATTAAATCACGTATTTAAGTCAGATCACGCAACTAGATCCTCTATCTCAATTATCATAAATAATTCTATTTCTCTAATTACTTATATCCAATATTACCTTTTTCAGTTCTGGTTCCTTGACCTAGAGAATATTATCTATAAACTTTATATATGAAGATTCTTGATCCGCAAGGCAGCTAATTCTTGATCCTCAAGATTTCACACTAAGCTTTGTCACGCTATCGATCAGAATAATTCCACAATACTATCTCTGAGCCTGCTACGCTATATCTAAGCTTACCACCATATATCTAAGCTTTCCACGCTATCCTTTTATAGTATATCTCATTTACATATTATGATCGTTTATCTTCTTGGTATTGGGTTGGAAAAGTTTTGCCATTAATCGTGGCCGTCAAAGAACATAGGAGTCATGTTAATCAGAAAGACGCGAGAGACGTCACAGCTCGAATAAAGCTTCACAAAACCCTACAAGTTTCAAAAATGGCGAAATTTTCTTTTGTGGCTCATATCATTGGGAAGCTTACCGTTAAACTTCAGATTTGATAACAAATTAGTTTTTAAGATATTTAAAGTTTTCTGAGAGTTTTTGGTTTCGGTTTCATTTTAAAACATTTTTTCTACTTTTAAATTAAATGAATAAATAATGCTTATGAGCACAATTAACTCTCAGAATAAAATGGTTAGTAATTTGAGTTTTTATTACTAACATAATTTCAGCTTGATTATGTTTTGAGCAGGCATTATTAGAATTTCATTTATGACTTTAAAAACTTTAAACGTGTTTTTCTCAAATTTTTAATTTTGAAAATATAAGTAATTTTTAATTCCTTAAGTCTTTTTTTTCTTTTCAAGATAGTCTTGAAATTTTTTGTGCATACCCCCAAATGTATGTTCTATAAAAGTTAGTAAACATTTAGGCCTGAGATTGCTTGTTATTTTTTTTAAATAAATGTTCGTGTTTTTTCCAGGTTAAGCCTGAAAAATAATTATTAAAAATCAACAAAGGGGCAGATTATTAAATTCATACTAACTTGTGTTCGCAATAATCTAAGAAACATAAATCACTAACTAATAATTACTAATTACATAAAATGTTTTAGACATTTTAAGACTAAAAAACTTTAAAAAGTAAACATTTTATAAAAGTTTGAAAAAATTTCAAAAATTCTTAATTTTTAAAATTGCAAAATAATGGCGTAATATTTTACACTGATTTCTTTATAAAACTGACTTTTGTCTTTCAAAATCAACTTAATAACATAATATGAATATAAGATACATTTTTTTTTACTTTTAGTATCTCCAGAATTTTATTTTTTTGATAAAGGGTATGTAACCTAAAACGCTATTTTCAAAATATCATGTTAAAAATTAAACTTCCGAATTCGTGAAACAGTTCATACCAGTAATATCCTGCTTCATTCTTGAGTTTCTTGTT
>BMAV01027526.1:85011-102068 GCA_019973955.1 Trichonephila inaurata madagascariensis | reverse complement strand
AACAGTTCATACCAGTAATATCCTGCTTCATTCTTGAGTTTCTTGTTTGCACTTATAATTAAAACTGATTTTGATTGTTTTTGAATGTAAACATTGTTTCTCAATGGTCTTTTTAATTATCCTTAAATATATCGTGAAATACGGAATGTGTTTTTGTCACTTCTGTTAAGGAGTTAAGTGTAACTCTGGTCTGGTCTGGCTCTCTAAAATATTGTTTTACTTTTTTCTCCTTTATAATTATCTATTGAAAGTATTTCTTATATTTTTGTCTATACTTAAACATTTGAATGCCTTAGGATTTCTGCATTAATTTTGTTTTGCATTGTCAAAGTGTATTGGGAATCTGTGCAAATATTAAAATTAGTTCCAATGCAGTGAAAGCCTATTGGCAGAGTCTTTTGGTAGCAATTTTGCCATGGGAAGACATTTTTATAAGTGATTTCCTGAAAAATTTGCTTATTTGCATGTGTAAGTTTAGAGCACTTTTGTATGTGAGCAACAGATGCATACAACCTCGTGAGAAGTGTCACAAAACGCGGAATGTGTTTTTATCATGCTTAAATCTAAAGAAATGGAGAGTAAAAAGGATTTTTATATGCAGGAGCAATAAAATTCAATTTTCATTATTAGTGTAAACGTGAAATTTCAAAATACAGTTCTTATTGTAATATTGATAGGAACATTTTTTAAGAAACTTGCAAATTTATTTCCCAATATTATTATATTTTGAAATACTTTGTTTTTGTATTGAGCCTCAGAAAGAAAACTATATTATATAGTTCTTAGTTTTGGTAGGAATGGAAAATGTTGCTTTGTGTAGGGCTTTATTTACATATTTAAAAAAAAATATATTCATTCCTTCCTCTCGTGCCCATGTGTATGCAGGTCTTTATAAAAATGGCTCTTTAACACCTTAGTTATCTGGTTTCAATTACAAAATAGCTCTTCTCTCCAAAAAAGTTTGCCGAACCCTGAGTTAAACATTATTTAAACTCCTGTACTATTTTTTCTATTACTCAAATTAGGCACACTAAACTACATCAACTGAGAATTTAGGCGTAATATCTTAAAATGGTGAAAATATTGACATAGAGGTGTACTAATTCCATGTAAAGTACGCCCAATCAATACTTTCAATACATATAATAATTGATAACAAGAGTCAGCTTTTTTTTATACATGTGGAAGAATATAATTTCATTTGAGAAAAAAAAATGATTTATATAACTTTAATTAACAAAGTTCTTCTATTTTGTAATATATCACATTCATAGTATTCATTTTTTTAACTTTGTTAAGTATTTAATTATCATAACGGAAATGTTTTTCATTTTTCACCATTCTTCTATAAGGGAGTTTAACAAAACAGTGGTTGTTGGTTCATCCACTTAAATCTCTCTTTATCAGGAAGCAATAAAATTCTTCAATTTATCAGTGTTATTGAATAAGAACTAATTTAAGAATACTTTTCATTTTTAATTTCATTGAAAAAGTGTTTTACACAGTCCTCAGAGGCATTTTCTACAGAGAATTATTACCGAAAACACTTTTTCCCATTTAAAAATGCATGACATACTTTATTTGCAAAAATACCCATCCTTTTTTATTGCTCTTTCACAGTGTTTTAAATCTCTAAATTTCTTACAACAATTTGTGAATTTCTCTTGGAAAGAACTGGCACTATTAAAAAAACATATTTTTATGTATAAGTATTATATAATAGAAAGCTAAGCCTCTTCTTACCGTCGTGTTTGAAGCCAAGAACCAGTTTACTTAAGTCAGCTTGGCTTATGTCAATATTCATCTGTTTAACTGAGAAAGAAAGAAAATTCAGCTTAAAGATAAGAATGTATAAAATGTATATCTAATGATCTTGCAACAAAAAATAAAGTATGTTTCTATATAAAATAGCTCTTATACACTTAATAACATAGAAGGTGATTCATCAGAGAGTTATTCAAAAAGGATGAAAAATGGTGGATATCATGTACGTAGTTTAAAAATAAGTTGCAAAGAATATTATCGGAATTGAGTGCTTATTCAGGAAATGCAGCTACAACAACAAAAAAATCAGTGATGCTTTGGTCTACAAAAAGACCCTGATAAATGTTGTTATTCAGCTGGGTATTGATTACTTGAGTTAGTGGATGTTCTCCAGTGGGATTGCTTGCACATACATTTCAACTGACAAGTTTGATTCATGCAATCCAGAAACGGTTGAGTCACCTGCTCATTGGAAATCAAACATACTCTATTGGGAAGGAAACCTTCTAATGCATCGAGCAGAAAATTGTTGGAAAAGCACTAAGTAAATCAATAGAAGGGCGTTTCGTGTGCAGCTTGGCCTTATCTTGTTCAAATGCAAGACGAAAGATTCGTGAAAGGAAAAATAACATTAAAAGTAATAAAATCTTCTTAGCATATCGTTGTCTGTTAGGAACCACGGATGAAAACTAAACAGGGTTAAGAGTAACATTAACATCGCACTATAAAGCTGCACGAGGGCTATTGGCGACTGACCTTGTAATTTTGAACCATGGTGAAGTGACGAGGAAACACCTGAGCTGACACCCCGTTTTCCTAACTTTAACACCATATCAACGAGAGAACATTTGAGCCTTGACAGATTTATCTCACATCGGTTTCCTATGCACGGTAGGTCTTCAGCGGTACAAGGCTAGTACTTCTTACACGCCAGCTACGAGTGCATAAACTTGACCGCTAAGCTACTCTGAGCCCCATAACCAAACGGGACCGGCTGTCAAAGGAAATGTCACTCATTACCATAACTCCTTGTTGTCGGACTATAGGATGGATGGTAGGTGAGTACCTCCCCACTGTTCTTAGACGTTTTTATAAAAGCCTTCACTGGTTATTGAGGCTCAGTTTGATTTGAGATTGATCACTGAAAACAACATTATTTCAGTCCATGAGATCTCAGTGCAAATTCAGCCGGCATACGCATTGCAGAGTGCAACGGTGAGTTACTTCTATGCACTCAGTCCTCGTTCATTGAATCACCTGTTGATAGTTATTGCAGTCACTGGTGTCGCGGTTACATTTCGTATAATTGATAATGATGTATCAAGGTGTATGAGTGGCAATTGAATAATGATTATATTCTGGAGGCTCTGTTGTAGTTAACTTTTTAAGGCTCTGCTCGACCATGGTTCATCTATTCCTACCACATCCACGAACAGTAATATCATTCCATTATAAATATCAAGCTATTCTGGGAATTGATCGCACTGCTTCCTGTAGTCTGCTTAGGCGTCTTTTATTTGGAGACATCTGATTTCTAGTTTCATCTATGAATCTCTGGTACAAGAGACCTTTTACCACTTTCCAATCTAAGTTATGCCTTAGCATTGGAAGCTCTTCTGTTTAATACAAAATGCTACCGGGTGTTTCAAAAGTCGCGTGTTTGAGTTTTAAAGACAGATGAATTATGTTAATAAACAGAATAAATCACAAACAAAGGTGGAACGATTATCTTTGTTGTCAGGTGTCAAACATGGTAAAATAGCAGTAAATGTCCAAAATGATGTCCGTTTTCCTAGACACACAGTCGAACTCTTTTCACCAGATTCATTGACACTTTAAGAAGAGTGTGTGATTTAATATTCGATATTGCATGAAGAATGTTACTCTTAAGTTCATCAAACGTTTGGGGATTATACCTGAAGGTGACATTTTTCAGATATCCCTAAAAGAAAAATTTGGAATTGACAAGTCCGGTGAACGTGGTGGCTAAAATCCTTTAGAAATGACACGATCATCGAAAAAAAATCAGTTAAAATTTCCATACTGTCCTGTGATGTGTGACACGTTGCACCGTCTTGCTGCAACCAAGATACCTTTTATCACTGTTCAGCAAGGATATGAATTCCGTAATGATGTTCATGTAGACGGACGATCTTTTCATTGGACTTTTTTAAAGTGGTCTCTACATCTGCCATTTTCGTTTTCGCTATGGAAGCTCTAACCGATTGCTTCCTGTCTGCAACCGATCTTGTGTCACGGAACCATTGCACTAAAAGTGTTATCTTTGATGCATTTGGTGCTGTTTCACCTGGATATTTCTGCTGAAATACATTTATCCCACGACAATGAGATTTGTAGCGAAATAAAATACCACGATGGCTATTATTTGCTCTTGGAAAAATATCATGCACCTTCCGTTGTGCTCAACTGACTACAACTGACAAGTATTTTGAAACTGATGCCTTCTACGTTCAAAACCTCTTATGAAGGGGCCCCCTTTGCCGTCTAGTGACAGAAATCTCAACCAATCCTTGGTTTTTAAGCAACAAGGATTACCTCATGGATGTGCTCGACTTTTAAAACACCCGGTATATGATCTGTTTTATAAACAATGGTGTTCCAGCTAGTCAGTAATTGACAACTAAAAATTAACTATTTGCATAGTATATCGTAATTTATATGAATACTCCATTTCATTTCATTCTAATAGTTTTTCTTCACGGTGAGTCACTTTTTGGTTATACAGTGTATAATTAATAACAATTTTTGATAAATTTTAAATCCATTAAGAAATTTAACATTATTAAATATTACTGAAAATGTTTTCATTACAAGGTTCTGTAAAAAATTATTTTTCAAGGAAAATAAACAGAAAACAAACAATTATAGTTTAAGTTACCTTAGATCACTCTCTAAAATTGATAAAAGTTTTTTATATCCAAATTGAAGTAAATTTTATTCAGAATAAATGGTAAAAAAATGAAAATTTCTAATAAGCATAGTGCGTAAAATTGGGAAATTAATAATTTATATATATATATATATATATATATATATATAAACTGTTTTCTTAATCTTCTTAATTGTTCGTCCACACATAACGCAATATTAATATTTTAAGATTTGTCTATGTAATTTTAATGCATATGTTTGTTATATTTCCATCGAAGAACAATTTATAATCTTAAAGAAAATTTGAAGATAAATTATTGAAAATGTTGATAAAAAGAAGGCATAAATTAAAATGGATTTTAAAATTTATAAATATATACAAAGTGGTACGTTTCTTAAAGATTATGTGTATATTGATTATTAATAATAAACTGTTAGAAGATTATTTGTGCTTAGTGAAATAAACACAATATAAGAGCACAGAAATAATATAAAAAAAATCGTCTAAAAATTAAAAAGAAAAAAGGTAATTAATAATACTCACGCAATTTCTTTATTTCTGGAAAAAAATATAAATATATAAGGCACTTCAATTCGTTCAAAGTACAGTAAATATAACCATTATATATATTTAGAAACAAAGTAAAAAAATTAGGTGCATTGCAGTGACTTTGGATAGAGATAGTAAAACTGGTTTTTTGTGCTCACCATTGAAAGAAAAAACATAAAAGTTATAAATAAGGCTCTGTTAATGATTATATATAACCAAAATAAAACCTTATGAAAAGATTATAGCAATCACTTCATTTAAAAAATAAGACTTATACAGTAGTCGAAGAAAACAATGAATATCCCACTTTTGTGTAAAAATGCTTTAAGAGCTTGTGTGTGTATGTGTTGATTTTCAATTGTTGGGAAAAAGATGTTATTAACCATGTCTAGAATATATATTTTATTCAAATAGTATGTAGACAATCGTAAAAAGAGGAATATAATAAAATTATGATTCTAAGTGTCCTCTCGTAGACCATGGATTAAAATTTTGGAATTAACTTTGGACCCGAAATTTTACTACCTAGAAGACAAATTTTAGGTTCTTGCACAGGGGTTATAATAATGGTTAAACCTAGATATTTGGTCTTACTTTATTTAGGGCAAATTATTTATGACAAATGTGTTACTTCTTAAATTGTTCAACTTAACATATGCAGCATCTAAACAGCTTGAAAATAACAACTATTCCTCTATCCCAATAGCTATTCCTCTACCTGTTCCCGTCCACCTTCTCAATGAAGCGTGTCTGTTCCGTTTTAAAGATTAAGTTTCTGTTATTTCGTAATTTTTATGTGTACTTTGCTTCGTTTGTAAACATTATTACATGTTCTTGCTGTTGCAAATATTTTTTCTTTTTATTAGTGTTTCGTAGTTTCTTTTCGCTTTACTAAAGAATGTAGTGGGTGAATATTTTGAGGATCACAATTTAGAATGAATGGACTGGCCAGCTTGATCTAGATACTCTTTATCCACTAAAATATATCCTGGTATATCTTTAAAAAACTAATTCTTTGAACTATCTCAACCAAAATGTAGTTTTCATAATTCTTCTTCTTGCGAGGTCAGTACATGATCTGTCGCAAGATTTATTTATTTATGTATGAATGTTGCTGCTTTCCATTAAAGTATTCGACAGTTTATGTGAAAGCACGAAAAACTGAATCTCTGTCCTTGTAATAAATTACAACCAAGTAAGCAACGTGGGGTTTCTTATGTAAGGAAGGCTAAAGTCCTGTAGCATAGTCATCATAGGAATTAAAATAACAATGAAAAAACTCGAAAGAAAGATTTTTAGGTATCCGACTACGTTCGGAACCGTGATTTTACAAAAGCGTATAAATGGAGAATATTTATGATATTTAGTGTCACTTAGATTAGAAAATGTATATAAAATTGTTTTAAGAATAGTATTACAATAAAAAAATTTTTAAGTACAATATTTTGACAAAAAATGAACATAGAATGACCCATTTTCAAAATGTTCTCCTCTTGTGAAAAATGCTTCTTTAATAAAAATATTTTGCCTGTATATAGCTCAGCCCTCTGTAGAGAGGCTCAACTAGAATGTTTGAAATACATAACTTAGAAGTGGGTTTATCCATGTTTTACGACAACAGAGGGGAGAAATTTTAAGAAAAAAACGCCGATAATTATTTCATTTGGTGGTAACTCTGAAAATAATGAGAATTTTTCAAAAATCATAGTTGATCCTCAGTACAGAGGTCTGAGCGATATACAGGCAAAATAATATTATAATAGAAGCATTTTTCATAAAAGGAGAACATTTTGAAAAAAAGGTTATTCTAAGTTAATTTTTTGCCTAAATATTGTATTTAAATAATTGTTTTTTGTCAAAATGTCCTTAAAACATTTTTATACATGTATTTTAATCTAAGTGACACTAAATATCATGAAAATTATCCATTTATGTGCTTTTTTAAAATCCTGGTTCCGAACGTAGTCGGATACCTTAAAGGACTTTAAACGAGATATGATCGTAATTTATGTATAGTGCCTCTTGTAGGAATTTCTTGTCCAGTTGTGTATGAGATATTTAAAGAGTTATAGTTGAAAAAACCTAAGGCGAGTCTTTCAAGAATGTTCCTTATATTCTAGTTGGAAAAGTTTGGTGAGTTCGGGAGTTGGACATAGAATAGCCCCCATAACCTACAGTGACATAAAGGCAACAGCATGGAAAATTACAGCTGACTTCAGATTATATACATCGCAAAACGTGTTCCAAGCACGCACCAAGACGGACTCTACGAAAAATGGGCCTTAAGAGTGCTTTTGGTATCGCAGCAAGATAAGAAAAGCTGCTTATTTTTGCCTCAGTGACGACGTGGGTGATCATCAAAGAATCGTGGGAAAAATAGCTTGAAACGATGAATCTCGCTTTCTGCTCTATCCTCTGGATGGTAGGATCAGAATGTGGCACTAACATGAATTTATGAGCACTTGTGGCCAATTGACTTCAGGTAGAGGACGTAGAATTATGGGCTGGAGAATGTTCCCTAGGCATCTATGAATATAGCACAGCTTACCTTAGCGTTGTTGTCAGTTACGTACATTCATTTTTCGCTATAATGTTCGGAGATGATGACTTGTACCTTGCCACCCTGCTCCATCAATCTCATAGTGCTTTCAGGAACATCAATTGGAGTTTAAGATGCTTCCATGAGCTATTATTGAGCGTTTGTGGCAGAAAGTGTGAATGATGAATTCAAAGTTTGGACAAGCCACCCTTTGAGTTGAAAAGAAATTTTTATTCAAATTAAAAAAAATTTGAGCTCAAATATCTCAGATTAAATTTTTTTCCATGTTCGAAGTTTTTTGTAGTTACCAATACATATGACTCTATTATCCATAAGTCAAAATCATTTGAAAAAATACTATCAGTTGAATTAATAGAAATAAAGATGTATTGCGTAAAATACACAGTCCATAATTACAGAAAATGGCAAAACTTACGACTTAGGCTGGGAAGATTTCCGCTTGGTACTAAAAATCAAAAGAGAAAATCTATAATGCATTCATGAGGAGAGAGTAAAGAGTACATTAATAAAATTTGAATTGCTTAGATTGATAAACGAAATCTATTCAAGATCTTGCGATTTGAATTAAAAAGAAATTTTACCTCTGTAAGCAGAATTAAACATTCTGAACAACTGAGAAAGAGAAAAAGCTCATTTGATTAATATTTTATAATTTTTTTTCTTTAATTTATACGAAACAGATTACACAAGCACTCAAGAAAAGACGCAACTTGATTAGTATCGGATCAACGATTAAATTAAGGTAGGATTGATTATTTAATATTAGGTTTTGCGTTATTATTGGAATTGAGATTAGACGGGTTAGATATTGATAGTGGTCCGTATTACTTGTGTGTTTGTTCATCGTAGATTCTCACATATATAATTATTATCTAATCTGTTAAAAGCTTAAGTTCTAGTTCTTAATAAAGTCATATTAAGATCATGGAAACTTCTCATTCTTTAGTTGACCCTACACCTCTAGCTCACGCAGATAATCTAAGAGAAGGCCACCATAGGGGGCACTTTCACAAGCTAACTTAAAAATAGAACCAATAATATAAAATATACTTCAAGCCCCTGAACTACGCAGAAAATAATTCTACATTTTCAGAATAGTTTCAATAAGGAATTAAGGAAAGTAAATATTTTGGGAGAAGAAATCATTTTCTACAGCTTCTTTTTTATAAAATTAAAACTATCATCTGAAACTCCGAACTTGGTCTTCTTAATAATTTTTTTTAAAAAACAAAGAAAAATAATTATTTTATAATCATATTTTACTTCTGAAATACTAGAAAATAAAAAAAATTGTATACTACTCACGATTCAAGTTTGGAAGTGCTCCTCCTGATGAACCTAAAATGATATAAAATTCTTAATATCTGACATAGAAATTGTAAGGCTGAAGATTATTTAAATAACAGTAATATTCAATTTCCCGTTATTTCAAAAACACGTTATTTCTTATTTTGCAACTTAAATCAGGAAAATATGAGAACTCGAAAATCTGTGGGTATTGAAATTGCACGCTTAATCGAAATGTTATTTTACCGATTGAATCAGAAAAAATGTAGATATTCGACTAATTTAAATCTAAGATTACGATGCTTGACTTTTAAATAAGAGTTATTTGGTTATAAGGAATGCTTTTAAAAATAATAAAAGAGAAAATTTACCTCAATTTGCATTTTAATATTAATTTTAGTATATTATCAATAAATACATTTTAAAACTGCAAAGGAGCTTAAGAATTGTGAAAATATTTCTTTAACAAAAGTAAATTTCAGTGTGTTTTTTAGCAAAAAATTAAGTTTTATACTTGTTGTTGCTATTGCCACCTGTCTGACGGAGTCAAATCAAGGCCCACAAAATTCATCACCCCCAAGGGCTAGATGTACGCTTATCGTTAGTCACAGCTTTCAGCACCTTATATGTGACAGTAAGATTTGGCTCGGTCCTATTATAAGAGAGAAAACCCTGGAAGGAGTCATGGGCCTCCCATCTCTCTTTTTCCATTAATCTCACGAAATGACTTGTGGTTCGACGGTTGACCCAGACCATGCGGCACAGCAGCCAATGTCTCTAAACACTATACCAGATGGGTGGTTTAGGTTTTAAAGTAATCAAACACAAGACATTAGCTAAATGAACAAAGATTCATATCTCTATTTGAAAGAGAACGATTTTTAATTAATTCGTAATAAGAAAATATAATTCAACTGTCTTATATTCATTTCAGTGTCGATAAAGATAAAATTTCTGCAACAAAGCATCGATCAGGGATTATAAATAAACAAAGACAATGCTTTTACCATAATTTAGCGAACTCTTAAGTCAAGTTTTCTTTTAAATGTGTCCCTTTGATTATTTCATTTTCAAAGTATACATAATTAGTTATTTATATTTGAACAAAAAATGTTCTTACTTCCTATACTTGGGATTACAGTCCCCATTCGTACATTATTTGTAGTTTTTAGATTAAATATAATCTCAATGTACCTAACGTAAGTGAAATGAAAAAGAAAATGCATAATTAGAGTCTTATATGAATTTTTCTTACATATATAAGCACCAAATTAACTTACTTATTAGACTAGGAAGTCTTTCAGGAGAATCTAAAACACATAAAAAAATTAAAATAAATAAGTAATAATTGAAAAGTGTTAAAATCTAATTTTTTTTAAAGTTTAAAATGATACTTACTTTCTAAAATATTGATCAGCTTTGAAACTAAAAAAAAGAAAGAAAAAATAAATTGACGAATAAGTTAACATTACTCTTACTATATAAAGCACATTAAGTAAAACAAACTTAAATTAACGAAAAGAACCAATTATACTTACTATCTAATCCACTGGGAAGATCACCAATAGAAACTACAAATGAAAAATCAAATAATTTTACTGACAGATTACATAGGATTTTATTACATATTTTTATAGTATATCAATCAGCCCCTCTTTAGACTGATGTTAATTTCATAAAAGGAATTCTTTCAATTCTAAATAAAAATTAAATATAATTCAATCTTAGTAAAAACGCGCATTAGCTTATTAAAATTCGAAATGTGCGTGAACGTATTAGATTCAACCTGTGGGAGAATTGAATACGTGATGATTATTCGGGATCCGTTACTATGAGCTACGAATATAATTTGAAAGTAAATTTGCATGTCTTATCTCAATTTTTTGAAATACCAAACAACTTTAAGTCAAAGAAATTGATATGGCGTATTAATTCAATCATATTCTTAAGAAATATATTAATTAAATGAAAAACTTACTTAGAGATTTTTTTTAGATGAAGTTTGGCTTCATTTAAATTCACCGAGAGCTTGAATTTCTTTTGTTAAACATTAACATAACTGTAATTATTTCGCCAATATAATGAAATGAACAAATATTTTTGCCTTAAATATTTTTTATCTTAAGGTTTCCGACTACGTTCGGAACCGTGATTTTAAAAAGCCGCATAAATAGATAATTCTCAAGATATTTAGTGTCACTTAGATTAGAATAAATGTATAAAATTGTTTTAAGGACATTTTGACAAAACAATTATTTAAATACAATATTTCGGCAAAAAATTAACTTAGAGTAAACTTTTTTTCAAGATGTTCTTCTTTTGTGAAAAATGCTTCTATTATAATAATATTTTGCCTGTATGTAACTCAGATTTCTGTACAAAGGCTCAACTATGATTTTTGAAAAATTCACATTATTTTAAGAGTTACAACCCTTTGAAATAATTATCAGCGTTTTTTTCTTAAAATTTCTCCCCTCTGTTGTCGTAAAACATGGATAAACCCACTTCTAAGTTATATATTTTAAAAATTCTAGTTGAGCCTCTGTACAGAGATCTGAGCTGTATACAAGCAAAATATTGTTATAATAGAAGCATTTTTCACAAAGGAGAATGTTTTGAAAATTGGTCATTCTATGTTCAGTTTTTGTCAAAATATTGTACTTAAATAATTTTTTTTATTGTAATAAAATTCTTAAAAAATTTTTATATACATTTTCTAATATAAATGACACTAAATATCATAAATATTATCCATTTATACGTTTTTGCAAAATCACGGTTCCGAACTTAGTCGGATACCTTAAAGATTTAAATGATGTGATTTCTTTCCTGCTTTGTGATGTACATGTTGCTAATTGCAAAATGTATTGTAGATTTATAAATGCATAAACTTGTACTGCAAAATAAGGTATCATTTTAATCGTGTATTTTTACTTTTGAAAAACCCAACACACTTATTCATCTTTTTTTTAAAAACTAAAAGATGTGTTTAATATTATATAAATTTTATGTATTTATTCACTGATTAAACAAGTGAACAACTGCTAAACATTCACTCCTCTACTGAGGTATTCTGAGCAAAATTACCTTTTTTTTCTTTTCTTTCTCTAAGTCTTTGAAAATGTCATGAATAGTTTGTTCTATTGAAGGCTAAGAATTAATTTTCTTTTTCCTTACATTGCAACAATATAAATTGTTTTCAAGCATTGTTATATTAGATTCGTTTTACCTTGTGTTAATTCGTCTTAATCAATTCTACTTCCTCAGCAAACCTAGATTAATTTCCTAAACACTAATCAAATATGAAAAATGAAAACAACTTCATCCCTTGTGGTCCTTTTCTGTAAGATTACTTCTTACAATAACTATG
Source organism: Trichonephila inaurata madagascariensis (assembly GCA_019973955.1). Taxonomy (NCBI): domain Eukaryota; kingdom Metazoa; phylum Arthropoda; class Arachnida; order Araneae; family Nephilidae; genus Trichonephila; species Trichonephila inaurata. The sequence continues at coordinate 89,645 of BMAV01027526.1, read as the reverse complement.
GAGAAATCAGAGAAAACACTAAAGAAATTAAAAGATTCATGATCTCAATCCCATAATTATTGGCGCTATTATATGATATAAACTGATTTAAAAATTTAAGGTTAAAAATCCAAATAAGAGTAATTGAGAATCTCTTGTTTCCTTCCACAACTTGTATATAGCTTTGTTTTGTGTTTCTCTGAAGTATACAAGCTTAATTTGTTTCTCCATTAAAACTGAGAATTTTCAATCTGTTTCGGTGAAATAAGTATGGATTCAGTGTGATTCATTTGTAAGTTTCTGATATGATTTCTAAAAGTTAATTTAAAAATTATTTAAAGAGTATTCAACATAATTCTGCTTCACGCAACTATATAACTATATAGATGAGCTTTAGACATCTTCACGATGGACAGGCATATTTAAGTTAAAAATCAGTCTCATATTATGAATGTGTTTTAAAGATCAGAACAGTGTACAAACGTCTTCTCAATAAATAATATTGATGTTAAATATAAATCTTTTAAGCCGAACTTTATTCCATTTAATTATTATATATCCTATTCAACTCAGGTGTATCTTTTTACGAATTAAGCAAGATTTTTTGAGTTGCTAATAAACAGTTTGCTTTCATTAACAATTATTTTTTTCTATGAAGATATTTTACACTTTCTGCGTAAGAACCTTAAATGCCCACATATGTTATGGGATTATATTCAATAAATCAATTAATTGGAAAAGCTGCAGCTTAAAATATTACTCTCTGAAAGATCCGGGAGCCCAGAAACTGGAAATAAATAAAAATAATAGAAGATTTATTTATAGTTAGACGGTAAAATATATTTTTCTCGAATATTTATTAAAAATGATACTTACGATTTATACTAGGAAGATTTCCAGGTGAAACTGTAAGAAAAAAAATACAATTACTGTCACATTACGCGTAATGCTATTTTGTATTCAAATTTTAAGTGGAAAACTTACTGTTTAAAAGACTGAGAAGTTGTGGAACTAGAAATTTAAAAAAAAACCCAATTATATATACTATTTGTCATGATTTTTAATTTTTTTTTTTGCTATTTATAGGAACCATTTTGTATTATACAAATAATTTATATTTACTTTTTAAATTGCTTGGAAGTTCACCCAAAGAAACTGAAAAGGAAATAAAAAATATTATTGTAGAATATTATACATATCTTAAATTATAAAATTGAACATGTATCATATGTACTTAGTTTAATATCACTAATTACATTATATTCCTAATAATGGGTTTTTATTGGAATCAAATTGTGTCGCTCACGTCACAAAACTAATCGAATGCGCAGTTCATATCACTCACATTTTTGCGCATTTGGGAAATATATTTTTGAAGAGCACAATTGGCTATGTATATAGTTCCTGTATTACTTTTTTGAAACAATCTACATTCTTAGAGAGAAGATAATTTTACAAACATCAAGATTTAATTTTTGTTTTTTCTTCTTATTATTACCATTATATTACTTAAATTATTTGTTTTAGCATTTCTCTTTTATATTTTTCTATGTACAAATTAGCGTTTATCAGTGAATAATTATCACTAATTTTGTTTTACAAGTTTGGCTAAGTATATTATATAGTTTTAATAAAAAAATGTCACATTAAAGAGTTAAGAAGTTGACACGGTGTTGAAAACTTTAAATTAGAATTCATAAGCCGAAATTTGTTGAAAAAATAATTAGTATTAACTTAAAAGTAAAAAAATAATAATAATAGGGTATATTTTTTAAGTTTTAGTAATTTTATGAGAAATATGACTTCTACATCACCTTTGATATTTTTAGTGATATTTCTCACATTTCTGCAGCTTTTTCACCGCCCATGAATGAACCGAACCTAGACTACGGAGCATAATTTCGAATAAAATAGCCTCTAACAATTATTTCCAATTCTGATTTTGTTAACGTACACAGAGTAAGAAAAATGATAATGTAATGTATACTCAATGTTACTTGAATCGATCGATTTCTTCTTATAACACGATTTCCTCAGCAGTTTAATGGTTCTGGTGTTGGATTCGTTACCGGGTTTGTTGTGACCAGGGTTTGAGATCAGAGATTTTACTGAAGAGGGTCAGATACACGAGGAATCTGCCGGGACTGAGGGGTTGAAGATTTGTGATTTCATTGGTGTGGTGTAAAAGTTTGAAAGTTGAATGCTCGTCAATTGACCATTGTGATGAAGCAGGTCTCTTCCCCCTAACTGCTAACAGACCCCTTGCCTTTTCCCGACACATGTGGGAAAATTTCAGACATTTCCCTAATTGCTGGGAAAGAGTTTCGTAACTGGGTGGTCAGAAATTTTGGCCCTTTTTCCCAGGCTGTCTCGGCCATTTAAAAGAGATGCCGTAACATTGTGCTTTCGTTTCTCACGATTCGGTGACGACAGCGCGTCTGAAAACTTACAATGCGCACCGAGCCATCGGCGGCCATTGGGCAAGAGATCAAATGGGCTGAGACCGACAGGGGCGGCAGAAGAACAAGAGATCACAGAAGGATGATTTGGCGAGAGATTGTTAGAGAGAGTGAGGGATATAAGGAGAGTGAGAAAGTCCGAAGGGAGACTTAATTTTGAGGGAGCTGTTTGACGTCCCTTCAGCGAGGAGAAAATATGATAGAGTCGGCGAAGTACGGCGGATTCCAAACTGGAGAGATCCGGGAATGGTCTAAGGACAATTCCTATACCTTAGTCCGCGAAGTAAGGCGGATTTTGGAACCGTGGAAATTGCGAAGGAGCAACTGCACGGCTGATTTAGAGCCAGCGAACTCCCCCAGACTCGGGGTGGAATTACCGAGTGAATGTATAGGAATTTTCTCTCGCGAGCTAATTTACGTCATTATTTTATGCGAGAGAGATAAGACAATGCAGAGAAAGAGACTCGAAATCTGTGGACCCTTTTGCTGATTAATTGTGATAGAATATCCTTTTTTTTATGATTTTCTTACTGAAATAAATAGTTTATCCCAGTTATGTGTGAAGTCGTTACACCACGGACCAAAATTGCAAGGTCCATCAACTATAACCTTCGTGATCTCTAGATCACCAAGTTCCAAATCACAAGAAACTTTTGCTCACCAAACATATATTCCTTCTTATATTTGATGTACACACAAAGTTTCATTTTTTCACAGTAATCGGAAAAAATATTGAAAATGTGCTGAATAATTTAAGTTATTAAGTTATATTTTAAATAGATATCGAGCTAACTTGAATTAAAACTGTAGGATCGTTTCTATCTCTTTTTTTTCCGAATTTTTCTTGTTGAAAGAAAGATGCTTTAGATGGACATTGGTGTTTAAATAGGAGCAGAGATAACTGTCGTAATATTTATTTATGTTTTATCTCTAAATAGAAACTGTGACAATGTTATTCAGTAATAATAATTATTTTAATGTGAGCTGAAATGTTATTGATAAGAAATTTAAAATATTATATGAATATAATTAGTCCTCAAGCTAAACTTCTCATCTTAAAATGTAAGAAGAAAAAAAATTCTACTCGAGGATGATTGTATAAAAATATGAGTTTACATTATATCTATTGTTTTTAATGACTTGTTATGTGTTTTGAATTTCTCTTTTAATTTACATTATAGATAAGTTTCAAGAGTAGAAGAAAATAACGATGGCTATTTCTTTTCAACATAATTCGTATTTAGAAAATTATATTTATATATGTGTATATATATATATAAATGGAAAATTAAGCAAACACATGAATAAAGAGCATAAACTATAAATAAAACTTACCAACTGAAAGATCGGGAAGCACTGAAACTGGAAAAATATAAATATTTTTAAAATCTTTCTGTGGTTGTTTAGGGTTTCGGGACTAAATAGCTATTGCTGACATGAAAACACATCAAAATACTTTTTTACTGTCGTATTTCTATTTATGTATTTGTATAAATCATAAGCTTTTAAATTAATTTTATATAACAGATTCACAAAATCTCCATTACATTATGACCATCCGTTTAACATGGCCACATATCCTGATTAATAGTCTAAAGCAGCAGTCGCCAAACTTTTTGACCTCACGGACCAGTGAATTCATAATTCAAATCTTGCGGACCACTAATAGGATTTTTAGCGTGTTAAATTATTGTTATGAATCTAATTATGTTTCAATGCATCTTAAAACATAGCCTAACGTGATGAGTAAATATATTCCTCATTTTCCTGGGGACCAGCAAAATTTTCTCACGGACCATTAGTGGTCCGTGGACCACCAGTTTGGCGACCTCTGGTCTAAAGTATCTGGTACCAGCTCACTAAATGGCCTTGCCATTCCGCATATTGCGAAAAAGTAGCATGTTTTGAAAAATATCAGAATATTAGAGAAAGAATGTACAAAATAGTTCCATTTATAAAAAAATAAATAAATAAATCACGATCATAAAATGGATGAAAAATTATGAACCGTTATCCAGTGAATTAATATTTGATATCTGAATTGTCATGAAGGACTGGTATTTGATGGTTAGTTTTTTGGTTCGTTGAGTAAAATGTTGAATCATCTAAGTAAAGTAAGTAAAAAAAAAAGAAAAAAATGTTCATAAAGTGTAGTCGGAAACATAACTGCGAGAAAAATAATTTAATTTGCTCAGT
>BMAV01027526.1:36363-62583 GCA_019973955.1 Trichonephila inaurata madagascariensis | reverse complement strand
AAAAACTGCTTTTTTAATACGCACTTCTCTCAAAAAAAAGAAAAAATGCGCTCTTAGTGGTAGTAAAAAAACATAATCCTCAACCCAAGAGAAAGATACGACAAAAATTCAACAGGGTTACATATGTAGTACTTTAATAAAAATTGTCTCAGTAAAGAATTAAGAAAATCAATGTACGGTTTTGAGAAATTTAAATTATAATTCACAAGATATAATTTGTCAAAGAAATAAACAGTATAAATTTTATATTTAAAAAAAAGGACTTAATAATTGGATGAAAAAAATCACGTATACATTCGTAAATTTTTTTGTAATGATATTTTTTACATCTCTGCAAATTTTTTGCTGAGCATTAAATAATGGAACCTAAACACCAGAATATTTTACCGTATAAAAAAATAACTCCTCTAAAAATTATTTCGTACTTGAATTTTGTTAACATACAGAGAATAAGAAAACTTAATATGATGCGTACTCGTTATTACTCGCAGTGATCGATTTTTTTCTGATATTATTTGCTCTCTATATTCGTATCTGTGGTTGCCTAGAAATCATGGTCATTAAAATTATTGTTGGTAAGGTCATGACCCGTGTTTGTGTCCACATATTCCTGAAAACTCGCCAGAAAGAGGATCTGATGCATATTAAATCTCTTATGCCTTTGGCGTGGTGTAGACATTTGAAGAGTTGAATGCTCGTCCCTTGAATATGGTTAAAAATTTCAAATCCTTTGGGAAATGAGTACGTGAGTATTAACATCACACTTTTAAGCTACTCGAGGGCTTTTGGCGACGGACATTGCCATTTTGAACCATGGTCAGTGACGAGGACGACACTTGAGTATCCTTTGCGTATTTTTAGTGTGCTGCGTTAATTACCAAGGTAACTGTTACTGACCATGCACTTATACCTTCTCATTACTGAATGTACAAAATTAATATAATTTTAAAATAATAATTGGAAAAGAATAATGCAAATGTGCTCAATATTTGAAATTATTTTGGTGCAATATTATATACATATCACGCTAACTTCAATGAAAACTGGGATATTTTCCTTCTATTCTCTCAAGATTTATATCCAGACAACATAGCTAAATTTTGCCTGGTGTTACGAGAAGGTATCTGTAGTTTTGTAGCACCAATGTGTTTGTCGTAATTGACCTCTAAATGAAAACTATGCTAATATTATCCGATAATGCTAATCATTTTAATTTAAGGTGAAAAGCAACTGGTAATACAAAGGCTTAAATTAATTACATAAATTTACTTCTTTTAAAATTAAACTTTTCATTTTGAAATGCAAGTAAAAAATTCTTCCAAAACATGTCATTGAAATTCGGATATTCATTGTATTTATTTGTTTCATTTATTTGTTATGTTTTGAGTTTCTTTGAAATTTTTTCTAGACTAGATTCAAGTTTACAAAAAAAAATAAAGATTCATTTTACTCATTAATATAACTTGCATTTAGATTAGCAAACACATATATAATCCGAAGATAAAGTAAAATAAATGAAACTTACCCGCTGAAAGATCAGGAAGGGCTGAAACTGAAAAATATAAATATTTATAAACTCCTGTAATTAATGATTAGAATTTTGGAACTAAATAATAACTGCCGACGTGAAAGAACATCAGAAAATTGTTTACTTTTATTTCTATTTAAGTGTATGAAAGAAGCATATATATATTTTTTTATATATATATATATACACTGAAGCGCCTTTACACTATGTTTACCCGTTTAATATCAAGTTGGAACACATTTTATCCTGGAAATCACTAACACTCCCCAAGTTATTGATTCGACAATGAACTAATTGGTAATCTGATGTATCTCGTACCAGATATTCACCTACTGGTTCTACAATTCCAGCATACTGCAAAATAGTAGCATGGTTTCAAAAAGATCAGTGTATTATTTGAATAGTGCAAAAAGCTATAATTATATAACGTTATAAATAAAAGTCTATTATAAAGTTGGTGTAAAATTTTTTTTATCGGTTATATTCAATAGTGAAAGACATGATTAATTGTACAAGATTGGTTAAATATTGGTTGGTTGAATAAGACATTGAATTCTATAAATTAAAAAAAAAGTGCTCATAATATGTAATCGGAAGTGCAACTGCGAGGAAAATAATTTAAATCTTCTCAGCTAAATCTCTGAATTAGTGATCCTATTGTTTTGGGATAGAGAAGGAAAGTAAATAAGATTTTAAAAAGAGAAATGATCAGTGTATTTAAGGTGTAAGTACGTTTTCATGAAATTTATGAGAGAGTTATAATCGAAACAATAGCATAAATGTCTCCTAATGATGTTGAATTTATTTATTTTATATGTAGTTAAATAGAAATTTTGAATTAAAAAACATAACAATATTTTATTAAATAGACAAATGCAATTTATTTCAAAAAGTTGATTTAAGTACATAAAACTATATAAAACGCAATTCTTTTTTAGCTTAAATATAGACAAGTATATTATTATTGATAACTTGTTAATCACACACAAAATTTAAAAATTAAGCTTTGTTTCAGTTATAAGTAGTTTTTAATGAGTTAATCAAAGTATCCTCAACATAAAGTAGAAAGAAAATGCAAAATGTGCTTTAGTGTCCAAGGGGGTATCAAAACATATTGAGGAATCAATAATTTTTTCATTCTGGCTTGAAGATGTATTTTTTGTTACTTTTTGTAAAGGTTCCAAAGAGCATCTGTTTATTTCCCCTGTAAATGGAAAAATCTGCACCATTCTGCATAATAAAGAATTCATAGTATATTTCCACTAAATATGTACAAAGATCTATTCCTTTAAGGTATCCGACTACGTTCGGAACCGTGATTTTAAAGAAACGCTTAAATGGATAATTTTCATGATATTTAGTGTCACTTAGATTAGAATACATGTATAAAATTGTTTTAAGGACATTTTGACAAAAACAAATTATTTAAATACAATATTTTGGCAAAAAATGAACTTAGAATAATCTTTTTTCCAAATGTTCTCCTTTTGTGAAAAGTACTTCTATTACAATAATATTTTGCCTGTATATAGCTCAGACCTTTCTTCAGAGGCTCAATTATGATTTTTAAAAAATTCACATTATTGTCAGAGTTACAACTCATTGAAATAATTATCGGCATTTTTTTCTTAAATGTGCTCCCCTCTGTTGTCGTAAAATATGGATAAACCCACTTCTAAGTTATATATTTCAAAAGTTCTAGTTGAGCCTCTGTACAGAGGTCACAGCTATACACAGGTAAAATATTATTATAATAGAAGCATTTTTCTCAAAAGGAGAACATTTGGAAAAAAAATTATTCTAAGTTAATTTTTTGCCGAAATATTGTACTAAGATAATTTTCTTTGTCAAAATGTCCTTAAGACAGTTTTATACATGTATTCTAATCTAAGTGACATTAAATATCATGAAAATTATCCATTTTTGCTCTTTTTTAAAATCACGGTTCCGAACGTAGTCGGATACCTAAATCAATGTTTATTATTAATGATTTAAAAATGCGGCTGTTCCTTTGAAGTTATCAAAGAGTGCTTAAATTTATGAGAAACTAATATTTTATAGAGAATTAATACAATATCTTTTGACAAAGAAGAAAAACTTTTTAGTTTTTGAGTTTAGACGTCTCCCCCTTAGCCCTTTGGAATATAACTCTATTCGTACCAGATAAGTCGAAATTATAGTAATAGGAATTTTAAAAATGAATAACAGTAATAAAAATGTACTACATAACTATCTTTAACAATAATAACTTACGATCTAGGCTAGGAAGTTTTCCAGCAGGAACTAAAAGAAGGAGAAAATACATATACACTTAATTAGTTTTTTGATTAACGAAAACATTATGAAATCTGAATTACTTTGAGTTGCTAATCGTAATCTTTTTAAAACCTTGTGATTTTAATTAAAAAAACATTATAATGTGGTAAACTGAACTAATCACTCTAAGTAACCGAGAAGGCACCAAACATCTTTTGCTTGATCTTTTAAATTTTATTCATTAATTTATATAAAACAGATTACACAAGAAGGGACCACAAATATTTATATTAGACAGAAATAGATACAAAAATCAATAAAGTACTCAAAGCACAACTCAATCATAAATAAGAGACGGATGAAAATAAATCATATTTGAATCGAATTAATGGAGTTAACTGAATAGTGGAAAAAAATAACATGAAATATCCTGGTTGCCTCTGAACATTCGTAAATGATAACTTATGTTTTTAGAATGATTTAAAAAAGGATTAAATCATGTAAACATTTTGGAATTAGCACATAATTTAAATTAACAGGTTAAACTTATACTTCTTTTAAAAAGGTGGATGCAATCAAGCTGTGGATCGAAGATTACATTTTACCGATTTCTTAAAATGAATACTATAGTTCCATATTTTAAAAGCATTGTCAAATATATGACATAAAACATCTAAGTGTCAAATGAGAAGCAATATTAATTAACAAAAGAAGTAGGAATCAATAACTGCTGCCCTATACGAAAAAAAATTATAATCCAGCATAACCGATAATCCATTAAAGAAGCTATCATTTGCAAATATATATAATCAACTACAAAAATATATGTATAGTATTAAGAATAACAAGTTTAAAAAATTAGAAACAGTAATAACGGTCTTTTGCTTAGATATATAGCTCAGCGTGAAACCTTTTGTTCGATTCTTCAGAAAGAGGTTCAGCATATCATAAATGGAATCGAGAATTTCTAATAAAATGGTGGCAGAGTAGAACGAATTTGAGAAGAAAACCATCTGAACAATTAGTTATTTATAATATATTGGTTACGAATTACTTATTTGTTATTAATCTTTTCATACATTTGATATTTTTATAGACATGAATTATAAAACCTTAGATAAAGGCACTATTAGTTATGCATTTGATGACAGTATTATTTTTTATAACAATAGTACAGGGAACTTACTATGTGACAAATCAGGAATCTCTGAAACTAAAATAGAAACGTTAGTGTTTAAATTTTCCATTTAAATTTTAAAAATATTTACATGAAATTTGCAACACTCACGTAAGTCTGGAATTTCCCTTGGAGAGACTAAAGCATGAAAAAAAATACACAGAATCATGTAAATATTATTAGGTTATATTAAGTTAATTTTATTTTTCTCATAAATTTTAGTCACAAAATACTTACCATCTGAAAGATTTGGTAGTTCTGACACTGTAAAAAAATAAAGATGAATAACGAGTTTAGAATTCCCTTTTAATTCTGAAATATTAGATCATAAAAAGATGTACCATACTCACGATCCAAACTAGGTAGTGCTTCTGACGAACCTAAGAAGATAAATAATTGTCAATATCCCGTGTAAGCATTGTAAGGCTGAAGTTCATTTAAAATGCAGCAATAATAATTTCCCTCTTATTTTTAAGAATAGATTTTTTATCTTTTTCTTTGTAATACCAATCGAGTAAAAAAAGGCAACTTAACACAATTTCTGAGTACAGAAATTACTTATGTGAAATCTTATTTCGCTTATTGAACCTGTAAAAATGTACATGTACAAGTTTTCTTTATTCTCATGAGAATTCATTTGAATAAATATAAGAAAAAAAATAATGCGATAATTCATACATCATGGATGTTGATTATAAAAGGATATTTTCTTAGCATAATTCAGCAAAGTTTTAAAACATGTTTTTTTTTAATTGTTTTACTTTGATTATTTCACTTCAAAGAATATTTAAAAATATGTGTAATTGTTTTATTTAAATAAAACAAAACTTATTGTGAATTGCTACTACTGAGATTACTCAATCCACAATCATATATTATCCGTCTTTAAAGTTTCAATACTTTTGTAGATATAAAATTAGTCTAATTCACAAAAAATGTAAGTGAAGTGAAAAATTGAAATATGAAGTCACTGCCTTTAATGTTTTATTACATATATAACGATAGAAATAACTTACTTATTAAGCTAGGAAGATTTTCAGGAGAATCTAGGAAAATGTTTAAAAAATTAACATAAATGAATGAAATCCCTGTGTTATGATTTCTACATTTTTATTTGAGTTTAATATAAGAAAAGGACTTACTTTTTAAAGTATTGATCAGCATTGAAACTAAAAAAAAGAAGAAAGAAGTTGACAATTTATTAAATGATACTAACTAAAATACATTATTTAAAATGAATTTAAAATAATTGTTAAAAGAACCAATTTTGAACTTACTATCTAATCCACTGGGAAGATCCCCAAGAGATACTAAAAATGAAGAATTAAATAATTACTTGAAAGATTACATAAAACTGTTTTTTTTTTGTGCATATTTTTGTAATACACCAATCTGTTATTCTTTAGAGACCCTTGAATGTTGATGTTAAATAAACAACATGAATGCCTTCAGTAGTAAGTGGGAACTCAATAAGATTAGTGATACTAAAAATACATTAAATTATTAAAATTTGAAATACGTGTAAATGCATTGGATTCAACGTATGAGAGAATTTTTTGGGTGAAAATTACTTAGGATCCGTCACTATGCGCCATGAATGCTATTTGAATATAGATTTACATCAATTACCTAGATCTGTTGAAATACTAAAAAAAGTAAATGTGTGAAAGAGCATTTGTGATGATATATTTACATAATTACATTTTCAAAAATTGTATTAATTAAATCCCAAATTGATTTCCCGAAATTTTACTTTGAGAATTTGGGATAAAATTTAGCTTTGTCAAAATTCACAGAGAATTTGAATCGTATGTTATTTAATTGCAATATTTTATCTAATCTAATCAAAGGAGTATATTTTTTGCATTTAAAAATGTTTATTTCAAAAATTTCGAGTATTGTAATTCTTTCCCTGCCTTACGATTTACGAGTTGCTAATAGCTGCGGAATTTATTGTAGAATTATAAATTCATGAACTTGTATTGGAAAAAAATCGTATTAGTTCAATTGTATGCCTGAAGTCCTAATTGTAAAGGATGCGATATACATATTCACATTATTTTGTTAAACTTTTTGTATGTCAAGATATAATTAAAATCATATTATGTTATTTTTATATGTTTTTCACTAAAGCAATTAAAAACAAATAAATGCTTTGTATAAAAGGAAATTTTCAGATACTAAGAATGAAATTAGCTTGGTTTCTACTCTTTCCTTTAATCCGTTACCTTAACAGTTTTATGCGCGTTTTGTTGAAAGATATGAATTCCCTTTTCCCTTTTTTATATTGCAGCAATATAATTTTTTTAATAAATTGTTTTGTATTTTATTAGTTATTGTTTTATCTTATGCGAATGCGTTGTATTCTGTCAAATGTGTTTTCTTTGCAAACCTATATTTGCTTTATGTGAGAACTGAAACGGGCATCATCATATGGTTTTTCTTTGCAGGATTCCTTTTCAAATGAATTCAGGAGAAATCAAAGAATAATCTAAATAAGAAGTTAACAGTTTCGAACTTGTGGGGAAGAGATATTAAATTCCAATTTCACAATTAGTTATACAATCATTACACATTGATTTAAACCAAACTCATATTAAAGGCTGAATATCCATATTAAGGTAGTAGACACTTATATATCTTATCATATTGTTTTCTTGAAGTACTCGATAAATTTGTAATTACGTTAAAGCTGAGAATTGCAAATAGGTTTTGGTGAAATAAGGGAATGCTTAGTCTCATTCATTCATTAGTTTCTGGTACGATTTCCAAATGTTTGTTTAAAAATTATTTAAATATTCATCATAATTCTACGTTTTAAACTATATAGAGCAGTTTAAAAAATCTTCACGATGGACAGGGAAATTTAATTTATAAATCCATCTGGTATTTGAAATTTTGTAAAAATATGAACAGTACACAAATTTCTTTCGAATAAATTGTATTGGAGTAATTTATGTCTTTCTAAGCTAAGCTTATTCCGTTTGATAAATATATATCCTATTCAACACGGTCTGTATCCTGTTGCAAACTTGATTTATTAATAAATAGTTTACTTTTATTACCAAATTTTTTTTATTTGAATATTTTATACGAGGGTAAGTTAAAAATTACTTACACTTCTCATTATACAAATTCATTGAACAGAGATAGGTAGCATCCGCACACAAAAGTGCTGAGTTGGTGCGTATGTGGTCATTTATGCGGAATGTAATCACAATAACATAAGTTGTCGCTTAGCTATAATAGCATAAATATGTCAGTTCCGCTATAGAACTACACCAAAGAGGAGCAAGAAGGTGCGATCAGATTTTTAAGGTCAAAAGGTGCAAAAGGTGCTGAAATTCATCGGAGACATTTGTCAAAATACGGGAAAGGTGCTTCATCTCGTCAAAGCTGTTTATTTTCGTATGTCGAAGTATTTACAAGCGGAAGAACGATTGTTACACGGAAAGAGGAAACTGGAGTACTATCAATCTCGATCACTAAAAACAACATTCAGCAAACAGGAGAGATGATTACAGCTGATAAGCAAGTTACTATGAATGAGGTCGCATCTTCTTTAAAAGTCAGACACAGTTAAGCCAGTAAAAATATCCACGACGAACTCGAATTCCATTAAGTGTGTGCGCGATAGATACAACGAATGCTTACCGAAGCAAACAAACCAAAGCACTTGGACCTCTGTCAATGCTTACTGGATTGTTTCAACTTGGAAAGTAACGCGTTTTTAAAGCGGAATCCCTCACCCTATTGCCCATATTTAGCTTCTTCAAATATTCATCTCATTAGAGCACTTAAAGAATCTTTGAGAGATCGCAGGTTTGTCTAAGACGTGGATGTTCGGAATTCGGTACAAAAGTTTTTTTTCTCGATGAATCGACATCTTTCTACCAGGAAGGCATACAGAAGACTGTGTGAGTCCCTTGACCAAGTGTTTTACTCAAAGATCAGACTATATGTGGAAAAGTAATACATTGGTTACACTTAAATCATTTTTTAATAGAGTTGTAGAGCAAAAAGTGTAAGTAATTTTCGATTTTTTTTACTGAGAACACTTATAGCTCCATGCACCAGAAAGTATCACTCGATGGCTTACATAGAAGTAAACGTGTGAAGCATACATCACAAAGAGAAGGATTACAACACCAACATCCATGCCTTACACGGGATTCGAACCCAGCCCCTACGGCGCCGCAGTCAGTGTCACTAACCACTATACCGGACGAGCGGCACTTTTTTTTTCGATTTAAACTCATATTTTTAAAGTACGGACTTCGAATAGACTAATACGTGATATGTAGAATCATTCTTATTTGTATTTGGAGCAGATATGTTATTGATTTCTCTGACCAAAGCATAAAATCATTTTTAAAGAAAGATTTTCTTGTAATATTATTCATTATATTTTGCGAAAAGCATATAAAAGCGTCTACAAAAGCAAAGCATTCTATTTGAAAAAAAAAAATTATGTAAATTTAAAACTTACTTTCTGAAAGATCCGGAAGCCCAGAAACTAAAAATAAATTTTTAAAAAAATACAGGACTTGATTAAACAAGAAAACATATTTTTTCGAATATTCAATTGAAGCGATACTCACGGTTTATACTGGGAAGATTTCCAGGTGAAACTGTAAGTATAAGAAATACAATTAATATCACATAACGCACAATCATACTTTGAATTCAAAGTTTGATGGGGAAGTACTTACTGTTTAAAAGACTGAGAAGTTGTGGAACTAAAAATTAAAATATATATATATATATATAACATACGTTATAATTTGTTAAATGTTATTTAAAAGAATCGTTTTTAAAAATTTATATTTACGTCTTAAGTTGCTTGGAAGTTCACCCAAAGAAACTGAAACGGGAAAAAATGTATTGCTTTAAAAATTATACATATTGTATTAATTTAAGAATATGGACGTTCATTTACTTGTGTCATATTTACTTGGTTTAATATCAATAACTACATTATATTTATTCATAATGACTGAACTTTATTGGAATCAAATTGAGTATCGTCCACATCACAATATTAATCAAATAAACAGATAAACCCATTTTTCAATTTTTGAGTGTTTGTGAAGTGCTTTTCGATTTTCTATGATAATTGGCTATGCACAGTTCATGTATTACTTTTGTAGAACCCTCCACATTTTTATAGATAAGTCAGCCTTATAATCGAATAGTTATAAATTTTTGTTTATTATTATTATTATTATTACCATATTACTGTTTTAATGAATTACTTTGAGTATTCTCTTATAGTTTTTAACCTAGGAATTAGCTTTAATCCCAGTAGCTTGCAAAAATCGGGACGTTCTTTTGATCTCTTCCATCTAGTGTTTTCTTATAAAAAAGAAAAGAGTTTTAAATGTCCATAGGTGTTACAATTCGAATAGAAATTTTTCTTAGGATTATTGGATATTTGTAAACTGAACCATGTGAGTATTTTAGGTAATACTAATTATTTAATGCATGGCAAAATAAATTATGTATATGTAGATTAATTATTTTGCACAGAAATGCTTTTATTATATCATGCTTTTCATTTTACATTGTAAGAAGAAAAATTATTCTAAAGCACTGTATGGAATTTTAAATATATATTATAGATATTGTTTTTATTGATTTTTTATGTATCTCATTTTTTTATAGCTTATATTAGAGATAAGTTTTAAGAGGAGAAAAAAAAATAATAAAATTGATATTAGTAATCCAGTGTTTCTCAAACTATGGGGCACGACCCCTAAGGGGGCTTGATAACTCTGCAAGGGAGGCGCGAGCATATTGAAAAATCGAAAACAAAAGATTTTTTAAAAATATTAATTTATTGAAAGTAAACATACAAAATACATTCTGACATAATAAAAAATAAAATTAACATTTGCACTGATATAATACACTTATAAATGTATCAGTACTGTTCAATGTATTTTATAATTAATTTAACAATACTAAATTAAGAACAAGTTTATTAATTATCAGTGAACCCCTCCTCCTCCATGGGCTTTTCAAAAATAATATAATTTTCAAAAATTAATCCCTTAACTGACAATTAAAAGTTACGCGATTCTCTCCCTAATGCCACCGTTTTCCACGTAGGTGAAAGCATGTGATGGAATGAAGAAATAAATAAATAAATAGGTGGTAAAGGAAGAAATAAATAAATCCTCTAAAATAAGTAAATCCTTCGTAATCAATGTCAAGGTCCATTTTTTGCATTCAAAAGCTTTCGGAATAATTGTATGGACTGCAGTGTCCAGAAAAGGTCATACTTGGGAAAGACGTATATATACGTCCAGGGCGTCTATGACTGAGCGAGACGCTTATATACTTCGGTGGCACTTAAAAAAGTGCTATTGTAGCTTTAGTGTTAAAGTATAGTATTATTGAATTAAATACTTTGTTATTTGTATGGGTGGCGCGATGAAAATTATGGTTAAATATTGGGTGGCAAACACATTGAAAGTTTGATTCAATTAAATTAGAAAACTTATACTCAAATAGAATAAATACCAGACTAATAAATACCTAAAAACTTAAAACTACAAATGAAACTTACCCATTGAAAGATCAGGAAGGGCAGAAACTGGAAAAGAGATAAATGTTTGTAAAAATTTTATATAGTTGCATAGAGATTTTGGACTAAATAATCACTATACTGACGTGCCCACATATCAGAAAACTCTTTTACTATCTTATCTCTGTATATATGAAGCATAATTACATAAAAATCTTATACAATTGATCATATATATATATATATATATATACATGAAAAATTCATACACTAAATAGGCTTTTCGTGCCTTTGTGTGTATAATGACCGCTAGATATTTACATGTAGTAATACTAACTTTCATTCTGAATTTTGCCTAAGTCCTGAGAGCCATTAACTCAAACACGATCAATCGATTGCTAATCAGTAGCCAGGTACTCACTACTTGGTCATGCAGTTCCCACATATTGCGAAATGGTAGCGTAATTTGAAAAAATATCAGAATATAAAAGAAAAACGCGTATATACATATATATTACAAAAAATTATACTCACAAAACAATTCAAACAAATCACCATCATAAAGTCTGTTTCTTAGCCATAGGAAATTAGCCATAGCCACCCTTTTTGCCATAGGAAATTAGCGCACCACACAAGAAGGGTTTGTCAGAAAAAAATAAAACTTCACGTACTTAAGTAAAACGTTGATGTAACTAAAATATTACAAAATCAAATCAAACTAATCATTTATTGTAGAAAAAATTACAAATGAAGGGAGGTTTTAATAACCTGTTAGACCACCTGCAGTATGAATTCATTATGTGTTACGGCTGGGTATCGAGGCATACAAGTCCCGTAGGATGTTCTGCGACATCCCTTTCCCCAGATGCAGAAAACGCGCCGCTGATTCAACCGTTTTCATTTAATTTTAGTATAATAAATTATTTTTATTAAATTCTGAAATGCATTTTGTGTGTGTGCAAATTCTGAACTATAGATGATACGCTGATTCCTCGCGGGTGTGACTTTCATTTCTCTACATCTTTCGGTGTTTGGAGTGTCCAATTAGCAAGTGGCAGTCAGAAGTGATTTTAAAGTTTAAAAAAAATATTTAAGATGATTAAGATAGGGCAGTGTATACTTAATCATTTGTGAATGAAAGCACAATCAAATTTAAACAACGTGTAAAGAAAGATCAATTCAAATGGAACACCGTAATTTTCAAGAAAATGGCGACTGTAATACTTTTTGTGTTCAAAATAAGATTAAAATATACCTGATATCTAACAATTCTGTTTCAGTTTCTAAGGATATATTCTTAAAAGGCTCTATGACAAAAATCATGAAACAAACTATGACCAATACTTTGTAAAACTTTGGGAAGACAAACTGTCCGAATTGTGTGTGCGACATCAATTCTTTAAAAACAATAAAGCACACTCTCATTAAATTTGTTGAAGACTATACAACTGCTGTAAAATTTATATATTATGGCATTTAATTACCGAAGTAGATTGAAATAATTTACTGAAAGAGAATTTATTATTTATTTAATACAGCGGAAGTATTACGTTCAGCACAAACAAAGCAAATTCAAAATTTAAGTTTAAGTCAAAATATATTATATAGGAAATAGCCAAAAATTTGAGAAATCAGCATATAATTCAATAATATCAACATTTCAAGGAAACCCTATTGTACTATTGATGAATGAGTGAGTGAGTGAATATTATTGTTATGATTGGTTGGTAATGGTTTGATTTTGTTAACCAGTAAAAACTAATAGCTAACAAACAAAAACTGTTTATTCTAACAGTATCTACAAAAAAAAAAGAGGGGGGACTGCACAATTTCACAAATAATATTCTAAGTTAAACATTTAAACGCGTGTTGTTGCCAAGTGGCTAAAAAGTTTCTCTTTTACGCAGATCGTTCTGTCTCTCATCGTTTCTCTTCTCAGTCCTGAACTGGGTCTCTGATTGCCGCTCCCTTCCCTGTGAGTCACGTGTCAGTACGTCGCAAGTGCTGCCATTCCAATAGACCTTCACTTTAAAGTCACACTATTCAGCTACTCGAGGGCTTTGGGCGATGGTCCTCGTCATTTTGAACCATGATCAAGTGACAAGGATGACACCTGAGCTTGCACTCCCCTCTCCTAACTACCACACCACACTGACGGGTAGACGCTTGAGCTCTCGATAGATTTTTCGTGCATCGCTCCCTTACACGGCTGGTTTCTGGCGGTACTAAGCTCGAATTCATGACACACCGGTCACCAGTCCGTTACCTTGGCCATTAGGCTATCGTGGACACTGTAATATCGATAAAATACAGCTATTAGAAATTTCGCTCGGCTAGTCTTTTTTTCCCACGGATGCGATGTTGATTTAAAAATAAGAGAACTTTTGGAAATCATTCATATTCAAAATACAACCTCTGAAGCTGATATTTTGAATGTACTTATAGATGCTTTGAAGAAATATAATTAAACATTGGGAAAGTTGGTTTGTCTTGCATGGTGGTACATCTACCATATACAGTATTATTAAAGGAGTTGTTGCAAGATTATAAAAGAAACATGCCAAAACAGCATGGCAATAATAATTGTGAGCATTTTCATTGTATTATTCACCAGCAGGTACTGTGTTCCAAAGTTTTGAACATAGGACATATTTAAGAAATAATCTCCAAAATTGTAAATTATATACGAGAACAAAGACTTAATTATTCTCAATTTGTTTAATCTCTGAAAGGCATAGAAAATAAATACAGCGATCTACCATATTATATGAAAATTCAATTGACTTAAAATCATAAAGTGTTAAAATGATTCTTCAAATTACTGGACGAAATTATAATTTTCTTGGAAGCACAAAAGATTATGAATGTGCTGAGTTATAAGACATGGACAATGGATAAAGGACCCAACTTTCTCAGTTGATATTACAAGCCATCTTAATCAACTTAATTTTCAGCTTTAAGGCAAAAATCATGTTGTTACAACTCTATTTGATAATATTAAAAATTATTACTATGGCGAAAATAAATAGAAAAAGGAAACTTGTCTCTCTCTGAAAGCTGTCAATATCTGTGGATTAAATCCCATAAATTAAAATTTACTGAATACGCTCATAAAATTAAATTGTTTAAAACGGAAAATTATTAATTCTGATTTTAAAAACTGTGAGCTATAATTTCGCACTTTTACTTCATCTTTATCCATCGATACTGAAACTGTTGAGGAAAGCTAACAAATAAATTAATAGAAATCCAATGTGATTCTTTGTTGAAGCAAAAATCTATGGACGTTGGAATTCTAGATTTTTATACATATTTATCAGAGTAGGTTTCCTAAAATTTATCGTTTGCTATGCGAATAATGGCTCTGTTCAGAAGCACTTATTTATGCGAGCAATTACTTTCTTTAATGAAAAATAGCGAGCATTCAGAAAGATTAATATTAACCCAATCAACGTTTATCGTCATTTTTAAAAATTACATCAGATCAGTATTTTTAATCAAATCCTGCTGACTTTCTTTAAAATAAAAAACGACATCAATATCTTCTAAAAAGTAATGTTAAATTGAAATTCTTAAAATGTTTTTATTTTTTATTTTATAAAAAAATATAAAATATATGTGGTTTAAGTTTAAAAAATAGCAAGAAATACAAAACGACTACGTATGTAAAATATACTATACATTGAGCTTTACATAAATAAATGGATAATACATTATAAAAATCGTATTTTATTGATTTTTTGAAGAATGTAAACATGCGGTCTCCAACTTACAATAAAACAGACCATGTGGCCTGTAATGTCATATGATTTTGATATCCCTGACCTAAATGTACCTAAGGTTGCTTATAATAATGAACTTATAATCTCATTACATTATTATCAACAATCGTAATCTAAATTCAAAATTTTAATTTTGTTTGAGTTATAAGTAGATCCCAATATGTTAAAATAATCAGATTAGAAAGTAGTATTTCTTTTAAATTCCCTATTGCCATCAAATCCTCTGTATAATGATAAAAAGAGTTTTATTAAATACAGACATGATCTAAGTTTTTAAAAAAAATTCTGACAGGCCCACCTGAGTCAAGCCCTATCTTGCTCATAAAAATTTGGATTGAAATCATTGAAGTATTCTTGTAACACAAATTTGACAAGAGTGTTACATTTTTAGTTTTATCGTGTTATACAAATAATAATTTTGATGTATAAACAAAAGAATTATAATGATATAATCATACCTTTATATATATATATATTGAGAATTTACATATATATATATATATGTAAATTCTCAAAATTAAAAAAAGAGTACAACAGAAAGATTTTTTCCACCCTTTATGAGATTAATAATTTGAAAGATATTTCTTATTTCTAATTATATTTTTTGCTTGAAAATATGAAATAGTTTTTAAGTATATATTTCAATATCTTTCTTGATTTGGAAATATATATAATGTGGCTGTTACTACTCTCGAATAAAAAAAGGGCGCTTGTGGTCATCTTCTATAGTTTTCTGTATATGTTAGCCATGGAGCAGGATGTATCGGACGCCACTCAATAAACCATCATTTATATATTCAATCCGCTTTTCTAAGTCAATTGTTGATTAGACAAGTTTCAATTAACTCAAAGTCAATCAACCTACTTTAGCCGCTCAATGGTCATCGATAATGTTTCGTAATTTAAAAAGGAATTTGATAAAATTTTTATTTGTAAAAAAATTGTGATGATATTTGTAGTTATGATGTTACTTTGGCCACCTAATCGACAGTAACATCAGACCAAGGCCCACGAAATTCATCGTGGCGAGGGGCTAATTGTACGCCTGTCGTTAGCCGTAGCTTTGAACTCCATACAGATGACAGTACGATTTTGCTCGGTTCCACCCTAAATTTGAGGAAGAACGCCCTGGGGATGGTCAGAGGCCTCCCACATCTCATCTCTTTCCACCAACCTCACAAGAGGACATGCGGCTCGACGGCAAACATTTACAAACATCCATGCCTTTTCTGGGATTCGAACCCGGGTCCTACGGTATCGCAGTCAGCAACCCTAATCATTATATCGGATTGGCGGCTGAGGATATTTAAATTCATAAAGTAATTCACACAATTATTTTGTAGTGATTTCGTACAATTTTTTAGTGAATTCCTACCATTATTTTGTAGTCAATTCAAGTAATGCTTTTTGGCTGATAAGGAACTCTTTTTTTTGTTTTTTTGTTTCTGGCTTCAACGTGATTATCTGTAGGTGAAACATTATTCAAATGTTATAAGTCGAAATTATTGTTATAATTATTTTTTTCCAAATTAAAATAACAATCAAAACGTATTATATAAATATTTTAAAAAATTACAGTAATGAACAAAACTTACGATCTAGGCTGGGGAGTTTTCCTTCAGGAACTAAGAAAAAAAAGGAGAAAGTTATTTATATATGTATTTATTCAGAATGTACAAATACAAACTATAAAGAGCCTGTAAAGCATTCACCCGTGGGTGATGCCTTTTTTCTAAGTTATCTTCGTGACCTAGGAGTGTGGGAGTGAATGAAGAACCAGGCTTTGCCATAATCTTAATATCTCTTTATTAAGATCTTAACTTAAACACTATACAATGATAATATTTATATTTAAAATTTGTGAA
Organism: Trichonephila inaurata madagascariensis; assembly: GCA_019973955.1. Classification (NCBI taxonomy): domain Eukaryota; kingdom Metazoa; phylum Arthropoda; class Arachnida; order Araneae; family Nephilidae; genus Trichonephila; species Trichonephila inaurata. Next base: position 45,446 of record BMAV01027526.1, on the reverse strand, counting down.
TCTGAGATGAGAAACACACAATACGTATTACCAAATAAGCGCGACCTAATCACTATATTTAACTTTACCACCTATTCCTATTCTCAGTAAATACACGGTTCCTAATATTAACCTGAGTGATCCTACCTCTAAATCTTAGGTAGCAGCAACACTCTCGAATCTTCAATGTAATTTCCTTATCACGCGTGGAATGGTATCCACCTTGCTTGAACGCACTTTCACGGATAGCTGACACTGGAATATCGGCTTACTTCAGCTTACACGCTCTTAAACTCCGACTTGCATAATCACTTCCCAAAAGGCCACCTCGCTTACGCTAAACTTCTGCTATTTAAAAGGTTCCTAATTTGAATAATCACGATTCGCTTCTGGATTTGGTTGGAAAGGATTTGCCTTTTTCGGCCCCAAAGAACCCAAGAGGAAAATTAATAGAAAGCCCGTCACAAGCCAATTACTTTGATTTACAGCTTGATGATCATAAAATGTTTAAACTCATATTATTTAAATCTAAAGACTATTATTGCCATGATAAATCGTTTTAAATATTTTGCTGTGTTTGCAATGAGCTTTAACAGCAATGAGCCACTTCCACTCTCGATATATGGGTAATGACATCATATGACAGATTTCTCGAAGTATTTTTCAGTGCAAATCCTATAAACGTGATTTTAGTCGAGTTATTTCATACTAAAAATAACATAGAGTCCCATTTTCGTAAAGTTTTGTATACCTGCGGAATTACTGTTAATATATCAAATGTCCCCCCTCCTCTCTCTCTAAAACATAACAATCTTAAGCTGCAATTACCGAACGAAGCATGATTTCTTAATTAGAAATGCTTGAAGGAAAAAGAAACATGAGATCAAAATTGTGCTAATAACATCTCCGGCTTTCCTCAAAATATGAAGCTGCTCCACAGTCTAATCTCACTATTTCCTACTCGCCTTTCACCCAATATTGCTTGACAAATAGTTTTAAATATTCGAAATTACTGGATAAATATTAAAAAAAAATATACCTGCTTCAATTTTTAGAACAATTTTATAATGAATAACAATGTAGTTATTTTAGTTATTAGGAAATTATTCCTGAACAATTCCCATAAGTGAAAAACACACACTTATACACTGAATGACGAAATTATCAAGACCACTTCACAATTATATCAAGATTACCTAAAATTCACTTAATTGCTACTAGAGGGCGAAATAGTTATTAACAGGGATTTCAGGAATAATGAAGCAACAATTGCACTGTTTTGCATATGAAGAAACGGAGTGCGAGGTGGGCGTGATTTAGTATTTACATCTTCAATGCCTTTAACTAAGACACATGATTCAATGTAAGACATTTTGTAAGCTTTGCAGGGAATAATCCATATAGTAGGAGTTAAATGGAATACTCCTTTTTGCTCCTTATAGATTGCGGATTCACGTAATGAACTACAACAATAATATGTGCTATTCAGACTTGAATGCACGTAGAATGAAAATAATACCAAATTGATACGGAAAATGTAAAGGAAGTTCCAATAAAGATTTTATCATTGCTAAAAGTTTCTCTTATGAAGGGAAACGAAATAAAATAAAATAAATAAATAAATGGGAAAAAAAGTAAGAACAGAAAAATGCTAAGATGAAGTCCTTGTAACACCCGAAGAATGTTCCGTGCTCTATTATTACAGATAGAGATCTACGTTTTATTTTTTTCCTGTGTGTGTTAAGTTCTTTTTGCTTAGACGTTTAATTTTTGATTTATTATAACTTTGGTCTGCTGAAAAGCGTTCTTTTTTAAACGCAGGATCTACAACTTCTAATGGAACTCTAGAAAGTCATAAGATGAACTGCAAGTATTATTCCTGTAAAATGTTTCACGATCTAAGCAACTATTTGATTAAACACTTAAAATGATAGCCTTTGCAATTAATTATGTATGTGAAGAAGACCCAGAAATTCATCTTAAATATTTAAAAAACAAATATATTAAGGATATTGGTTATGTAAAATGAATACTGTTTTGAGATAACAGAGTATTTGGCTTAAATATTGCTGATTTTTTTTATAAGGTAATAAATGAATTCACAGCAATTGAAATTAATTTCTTAAAGACGTTTTAAAAAGTAACTAGGGCTATGAAAAAAAAACTTAGCAGAAATACGACATTTCAAAATTCAAAGGACGTCTTAAAATTCACCAGTGAGTAATAACAGCAACAGAAGAGGTAAATGAAATACCTTCAGGACAACTCGGTAAAAAATCAGCAATCTGTTCTTTTTTTCACATACAAGCCAATTATAAAGAGTAAAGAAAATTAAGTAATGTTAAAGAGAAGATGCACTATATTAGAAAAGTCACTAATACAAACATACTAAATTCAAATAAGAATATACACTGTTATTGAAAAAAAATCGAAGCACCAAGAAGGAATTGTCTGATTTTGATAAAATTTAGTACGGAAAGGCATCTTGATTGAACATGAAAATGATCAAATTTCAAGACCAATGAACATGAATTGCGCGTCTTAGTACGCATTTCTGCTGAGCAACTCGCAAAATACTAAACCTGTAATAAGGACGGAAAATTTATCTTTTTTCGTTTTAACCATTGTGATTCAGTGGAGAAAAACACTAATGGTGCTATCTTAATGTTTTCGAAGATCTTTTTGGCAACTGAAAGATTTCGAACGTGTTCGCATTGTCACAATGTGTGAAGCTGGATGTGGTCATACCGAGCAATAGGTCGTCACCTGCAGCGTACAGACACAGATGTGAAAAGGTGCTGGCAGCAATATTTGCTGCGAGGAACTAATCGTCGGGATGAAAGCTCTTTAAGGCCAGACAAATGCGCGGCAAGATGGGAGGATTGTTCGACAGGCCGGTACTACTCCAATGGTTTCATTGTCTACTATTCAACCCGCTACAGCCTCTTTACTACCCCCCAGGGTAACTTTTACCATTTCACGGCACTTGGTTGAGGCGGGGTTACGCTCAAAGCAGCCTTTAAGACGTCTGCCCTTGGCTCTGCAATATCGGTGGAATCTTCTGCAGTGGTGTCGCAGCCAATCATCATGGTTACTGTCTGACTGGCATAACATAATGTTCTAAAATGAATCCTGATTTACTCTTGAAGTGGATGAGCATCGTCTCCGTGTCTGAAGAGGCCGAGGCATGTGGTCTCAATTAGCCTTTGTATTACAAAGGCATACAACCATGACCCCTGGTGTGACGGTGTGGGATGATATATCCTACAACAGCAGGTCATCTCTAATTATCCTCCATGCATCTTTAACTTCTGAAAGATATGTTGATATCACCTAGCGGCTGGTTATATTATCCTTCATGACCTATCATCTGGGAGCTAATTTCCTACAAAACAATGCCAGGCCCTATACCGCTCGCATATCTCTGGAATGCCTTCGTGCAGTTCATACTCCTCCTTGGAAAGCAAGGTCATCTTTCACCACTCGAACATGCCTGGGTCATGGTTGGGTGCCAGATTAGGGCACACCAAAATATCGCAGATCTAGAGAAGCAATTTGTGCATTCCTGGCATACTGTATTGCAGGATGACATTAGGAACCTCTACCACTCTTTACCGAGACATATACAAGCATGTATCGCTGCCAGGGGCGGTTCCACCAACTACTGAGTTGAACATTCAGGCTGTAGTCGTGAGCTGTGGATGTGCCCTATGGCCTTGATATTTTTATCATCTTATCTGTGTATGAGTTGCAAACATATTTAATTTTATTAAATCAATCACCTCCTCATCGTGCTTCGATTTTTTCAACAGAATGTATATTGAAATTCTTTAAATATGTAACATATTTAGTGTGAATGAAGAAACGTGTGTGTTATAAAATTCTACAAATAAAATAACCGATAATCAATTCCTATTACAGATGCGATACCATTGTTGCTAAGTTGATGGCAACAGAACGTTTTTGAAAAAAAAAAGACCCATAAAACCAATTGTTTACTCATAATTTACTTTCTAGGATAATTTTTATAAATACGGATAAAAAAAATCGTAGCAGACATGCTACTTTCAATTATTTTACGATGTAAGTTATTATAATGAATATACAGGAGACTTACTTTGTGAAAGGTCGGGAATCTCTGAAACTAAAATACAAAATTAGTATTTATAACACATGTTTTAATACCTTTTTACTACGTACAAAAGAAACTGAAGCACTTACGCAAACCTGGAATTGCACCTGGGGAAACTAAGTACAAAGAAAAGGAAACAAAAGTACGTAAATCTTATTTTATGTTATGTATTTTTTATTTGTTTATAAAGACTAGGGCACAAAGTACTTACCATCAGAAAGATTTGGAAGGTCTGAAACTGTACAAAATAAAAGAAATCATATTTAATGTTATGTTACAATTGTCGAGCATTAAGACATAAAAAGCTATGTTACTTCCGATCCAAGTTAGGCAATGTTCCTGTAAAACTGAAATGATATTTATAGATCCCCCCTCCCAAAAAACCCCACTTGTAAACATTAAGTTTAAGGTATAAGACTATATTTTATGTGCAGCAATATTTTCTTATTATTTCCCAGATTAACTTCTTTTTGTCTTTTTTTTAATTAGAAAACCGAGTAAATAATGAAACTTTCAATTTGCAGCTATGAATTTTCACGCTTAATCAAAATGTTATTTTACATATTGAATACGAAAACATTTTAATATTCAACGTATGAAAAGCTTTGTTACCATTAATAAAGTTATTTGGTTACAAAGTCATATTTTTAAGAAAAAAAGGAAAAATTTAGATCAACTTATACATTTTCCTTTCTAGTATTAGAACTTTTGTTATCATAATACAAATTTTAAAAACTTACACGCGAACTTAATTGTTTGTGGAATTATTTCTTACAGAAAAGTTAAATATTTCTCTCTTTTTGTTCTTAAAAATTTTTTTACAGCAATGATAATAATAATAACGAATTAAGGGAATAAAACAACTTAGGAGTAACACATAGTGATTATGACGATACTTAAATGTTAAGAGATAAATGGTTTTATCATTTTTATTTTACATTACAATTCATGAGCAATTACTTACGATCAGGAAGCAGACTCGTTGGAACTGAAATTAATAAAAAATGCTTTATTCAATACACATATCTCTTTAAGCCATATAATGTGCTGATTAGTATGATTAGATTTAAACAACTAAAAATACTTACGGTTTGAAAGATTTGGAAGCTGTGAAACTATAAATAAAAAAAGTTAATTTAAATTCATTATACCATTACTATATGAATTTACTTTGCTTTAAATTACTAATGTTACTCTATTGGGCAATTGACATGCTGAAACGAAACGTAAATACAAAAAATTACGAATTAAAAAAATAGCACTCATAACATTTATACGTCCTATGTAAATTTTAATATAAGTTATGCATCAATACCATATAAACCACTGCTCCTTTGTTTCGAAAACAAAAAATTGTGTATTCGATAAATACGGTAGGATTTTTAAAATATCAGTTTCATAGAGAGCCCGGCTTTAAACGGGCTATTTTGAGTCTATCTGATTTTTTTTTATCTCTTCCTTAGTTAGGGAAATGTTCCATTTTTCTGTCGACTTCAGGATTTCCCAGTAATTTCTATATTTACGCTACTCAAATTCAATTTTTTGATATTTCTCTCGCTTTTCTTGCCCCTCATTTTATCTTTAAACCAAAAGGTTGAAAAGGGTTTCTTGTGCATCACGGGATGCTAATACGTTATTTGGGCAAGTATAAAATTCGATTTTTTTTTTCTTGGTTTCTGAGTCAGAGCTTCAAAACTGCAAATATCTATATTGAACAAAGGTAATTATTTGACATAGAAAGGAATGAATGAATAGCATAAAATCACCTTAAAAATTTCTATTACACCCAAATCACAAAATGTTGACTTCAAAATCCGTAACATTTCAGTAATATGTAATTCGACCAAAATACATTTGATTGAGTTTGGTAAATTATAAAATGTTTCGGATATTTTTTAATCTTTTTCTTATATATTAGGTTAAGGAAAAAGAAATCCATTATTTTTGCATGAAAATCAAGACTTTATTTTACATTTATTCCGATTGTTCGATTTGGGTCAAATATGCACCGTTTTGTTGTATAATTTGTTGCTATTTTAAAGGTAGCTTCGTAATGCCTCTCTCATAGAAGTCATGGCGAAAACATCTAGTAATCGATTTTCCCAATCTTCTCTTGATCCCAATTTCTTATCACTCAGGAGGTTTTGCATCGTAAGAAAAAGGCGGTAATCGCTTGGTGCCAGGTCCGGCCTATATGGTGAATGCATTAAAACTTCCCAACGAAGCTCTCAGAGATTCTGGCGAGTCACAACAGAAGTGTGTGGCCTGGCGTTGTCCTTATGGAACACAACACCTCTTCTGTTGGCCTATTCTGGCTATTTCTGGTCAATCATTGGCTTCAAACGGTTCAGTTGTTGACAGTAGAGATCTGAATTTAGTGTTTCGCCATGCGGAAGCATCTCCTAATAAATGATTCCTTTCCAGTCCCTCCAAATACACAGTAGAACCTTCCTGGCCGCTAGTCCTGGTTTTTCCACCGTTTGAGCTGCTTCACCGCACTTTGACCATGATCGTTTTCGCACAATATTGTATTATGTGACATATCAATCATCCCCAGGCATCATCCGTTTAAGAAATGGGTCGATTTCATTCCGTTTGGCCAAGGCTTCGCAGATGGAAATTCGATCCATCATGTTTTTTGTTGTTAAATGGTTTGGTACCCAAACATGGAGCTTCTTTCTGAATTCAACTTGCGCAAATGACTTAAAATTGTGTTATGATCAATCTTTAGCCCCTGGGTGATGCTACGACTACTAACAAGCCCGTCAACTTTGATTATTTCTGTGATTTTATTAACATTTTCGACGACGGGCCTGCCTGTGCGAGGTGCATCTTTAACATATAAAAATACCTGAGCGAAATCGAGGAAACCAAACTTGCACGTAATTAGCTGTTACAGTATTCGCACCATAAACACCATTCGCAATTTCAGCCACATGGCTTGCATTTTCGCCTTTATCAAAGAAAAACTTTAAAAAGAACCAAATTTTCTCTTTGTTGACTTCCATTTTTAACATCCTGTAACTCACAACTGAATGGAGGAAACAAAAAGAAGCAAAATAATTTTTTTAGTATGAAATATAATCTTGACAATGAGCATAAATTTGAAATTGTTTGATCGATACTTCACGAGATATCTCTACAAAAGCCATCTACCGAAAAAATAATGGATTTTTTTCCCCAACCTAATATATTACGAGTTTTTTTTCTTTGAGAAACGAATTATTTATGTAACTTTATGCAAAAGAACAAATAGTGCCATTTTCCAGGACTTAATCTCAAGCGATAACATGTATGACACAGGAATACGGAGTGATTGAAACACTCTTGTGGTGAAAACTAGTCGAAAGTGACTCGTTTTATAAAGTGACTCACTCATTAGTTACTCACTGCAAAAAAAAAAACGAAATATAGGTCGTTATTTTGTTAAATACCGTGTCCCGGGGAAATACATGGTCTGTCTGATGAAAAAATTTTAGTTTTGGTATAATTTGGAAACGGAAGGCAGTATGGCAGTGTTAAAATAGAAGGAAATGTGTCAGAAATCTTTTTCCTACCGTGCTACAAAATGTCTGGACGACACATGCAATACAATGGTTTAGACTAACCATGCATTTAAATAACATCATTTTAAATAATTTTAAAAGTTTAAAATTGATTCTACGGATCATTTCTCATCTTTTGGTACCTTGGAGAAACACATCTGCATTCACTCTTCAGTGAAGAAAACCTCGGAAACAGTTGGATAAATACATAATTAAGTTCGCTTACTCTCGAATTTCAAAAATATAGATTATACATTCAAATATGTAAAAAAAAACAAGAAAAGAAACATTTATTTTGATTTCTAGTAAACGAATATACGCACAACACACATAAAAAACACTTACGGTCTGGAAGTTCACCGGGAGATACTAAAAAAATGTAATGATATAAATTAATTTGAGATTTCTACTTTTCGAAAAATTGCTCTAAAACTGTCATTTTTTTTTATTTTGTTTTTTTTTTTAAAGTAGGACACTTAAGTTTGAAAGATCTGGAAGCTGTGAAACTAGAAATGAAAGGAATAATGTTTTGTTTAAACATATCACTGTCTCACAGGATGAAGGATGTTTATTTCTTACTTTATTTTATAAATACTTACGGCTAGGAAGTTGACTTTTTGGAACTAAAAATTAGAAAATAATGATGAATAAATGTCAATTGTTTGATAACTCGGAGCAAGACAATTTTATTAAAGCTTTTTGATCCCTAAAGATAACATATGCTACATTAAAATTTAATTTCGAAAACTTACCATTCGAGAAATCCGGCAGGTTTGAAACTGAAATACAGAAAGAAACAAAAGAGTGTAACACAACACAAATTTCATTTTTTCTTTTTAAATTTCGTTTCAATTTGTTTAAATTCATAAACATAGGAATTAAGTGAGTACTTACGGTTTGGAATATCTCCAGGAGAAACTAAAAATGTGAAAATGAATAAATTATATAATTTTCTTAGATCATGATATTCATTATGTAAATTTATTTTATATTAAGGATTGGAGTTACTAAATACAAGATTAATGTGTCACTGCTAGAGAAAACAAATAAGGAACTGTCGAAAATTTATAAAAATTTTAAGTTTTCTGAAATACATTTAAAAACATATCAACAATAATTTTTCATAAATCAAATCATTTAAAGCTAAACTTGTAATATTTTTTCTTACCCTATTAATTATTTATTTAAATTGATCTTTGGAATCAAGCACGAAACCCAGAGATCTGGATTAAAAAATCAATAACACGGATCATGAGCGAAAGTACAGAACTATTTACTAGCACTTCGCTCATCGTATTTGGCACTGCGTGGATTCACTAACCTTCTAAGAAAAAGATTAGACTGCACATAACTCAGCACTATATTATTGAATTTAATTTTTAATAAACTAACACATTATTTAAGAATGTAAAGGTTTACTGACGTTA
>BMAV01027526.1:0-36353 GCA_019973955.1 Trichonephila inaurata madagascariensis | reverse complement strand
GACCGAAAGAAGATATTTGCAACTCCTATGAATGAAATTAGAACCCGCATTTTCCAAAATGTAAGGAAAGAAATTAGCTGCATTATAACACATATTTATTTACGATCTTTTTTCGATTATATATTTGTTTTTAAATTTTGAAGTTAGCACTGAAGTTTGGGGACCGCTTTTTTCAGCGGATTACACAACAAAACGAAATGTTTGAGATTTGTAAAAATTTGTTCAGTCTATTAAATATTTTTTTGAAGTATAATAAATACCTGAAAGAAGTCTATTTTACATTGTCAATTTTAAATATAAGCCCTTTTTTAAATTTTTTAACGAATTCTTTTAGTAGATTTCATTTGTTTTTCTTCGGGAAGATGGCAGAGTTCAGATAGACTAATTCGTTTTTTACTTTCATTCACAAGCAAAAATTTTTCAATATTTCGATTTAATGCAAAAGGGACTCATCTACTTTTTATTTCCTATTTATTTTCTCTGTGGTTAATTATATGAAATAACTTAACATTTCAATCACACCACCGAGTTTAGTTTCCTTCATATTTATTGAATACTAAAGAAATACCAGAAATACCTTGTAATTAACTAATTTTAGATTCAGTTTTATTGTTTACTAGTAAGAAGAAGGAAGTTTAACAATTAAATCAGACATTTTGACACATCTCAAATATTTTTAAAAAGTATACGAATTTTTAAATATTTTTTTAAAGGTCGATTGTGTAATTTTGCATTAAAGAAAAAAAGTTCTTTTTTTTTATTTGACAAATCTGGTAAACTTGACTCTAAAAATAAAATACATTATTATTATTCTATTGTATTACCTAATACAACTTTTGTATATTTTAAAATCATCGATTCAGTTTGAAACAATGTAATAAATAAGTTTCTACTGCGGTATGTGTTGTAATTGTATCTTCTAATATTGCATTCTGGGATAAATACATTTTGAAATATTTTGAATTAATGTTCTCTGTTATTCTTTAAACTGAATTTAGAAAAAGATTTATCTCTAAACTTTTTACAACATATAGAAGTGAGAAATGTTTTAGCCAAAGTATAGGTTTTGAATTTGCTTATTACCTTTGGTTTAAGGCCTTTTATGAATTAAATTTTAAAGATATCATTAATAGTTTTATTTAAGCGTATTTATAAAGTTTAATTTTCTTTTAAACTTTTGATTCTTGATGGACCTAAAAATATACTTTTCAACAAAAAAAATTTCTGGTCCATTCTACATTTGCGTATAAGTTAATATTTCATGTGCTAAGCAAATTCTACATAAATTGACAATACCTTTTTTGAACTATATTTAGTTATTTTAATTGCGATATAGGAACGGATTAAAAAAATCTATTCACACATGCTTTAAAATATTAAGGTCATGAAAAGTGTTTAGTACAAATCCGGAAATAATCATGTTTTTAACTCTGTAGATTTAAAAAAAAATATCTGGCTGGAGAAAAAATTTGCTTTGTCAATTTTAATGACATTGAAATTTTTTTTCCTTGCATAAAATTAATTGTGAACTAAGTGTTTTTATTATTCTTTTTTTAAAATAAAATGAATGGCTCTTTAAAGCTTGAAATTAAAATATAATGTTCTGGTATTCATTAAAGTGAACTTAGAAACATAATTATTTTTAAGCATTTTACAATATATAGAAGTGAGAAATGTTTTTATTTAAAATCAATCCTATTAGTTTAATACCTTTGGCTTAAGCGTCTTTGCAAAAAAGATTTTAAATAAATTATTCATAAATCTGACTGAAGCTAGTTTCGAAAATTTAATTTTTCTACTGTCTTTTGATAAAGTTTAACATAGGGAATACCTTAATTAATAAAATACTTTTCTACAAAAAGAGCTGTCTATTTTACTCTTACGTATACGCTAATATTTCAGCAGCTAAGTAAATACTACATAAATAGACAATACATTTTTTTAGATATACTTAGATATCTTAATTACGATAAGAAGGGATTATGAAGCACATAAAATGCTTTCAAATATTAAGGTAAGGAAATCTCGAAATGTTAATTAAAAATGCCAAATAATTATCAATTAAACACTGCAAAGTGAAAAAAATTAATTAATTAAAATGTGGCTCTGATAAAAAAAAAGTAACTTGTCAAATTTTAACCAACTGCAAATGTTTTTAGTTACATAACCCTGTTTATAAACTGATTATTATTCTTTTAGTGACATAAAATGAAGGGCTTTTTAAGGCTTTAAATATAAACATGTTTACTCAAAATTAGAAACAAATACTTACGATTAGGGAGCTCGCTGGCTGGAACTGAAAATGATTAAAAATGCTTTATTTAGTACACGTATTTCTTTAAACCAAATTATATGTTTGATTAGTAAGAAAGAATTTAAACAACCAAAAACACTTACGGTTGGAAAATTCGGGAAATTGCGAACCTAGAAAAAATAAAATATCAAAATTAATTTTCATATTTTATTTTTTACTTTTGAATTTTTTATTTATGCACACGTGAGTACATTTTTAAACTCGCATAAATATACACTACATACATACACATATATTTTACGCAAGAACACATTTCCATATTATTTAATCGTTGGTTATTTATTTTGAGCTATTATTTTAATTAATTATTTTTAATTATTTTTGTAATTTTTTGTTTTCATCTTGATTATTTGATTTTAATAAAATTCAGTTTTACAGAAATAAATGTAACTTTTTTTATTTACATTTAAAAATAAATAATCATCTTTTAAATGTAACAGTTATGATAAATGAGAAGTTTCTAACGTGAGTATTACTTTTTCACAGTAAATGTCTACACCTGATTATATAGAATAGATAAATTCTCTCTTTTTGCGATATTTCAAAACATTTTTATACTTCTTATACAATTGGCTTTACTACAATTGATTTTATTTATTTTATCATAGTTGGTCACTTGTTAATATCATTTCAATTTCCAGTTCACGTTCATCTCATCCATAATTTACAAATTAGTTATATTTTTTTATTTTTATTTTTTTAAATTTTTGATATTTTCATGAATTTTTTTTATTGCTTTTTATAATTTATTTTTATATGTTACTGCTTACATTTATGTAATATATATTTACCAATTTTTATACTCATATATTAGTATTTCTTCCAATGCAGGTTTAAAGGTTATATAGGCTTAACTTATAATTAGTATTTTCTATACATAAATATTTATATGCATACATTTATTTTTTATAGTCATATATTTGTAAATATAATATAAATAATAGTTTATCGTATTTTATTTTTTACATTACTATTTTTAAACTTTTTTAGCCTACATTTTTTTTTAAATTCCATTATTTTCGAAATCACTCAAATCGCTGTTTTTTATGACCTACTAGCTGTCTTTTTAATACACAGTACACGTTTTTCTTCGTTTCTTAGCTGGTTCATTTTTTAAAAGATGTTATGCTTTTAAAACTTTACGTGACTTTTTGAATTAATGTTTACTATTGCATTCTTTTTGCTGTTAATTTCATTTATCCAATATTCAATTAAATTAATTTTATTTCTTAATAGTTTACTATTTGATTACATGTTCAAATTTAAGACCTAAGTGTTTTTCAATTTTGATTCACATTATTCATTTTTTTTCTTGTGTATCATTTAAAAACATTTTGCTGAAGGGGAAGACAAAGATTTCTTAAAACAAGCTTAATTCTACTTCAAAGCCTTAATTCCATGACAGCTTTAAAAAACATAACAGATTTCTATTTTAGTCTATTGACTTTTTATATATTTAGGTTTCATGTTCTTTCTTGGCTCTTTATTTCAGTAAGTAATTTCCTTCTGATTTTTAAAATATAGAAAATACCCATTGTCCTTCGGTTATTTATATGCTGTAATTGACTTACATTTTTTTCTAGGAATTTTGATTCTTAATGATCTTGAGCTTCCAAGATGTCATGGGATAAATAATTTCTATTTTATTCGCCTAACGGGAAAATAACCATAAACGTTTTTCCCCAAAACTAAAACTTCAGCGCTTGTAAATCAGGATGAAGCAACCTTTGAATTACCTCTGTATTCGGATTAATCAGTAAAGCCTTTGTCGGTAATCATATGAGTTGAATAGCTTCCGGTTGACCATGACAAGAACAGACGAGATTTCAAACGAGAACAATAAATGATTTTGTGAACGTCCTGCGTCCGTGCGTATTTGTGTTGTATTTCGTCACTGGTCGCTGCGTGTAAAATAAAATGTGAAACTAAAAATACCAAGTCTTCTCATCATTTAAGCGATTGCTATAGTAAACAAGTAATATAAAATAAAAATTCTTAAATGAATTCCTACTTAAATCAAAGAAAATTTTTATTTTAGCTACTTTTTATTAAATAGTTACAATTAATATAAATATGTACATCCATATCACAGAATCATAATATTAAGTGGTAATTAATTTTTATTAATTATTATTAAAGTATCGTATTGTCATCCAAAACAATAGTGTATATAAAATTTCAGTTCAACTGAATGCTTTAAAACGTGCGAAAAAAAGTTTTGACACAAGTCGCCAAAGTGGCTGTATTTTTAATTCTTTAAATAATTGGTTTTAATCAATTAATTTTTATTAATTATAGTTAAATAATTGTATTGTCATCCAAAATAATCATGTATATAAAATTTCAGCTCAATTGAGCGCTTTAAAATGTATTTTATTAACGATAGAAAATTCCACCAAGATAAATAAATAAATAAACAAATAAATAAATATATAGAGATTGTAAGTTAATAGTAGGAATTGAAAAAGAAAGAATCTGCTGCATGGCGACAAGTAAACGTTAAAGCCGCAGGATTTTTAACTCTTTTTCTGTTATTTTATTGCCAGCTAAAGTACGCATTTTCTGTAAAAATTGGAATGATCACCTATCGCCTAAGGTCTTGTCCTAAAATAAGGCTCCCATTCTGCAAAATAATGGATAATGCGTTTTTTGAGCGCACCATGTGAATCGGTTGCAGGTGGATTTTTAAGAATGTTAACCATACACTTTAAGACACTTGAATCCTGGAGGGATTAAAGGACGTCGTAGAAAATTATATTACCGTTTTTGAAATATAAAACCTACGGACGTGAAGTTTGACAGGCATGTTCCTTCAAGGAATAAAGATTCACTAAAAAATTAGTTTTGGGGGAAAATCAAATATCACAAGGGCCGCGAGAAATGAGGAGCTTGAACGATAAATATTCCTGGTTTTGAACTATGAGAACCGGACTTGAAATTTAGCAGACAGGTTCTTTTCATGTGGAGTACAGATCGACTACACAACGGGTTTTGTGAAAATGGAACCATAAGGGGTGCTGTGCAGAGTAAAGAGATGTTTGAGATAAATATATTGCCGTTTATAATATATTAGATCTTCAGACTTGAAACTTGGTAGTCATGTCCTCCATAGAATAGAGTTCCTCTAAAAACGGGTTTTGTGAAAATAATTCCCGAAAGGGGGATGGAATTGAGAAGGGTTAAGGGGAGTTTTTATAAAAATTCCTGTTTGTGAACTGTTAGAGGCATATACTTAAAATTTGGTAGGCATGCTTCTTTTGCTGAGCAAAGATCCGCAAAGAACGGATTTTTCGAGAATTGACTCGTATACGGGAAGCGCGGGACTTAATGTTAAAAATAATATTCCCCCGATTTATATAGAACTACTGTACCTTCAATAATGAAATTTGGCACGCATGTTTCGTTGGTTGAATTAAAATCTGTTAAGAAAGAGTCAAACAGAAATCAACTCTTAAAAGGTGTTACGAGACTTATTGCCAAAAATATTTCCGTTTTTGAAATATTAGATTTTGACTTTAAATTTGGTAATTTAATTTTTATTTATTTTAATGAGAGAGATCCTCTAAAAATGGGTTCTGCGAAGATCCTCTTTGGGGAAGGTGGTTACGGGAGCGTAAAAGATAATTCTATTTCAGTTTTAGATATTATTATTTAGGAGTCATGCGCCTTTTTTTAAATCAATAGACGAGAGTTATAATAATGTTTATAATACAAACAAACGATTAAGGCTAGAATTTAGATATCAATAATTCATATACACTCATGGACAAAAATATTGGTGCACCAATAAAGAGTCGCCAAAATGAAACAAACTTTTACATACGTAATACTTTGATATAAGTCAATGATTCGAAAGTCAAAGAAAAAAGATCATTTACTTCAGAGAAAAAGGCAAAAGAAAGGAGGATTTAATATCCTATTGAACCTTTTCTATAGCGCGAATGCAAGATGCGTTACCATCTGGCACTCAGGCACACAAATTCTGTATGATGTCTTGAGATATTTCGTACCATATTTGCTATAACCTTGCCTCTAATTCATTCCAAATCGTGGGATGCCCAATTCGCCGTCAAAAAAATTACAGATACGCTCGATTGGAGACAAATCTGGGGATCGGGCAGGCCAAGAAAGGGTAGTAACATTGCAGAGACCATCTTGTGACACCTTTGCCGTGTGAGGCCGAGCATTGTCTTGTTGAAAAACTGTTCCTGGGAGCCGTTGCATGCGTGGCAACACATGTGGTTGCAGGGTGTCATGGACATACTGCTGGGCTATCATGGTGCCACGGATCAATACTAGGGGTGACCGTGTATTATAGGCAATGGCACCCCATACCATCACACCAGCTGTGGGAGAGATGTGTCGCTGTCAAGCAAAGGAAAGATTGAGGCGTTAACCATGGGGCCACTACACACGAACACGATTATCATCACTGCTGAGATTGAATCTGGATTCTTCGTTAAAGATGATCTGGTTCCATTCCGCGGCAATGCAGTTTCCTCGTGCGTGGCACCACTCAAAATGGAGGCATCGATAGGTAGGCGTCCAGGGCAGCACACGTAAAGGGCGCCGAGATACCGAATGTCCTTCAGCCAGGCACCTTCGTATGGTTCGAGAAGTCTCAGGGGGACCTAGTGAAGGTGCTACCTGTGACTGGATGGAGGCCGATGAAGCATTTGGCTGTATGTGTGCATTTCTTACGATGTGCTGGTCTTCTCTAAGACTGGTCTGTGGAGAGCGTCCTGAGCCTAGTCTTCGAGTAAATGACATCTCTCGGAACCACTGGTCCCAACACCCCTTCACAACACAATCAGAGAGGCTTAATTGACGAGCTACTCACCTGGCTGTCCACCCAGCTTCTCCATCATGCCGATAATTCTCCACCTCTCAAACAGCGACAGCTGCTCATATTGTCTTCGAAAACGGCATAATGGCATGTCTACCTCAGATTTTCCTTTGTAAACGATTTAGCACACTCAAACTAGCTTTGGTTACGTGTTTTATTCTCCACGGAGAACGACGTTAAACGCCCTCTACTGGTTATACGTAATTTCACAATCACGATGCATTTCTAATCATTTGCATATCTCTTCGACATGTACTTTCATGCTAAGTTTCGTTACAATTCCACTATAATTTCTTGGTGCGCTAATTTTTTTGTACATAAACAAAATATATTCATACAACATTAAGAAATCCCAGAAAAGATAGGGGGTTACGGCTAGTATATATATATATATAGTATAATAAAATAAATGTTAAAAAGTTCTAGAACCTAAAAGTTAGAAATTGGAATTCACAAGACACAGCAGATATAGATACAAAAAGGTCTTTGGACTAAACTGGAGACCTATTGTGATTTCTAAAGCTGTTGCTGAATTAGGCCAGCGATTTAGGGTTAGCAATGCTTTATGGATCCAACCTTCCCCGTACAGCAGGAATTCTCGACATAATAGAAAAAAGAAAAAAATAGAGCCATTTTGAAAAGTTAAGCCTATTTCTAACACATGGATGATAAACCTGACAATATAGTAAAATGAAATTAAGAAAAAAGAACAATTATGGATCTCTCAAGGAGAGGAGTAATACAAATTTTTTTTTATAGAAAAAATTCGGATAAAAACTGTAAAATAAAAACTTTGGAAACCAAAAAAGCAACCTTCTATGTTAAGATCCCATGCAAAATGATGTAAAGGGTTGGAACATCAACACAAGAAGGAAAAAAAACCAATATATATATTGGGAACATTATTACAAGCAATAATAAGATGATTTGTTAAACATAATGAAACTTACGGAGTAATGATCGTGAAATGTGAACGTCTTTCTAAAACATATGGTTTCTAGCTTCTCAAAGCATTTATCTCCTCAGTTTTCTTCACAAAGCACCATAGAGTACAGATAGTGCTCCTTTGTATCTTAAGTCAATTTTTTTATTGTTCCACTTGACATATATAGGAGAGAAAAATCTATCTCCTCCACACAAGATTAAACAAATTGGATATCAATTATGTTTTCTTAAGGTATGTGACTACCTTCGGAGCACTTTTTTTGAAATATATAAAATTTCAATTAAATAAACATTTTTTTATTTGAAATGGGACATAAAAGTAAGAATTCCAATACAGTTTTTACAAAGTTAAAATTAATTTTGGAAATATTAGAAATTTTGAGTGAGATTTTAGTGAAAAATTGCAGTTGCGGTAAGGATTGTATTGAAATTTTTAATTAATATATTCTTATAATATTTATACAGTACATAAATGCCATTATTATCTGTGTTGATAGCTATAAAATTTGTAAATACTTTTAAAAGTTTTTGAAATATGTCAATTTTTATGAAAAAACTCAATTTTTTACAAAACACTCATGTTATTTTCTCACAAAAAGTAAAATAAAATAAATAAATATATACACAGAGATTAGATTATAGTCTAGATAACAGATAAAATAAAACAATTTGCTACTGAAAGGGCTGGAATGTCTATGCTTGAAATTCTGTGAACTAGTACGGTAGAAAATTGAGAAACATAGTTTCCTCAGAAAATGCATTTAAGATTTTAATACAATATGAAAAAATTTCTACTGTTATTTACACTTTTACACTCTCCATATTTATAGCTCAAGCTCGTTTTAGCTTCATGTAAAAACTGATTTACGGCCATTTATTTTACTCTTTTGTTGTTTTCAGAGGTTTTGTAGGAGGCCTTCTATAACAATTGTCGTTTTAGCGAAATTTTGGTGAAAAATTGCCGGTTACGACAAATCTTATTACCTAAAATTCTAATAAATGTATTCAAATAATATTTATACAATTACATAAATAACATTTATCTGTGATAGAAGGGTGTCGAAAAATTGTAATACTTTTGGAAGTTTTTAATATGCTAAATTTTATGCAAAATTCAATTTTTTTAAAAATGTCGCTTTTCATAAAAACACAAATTAAGATATAATACTCTATACGGATGGATTTTGTTAAACCAACACAGATAAGAACTTCACGCCAAACATGTTCTGAAATTGGATTTAGTATCTTAAAAGTATTTTGTGTCGTGAGCTTTATCATGAAGAATATTGGGAACAACTTTGGAACTACTAAGCGAAAACAAATTTATTAATTTAACTCTAAATAATTGCTTTTCTACTTACAAAACATTTTCAAAACCCCCATATTTATAGCGTAAGCCCTCTTTAGCTTCATTTTTAGCTAATTTGGACTTCTTTTTGGCTTTTTGCTTTTCTGAAGAGTTTTGTTGAGGGGTAATGACTTCTGGCGTTTCGATTTTTGAATTCTCTCTGTCTCAATTCCCATATATTTTTTAGGGTCATTGGGATCCAATTTCTATACTAAATAATTAAATACGGAGCAACAGCCTAAATAATCAAATTATATAAGATGACAGCAATGTATGAACCCTAAAACGAAGTTTTTTACAGGCTAAAATTTTTTCGGCAAAACAGACCACAATACATTATTAAACTTTTAATTATTGTGCGGTCATGCATTCGGGGCGGCGCAGCAACCACTCTGCACGAGGCGCTGTAAGTAGGCTTTATCACTTTAATCACTGAATTTGAAATGCCTGCTGTTTTGTCAACATATACTTTTACCATCACATAATGCTTGTTTATATTTGCACCAGCTGTCTTTCCCTGTTGGACATTGCCCATGCATGGGATTTTTTGATTGCTAAGAGCAGCGGTGAAAAAATGGCAGCTAATACAGCAGATTGCATTTATTCAGGCATCAATGGCCGCGCAGATGGCAATTTCATAATAGTCCTGCAGTTTATCAATAAATTTATCGGATTAATTTCCCCTTCCCAACAGATCCTTTGGTGTTCTTTTTGCAGTTTCCTTAAGTGAGCCTATTCTTTTTGTATATGTCCTATACATTCAAGTTTTGTGACACTTTGTTTTTCCGCATATATCTTTAGCATGCCAAAAGCCCTTGGAATCACCATCACCATAGTACTCGGTGTATTGCAGGATGTTTGGGTGAAGTGACGCTTTCAAAGTGTCAGCTTCCATGTTTCCGAACAGATCCTTTACCGCCAATTTGAACATTCATGCTCAAGATTTCACGTTGACTGCACATTTTGCAATACTGTGTCATTACTTCAGATCTAAAATTTTCTGGTTTCAATGGAAATAACTGACCGCAGCCAAATTAGAGTGACATATGGCCTCTCCGCTGCCATGTTAGCAGCATCTACTTGAAATTTTCCTAGGATTGTACTTTTTTAAATTTCGCATTTCTTTAGATGCAGCTTTCATATTTTCAACTGGAACATAACTTTGTACTTTCGCCCAGTTGAGTTCATGAGCTCTGAAGGTATTTTTAAATAAGCCAGCAAATTTAAAGTGCATATTTTAACTTCTTACCAGCTTACCAGCGTGCCAATCAATCTCAATCAAATACCAATAAAGTGGCCGAGAGAGAGGCACTTTCTTTAAGGTAGAAGTAAAAGCCAATCATGAATCCACAACTGAAGCCACACAAGTTAGATCAAGTCCTTCCCTAGGGCATCTTCTGACGGTTTTCAATCCAGTTGCCCTTTATTCGGACGCTTTGCAGGGTTGAAATAGATCAAAAGCTTGGGAAATTATCCCATATTCCCTGTAGAACTATGAAATTCAGGTTCAGACACAGCAAAACAGCTCAATTTCGCTTCACTTGCAGACGTAGTATTTCTGTTTTGTGCTAACTTTTTAAAACCTAATACCATAAAACTTTCTCTTTCTGGACATACTTTCGATCTAACGGCGGAGAACGGGGTATTCACAATCAAATAAAACGTTAAAATTAAATGAAAATGAATGAATAAACCGTAAAATATCAAAAGTAAGTAATAATCAAGAAGATCGCTTTTAGAGACCGTGAACAATAGCAAACAAACTATAAACGATAAATATTATTGCCACTCGGTAAAACAAGCTTGAACAAAAAACAGTTACGCCAGTTAAAATATTAACAAATAAATAAAGGATACTTTTGATCTATTTACAGCAAAATGTAAATCTTATATTTACTGAAAAGTCACGAAAAGAACGTTCAAACTATTTGTTTACATTTTTATGTCTCTTTAAACACCATTTCGGTTTTGAAAATTGTTCGGTTTGAATTAAATAAACTCTCGAAAACAGCTTCTAAATATCGTAGGAACTAAAATAAAGTATTTTGGAATCTTAAACGTGGGCTATAATATTAAAATATAAACTTTCGAAAGTACTGCCAAAAACCGAGGATTTTGGGTGGTCACTAATCTCAACCTCTTCAGAAGGACAGACGATTTTTCTATGAGACACTCGCGCTAGGGACGGGGTGAATGCGTTAGGACTTGCACTAAGGTCCTGACTTCAGTGCAAAATCATCAATTTTGATCGAATGACAAAATTTTTATTTGATATTTTTAATATTTGAATTTTTCTTTCTAAAATACCTTACTTTTGCTTGTACTCAATTGACTATAGAAGTTATAGCGGAACATCAAAATTAGAACAACAAAAACGAACCGGAGATTCTTTTGAATTTGAAGATTTTACTCTTTTTTGGAATTTTATTGAATTTATTAATAAATATTAATTTTGGTAATATTAAAACTGAATGGTGATATTTTTTTATAATATTATTTTACAATAGTTTTTGTAAAATTTGGCTTAACAACTTTACAGTTTGTTGTCATTTTTTGATTCTTATGTTCACAACTACTCGTTCTTCGCTCCTCATTAACTTATTACGATATATTTTTATAAAACTGTCTTTTTAGACAAAATATTGATTAATTATATTTAAATCAAGGTCTGGGAGGTCTAGAAGCGCCGATTTACTGGAAATCGTTATACCATTCGTGCTGCTATTAATGAGAATGATGAAATATCACAGACTCAATTCTACTGAATCGCTAGTGCCAAGAAGTGGAATCAAGCAAAAACAAGTTTTGGATATTTTCAGAAAAGATTGTTTTGAAACTTATGAAATTTCATTAAATTGTTGAAAACGACAGCTTTAATTTAAATTTTGCCATAGTTTGATTTGCCCTGGCTGCATTGTTACTCCGGGGCGGAGCTTATGAAGACTCTGTCAGTGGATTATGCTCGCGCCTTATGAACCTAAAGGGCAAAAAAACTGCTCGTTTTTAAAGGTTTCCCTACGACAGAAGATGAAAGGTTCTTGTCTTATAAACTCTTCAATTGTTTTGGGGCTAAGGGTAATCGGGAAAGGATTTTTCTGCTGGCAAAAGTTATGTGTGCTTTTCGGCTTACCTTTCCGCAATCACTTTGCTTTCACGCAATCAGAAGGAAACTGTTGAAAGCAACTGAACGTGTTGCTCAAAGAAAACATCAACGCTGCATTGAGTGAAATCAAAGGCTCAAATAGTTTCGCTAAATGTGGAATATCTGTGATGGTACTTGGCAACGCAGGGGTTACTCATCTTTTGGGCCAGACGTGTGAAGTGCCATATCAATTGACACCAGTAAAATTTGAACTTGCGATGGTGCGACGCAATATTGCTACATAGCCCTTTGAAAAGGTAATAAACCAATCATGAAAGCCCCATGTTCTTACTATAAAAAGGTTCTGCGGGGAACATGGAAGTTGTTGGAACTACCGTATATTTGAGAAGACTCAAATGTAAAGGATGTACAGCCCACAAGTAGATACTAAGGTCTGGACTAGAAGGACTCAGAATCTATTCAAAAACTTTTATGGAATTAATAAACAAACTCGAGTATGGAAGCCATGTACAGAAACACGACAGCCAGGGGTAAGAACTGCAATGTAGGTAAGGGATGTGTGTAACAATGTGGTATCTACAAAAGATGATGGTAGTGTAATAGCTGCATTTTTCTCTATTAATATCTGGAAAAAATATTCCATTGCATGGACGGTGTCCATAAGGATCTGAGAGTTGTCCAGATTAAGGAGCAAAAAGCAGCAGGAGTCCCCTCAAAAGGGAGATTCAACTAAGGACTTCCTAGCAAAATTACTCTCAAACCAAATAAAAGCCTATATCTAAAACTTTATTGGCAATGAAATTTGAGAGTATTTCATGGTAAGACACAGAATTGTAACGAAGTTATAACAACATTTTGTGGAATATTGTTCTACCGTATATTTATTGGATTGGAAATATTTCGTTTGGGTGCATTATTAGCTCCTAACTTTTAATTCTGGTTATGC
Source organism: Trichonephila inaurata madagascariensis (assembly GCA_019973955.1). Classification (NCBI taxonomy): domain Eukaryota; kingdom Metazoa; phylum Arthropoda; class Arachnida; order Araneae; family Nephilidae; genus Trichonephila; species Trichonephila inaurata. The sequence goes on along the minus strand of BMAV01027526.1, from coordinate 22,851 downwards.
TGGTATATTATCAGTAATTTGAAATGTAAATGGTTCCTTTTCTGAAAGTGTTGCTCAAGTTACTTAAATTTGATAAACCACGGATTTCAACATCTTTAAGGAACACTCTTTTTGCAATTGCAGATTTATTATAGAAGAAAAGCAACAAAGGCAGAGGCTTGGTGTATTCATATGGAGGTTTGAAATTACTGCACTCGCTTGTTTATGATGATGGCACCTTTGTGATAAACAATGACCCACCTAGCGCTTTTCGTGAATGTTTACTGCTAAAACAACACAAACATATTTATAGTAAATATTTCTTAAGCACAAAATATATGGAAGAGCCTGTATTTTGTTTCTATGTAAAATGTTTTATTTTTAAATGCAATAAGATTTTAAAGAGTGCTAATCTGTATTTCGTAAATATGTACTTAGACTTTTAAGAAAAAACTTTTTGACACTATATAGTTGTTAAAGATATTAAAGATAAATGTTTGAAGAAGTATATAATATTCATAATTAGCTTTGAAAAGGGTTTGTTCTTTTAATATATAGTTTGTTTAGGGTTTTTTGTTGTGCTGTTTTAGAAAATTTTGAATTTTAAATCTTTGGCAGGGGTACTACCTGAAACAGGATTTTTGCTGGGTAGTACAGCACAGGTAGCGTGCCAACATGCCTATCTAAAGAGTTCTGTAGATAATTGTCTGAAATTTTGTATAATTGTGCATTATTATAGTATGTATGCTGTGACGTAGGGATTAAGAAAAAACAGCATGTTTATTTTTTTATGATTTTTTTTCCTGTGTGATAAATGTGAAATATTTGAAAAATTTGCATTGCGTGCACTTTTTGACCTCTAGTTCAGTAATAAATTGAAAGTTTTCAAAGATATTAGGTCAATTCATCAGTAACTGTTTTTTGAGTAAAATTATATGGGTTTTAAAATTTTATACATTAGAAATTATTTTACTATGTTTAACGTAACGTGCAAATAACGTCTAATTTAAACCTAAAATTGGCCATATTTAAAAAAAATACATTGAAAGAAATTTTTTGCTTTTTTTATTAGTTTTCAGTTATAATTAAACAAAAAATGAGTTTAAAAATAAATTTTCAGCAAAATTTTAAAAAAATGTCTTCGCAACTAGTCAGGCACCTTAAGGACGGGTCGTTTTCGTCGCTAAGCCTAACTTAAGAAAAAAAAAGCATAAATAATAAAATTTCAGTCCTAACTTCGTAATTTTTGGTACCCCTTTATATTATTACACAAGTTGTTAGTTACATTAAAAGGGGGTCACTTCACGTAGCATTTTCCCTATCTCCGTAATGTTAAAAATGACCAATTTTAAGGAACATTTTTAAAAAATTGGCATGGTGTACAGTCATGAATTTTTGTGTGTGCATTCATTGTATTGTTTTTATTAATTTAATGGGAGCATTTTTTCAAAATTTTGATTAGTTTTTTAAAAAATTCATATGTGGAGTAACACGTCAAAATTTTTAAAACAGTGAAAATTCTTGTACTTTTAATCCATAAATATTTTTTGAATAATTTTTGACAAAATCTCTCATTAAAATATTTATTTGTATAGTGTTAACACATGTGCAAAGTTTCAAGGCTATAAAATAAGTAGTTTTTCAAAAAATGTTCCTTTTTGTGTTGAAATTTACACTTTTGAGAAAAGAGATTTAAAGTAAAACTTACTATTAACTAATGCATACCAGAACTGAAACTTGGATTGCTAGTGTCATCTGCAAGATCATCTTCTTGTCTATATTTTAATTGTTTGTTTTTAATTCTAGCTTCTTTGGTTCATTGTAAAACTGCCTATTCTGCTTTCCTAATACACGCATAACCTACTTCTTGCAATGCTCGACATTTGTAAAATCTAGGGGTTGAATGTTTAATACATCTAAAACTTTTAATTTGGTACTGAAGCCTTGATTATATAAATATATAGCTTCATGTACTATAGTTTTTGAAGTACCTGATTGCACAAATACAGTTTTTGGAATTATACACCAAACACTATTTCCGCATTCACTAATATTTTGAGGTTTATCAAGCAAGCATCTAGACAAAAGTTCAAGATTAGAGGCCTCTAAATACTTTTTTATGCTTTTTTTAATTGCAATAGGTAAGTCGTGTTTATGCTTATATGTGTAACCTTTCAGTATGGACATATTATATCTACACCACAAGTCACTTCCCATGGGGCATAAACCGTGTCGTAGATTCAAATCTGTGAACATTTTATCAAAATATATAGCTCAAATAGCTTGCCTTATGGCTAACAAATTTTCACGAGTTGTTTTGAATAGCCAAAACATAGTATCTTTGCAATTTGTCTATTTCTGCATCTGTCAAGCCATTATGGCATTCTAGAGATTTTTGTCCTCAAGCTTTTTGTCTTTTAATTTTGATTTTAACGCTTTAAGTCATGTCCCCATCATTTTCTCAACACACACACATGACCAACACATTCTAATTTTTCAATATTGACATATCTCTGAGGTTTAGATTCTAAAACTGTTTTGTATGCTTTAGAGTCCCCATAGAGTCCAAATATTGTGTATATCGTAAATTGTGTAATGTCTGCGAGCGATGGAAGATACAAAATAAAGAAGTACACCTCTTCAACTCCATATTCCCTACTATTTACAATGTAACTTGCCGAACACTCATCGATATGTACATTGCTGTTAAAATTACATGAGCATTTCCGCGACAATATTTCAGTATCAACAACTTTCCCAGTGTCCAAACCAACTGTCGGTAACAAATCCATTTATATAAGTATGGCTCCTTTTTTGCCAGGTACCATCGATAGCCACAGGTACATTTTGGCATCCATTATTAAATGATATTGTTTCGGCAGCAGCTAATGCCCTAGACAATTTAGTTACTTTCTGTCGCGTTATTAAATGTATGCGTGGAATCGTAAAAACCACTTTTAGTGTAAGTGACAAATTCATGACTCGAAAAATATTTTTTGAAACTCTTCTTTTTAATAGACCTCATACCATATGAAAATCTATTGTTCACTTCATATAATTTTGTATCTTTTTTGATTAACTACTGTTTTAGTAAACCTGGTATTAGAAATGTTTGAATAAGACCACAAAAGTCACAACATATTAACAATTTTGTAGCCTAATTTATGTGAATACCTTGGTTTTTACATTTATTTATGTTATTAATGTTGTTTCAAAGCACAAGAAAACAGTACAATGTCAGTCATTTCACAGAAACATTCAAATGAATCAAAAAAGAAACATACTCTTTATTAAACTTACCTAACTTTGCTTTTAAAGCTGAATTATTTTTTGTTGAAATCGTCTGACTGTTATGCAACGTTTAATTCATCGAAAGTTTGGGTTTTTGTATATATTTTCCAAACTTTCATTTTTAAACGTTTTATTATTTAACAAGTTTTAAAAACGTTTTTAAACATTTTACCGTTATTGTTTTTGATGGAAAACACTATTTCACACGATAGCAGAAATTCGTTGTATTTAATGAGATAAAAATATAGCATGCGGTTACCAAAAAGTAAATAAACAGCTACAACTATTCACTTCACTTCTTTCCTGAATAAGCTGCTGATCAAAATAAATTCTTTTGATTAATTTAAACTATTTGAAAAGGCTGAAAAGTAGCATGTGTCTTTGTTTTGATTTGAAAGGGCGTGGCAGTCAGATGTTTTAGGGTTTGACAAATGTAAACAACTTTTTAAAAAAATATTAAAAATACTTCTAATTCAGCTAGAGCAAAAATTTAAATTGCATTAGAAAGAAAATGAATGGTATTTTATTTTTCAATCAAAATTGAAAATCGATTTTTAATTCGATTTTCGTGAAGTGACCCCCTTAAAACTAGAATGTAATAACGTTTTTCCTTTAACTTACATGAAATTATATAAAAAATATGAATTACCTTAGGAAACAAATTTCGTAAGCACTATTCAGTTTTTTCAAAATTTTTCATTGACAAATCACATTAATACACTTTCAAATTAATAAAAAAATTACTACAAATATTATTTACAAAAATAAATAGCAAAATTAAAAGGAAGATTGAGTGTGGAAAATCTCGAAGCATGGAGAAACGCAGAGACCTACATTGTATGATTTTCAAGCATAAAATGTATTTTGCGTTTTTTTGTTATTTACACAGGTTTGGGTCTATACACTTTGGCTTTTTTCACCCTTTTTGTTCATATTAACGAAAATGGGAAAATTCCTTCAAAACAATCAAATAATACACTGAAGTCAAGGTTTTTGAAATAAGAAAAGTACGCGAAATATATCCGAAAGTAACAAAAACTGTAACATAACTGACGCTAAAACCCAAAACACTCCCCACTGTTAAGAAAAAGAAAATAAAAAAGCAGTGGGAGAGTTATTAGAAAAGCGAATCTAATGTCATCTAGTGGTCACTAAAAAACGTTCGAGCTGAAAAGTAATATTTGCTTCGCCCGATCTACCAGAGCATCTTTCTAAAATGCATATTTTTACTGCCCGTCGCGATGGGTTTAATCTGCCTCTGACTTCGAGCACTGAAGTAGAATTAAGCTTGATTTATACGTAGTTTCCTCTATAGAACAGAAAACACTTATGGCTAAAATTTGCACAAATCAAACAGAAAGCTTTTGATCAATATTTTAAAGTAATATAAATGACTATTATATAAAATAAAATGATGGCAAAAAAAGATAGACATAGGAAGAGCAAACTATATTTATGGTGAATAAGTGAGTTATATAAAAAGATGATAAACTACTATTTACATTATTTTTAACTTTAAAATATATGTAAAATAAACATAACAAAAGGGTCTACAACCTGCATTACTTTTGGATCCACTGCCTGGACTACTTCCTTGTCCACTACCAATTCCAATTCGTGGTCCACTGCCTTGCTTAATTCCTGGTCCTCTTCCTGATTTACTACCGGGACCAATTCCAGATTTATTACCTGGTCCACTACCTGGCCCACTTCCTGTTTCAGTATTTGGCCCACTGTTTGGAACATTTCTGGATCCTGATTTATTGCCTGGCTCACTTCCTGGTCCACTACTTGGGCCAATTCCTGGACTACTTCCCGGTCCGGTAATTGATCCACTGTCCGGATCGTTTCCTTGTCCACTTCTTGGCTTACCACCTGGTCCACTGTTTTTTTCACTTCCTGGACCACTTCCTGGTTCGTTACCAGGTTCACTGCCTGGCTGACTTCCTTGTACGCTACCAGATCCACTTTGAGGTCCACTGCCTTGCTTAATTCCTGGTCCTCTTCCTGGTTTACTACCGGGACCACTTCCAGATTTATTATCTGGTCCACTACCTGGCCCACTTTCTGTTTCACCATTTGGCCCACTGTTTGGACCATTTCTGGATCCTGGTTTACTGCCTGGCTCTTTTCCTGATTCACTTCTTGGGCCACTTTTTGCACTACTTCCTGGTCCACTTCTTGGGTCACTTTTCGCACTACTTCCTGGTCCACTAATTGGTCCACTGTCTGGACTGTTTCCTTGTCCACTAATTGGTTCAATGTCAGGACCGTTTCCTTGTCCCCTTCTTGGTTTAATACCTGATCCACTACTTTTCCCTCTGCCTGGACCACTTCCTGGTCCACTTCTGGTTTCACTGTCTGGGCCACTTCCTGGTTCGTTACCAGATTCACTTCCTGGCTGACTTCCTTGTCCGCTACGAGGTCCACTTCTAGTTCCACTTCTTTGCTTGCTACCTGGAACCCTTCCTGGTCCACTGCCTTGCCCACTTTCTGTTTCACTATTTGGTTCACTGTTTGGACCATTTCTGGATCCTGGTTTACTGCCTGGCTCACTTCTTGGTCCACTACTTGGGCCATTTACTGACTACTTCCTGGTACCCTAATTGGTCCATTATCCGACCGTTTCCTTGTCCACTAATTGATCCATTGTCCGGATAGTTTCCTTGTCCACTTCTTGGTTTAATACCTGGTCCATTGCTTTTTCCACTGTCTGGACCACTTCCTGGTTCATTTCTGGTTTCACTGCCTGGACCACTTCCAGCATCGTTACCAGGTTCACTTCCTGGCCTACTACCTGATTTATTACCTGATTCATTACCTGGTCTACTGTCCGGAACTTTTCCTTGTCCACTTCTTGGTTTGCTACCGGGTCTATTGCTTTTTCTACTGTCTGGACCACTTCCTGGTCCATTTCTGGTTTCACTTCCTGGACCACTTTCAGCTTCGTTACCAGGTTCACTTCCTGGACCACTGCCTAATTTATTAACTGGCCCACTTCCTGATTCATTACCTGGTCTACTGTCCGGAACCTTTCCTTGTCCATTTCTTGGTTTGCTACCTGGTTCACTTCTTTTTCCACTGCCTGGACCACTTCCTGGTTTGCTACCAGTTTCACTGCCTGGCTGATTTCCTTGTCCGCTATCAGGTCCACTGCCTTGCTTACTTCCTGGACCACTTCCTGATTTATTAACTAGTCCACTACCTGGCTCACTTCTGGTTGTACTGCCTGGGCTATTTCCTGGATCACTCCCAGTTTCACTATTTGGCCCATTGTTTGGATCACTTCCTGGTCCATTTCTGTATCCTGGTTTACTGCCTGGCTGACTTCGTTGTCCAGTACCAGGTCCCATTCGCGGTCCACTGCCTTGCTTACTTTCTTGGCCGCTTCCTGATTCACTACCTGGAACACCTCCTAATTTATTACCTGGTACACTACCTGACCCACTTTTGGTTCCACTGCCTGGACTACTTCCTGGTTCACTACCTGGACCATTTTCTGTTTCACTATTTGGCCCACTGTTACGACCACTTCCTGGTCCACTTCTGGATCCAGGTTTACTGCCTGGTTCACTTCTTGGTCCACTACTTGGTCCACTTCCTTGGCTACTCCCTGGTCCGTTACTTGGTCCACTGTCTGGACCGTATCCTTGCTCTTTTCTTGGTTTACTATCTAGTCCACTGCTTTTCCACTGCCTGGACCACTTCTTGGTTCTCTACCAGGTTCACTGCCTGGCTGACTTCTTTGTCCACTACCAGGTCCACTGCCTTGCTTACTTCCAGGAACCCTTCCTATTTCAATACCTGTACCACTACCTGATTTATTACCTGGTCCACTTCTGGTTCTACTGCCTGGACCACTTCCTGCTTCACTATTTGGACCACTCTTTTGATCATTTTCTGGCCCAATTCTTGGAGTACTTTCTGGTCCACTGTCTGGAACGTTTTCTTGCCCACTTCTGGGTTTACTATTTTGTCCACTGCTCTTTCCACTGCCTGGACCTTTTCTGGTTTCAGTACCTGGACTATTTCCTGGTTTTCTACCAGTTTCACTGCCTGGCTGACTTCCCTGTCCACTACCAGGTCCACTGCCTTCCTTACTTCCTGGACTATTTCTTGATTTATTATCTACTCCACTACCTGGCTCACTTCTGGTTCTACTGCCTGGACTATTTCCTGGTTCACTACCTGGACCACTCCCTGTTTCACTACCTGGACCACTCCCTGTTTCACTACTTGGCCTATTGTTTGTATCACTTCCTGGTCCACGACTTGGGCTACTTCCTGGACTACTTCCTTGTCTGCTACTTGTTACATTGTCCGGAACATTCCCAATCCCACTTCCTGGTTTACTACCTGGTCCGTTGCTTGTTTCACTGCCTGGATCACTTTTAGTTCCACTCTTTGTTTTACTGCTTGGATCACTTCCTAGTTCTCTACCAGATTCACTGCCTGGCTGACTGCCTTGTCCACTTCCAAGTGTACTGCCTTGCTTACTTCCAGGTCCTCTTCCTATTTCACTACCTGGCCCACCTCCTGATTTATTACCTGGTCCATTTCTAGTTCTACTGCCTGGACTACTTCCTGGTTCACTGCCTGGACCACTTCCGGTTTCACTATTTGGACCACTGTTTTTACCACTTCCTGGACTACTTTCTAGTCCACTACTTGGTCCACTGTCTGGACCATTTTCTTGCCCACTTCTTGGTTTACTACCTTGTCCACTGCTTTTTCCACTGCCTTGACCACTTCTGGTTTCAGTACCTGGACCATTTCCGGGTAAGCTACTAGGTTCACTGCTTGGATGAATTTTTTTTCCACTACCAGGTTCACTTCCTTCCTTACTTCTTGAACCATTTCCTGGTTTATTACCTGGTCCACTAACCGACCCACTTCGTGTGCTACTACCTTGACTTTTTCCTGGTTCATTATTTGGGCCACTTCCTTTTTCATTATTTGGCCCACTGTTTTGACCACTTCCTGGCTCACTTCCTGGTTCACTACTTGGGCCATTTTTTGTACTACTTCCTGGACTGCTACTTGTTCTACTGTCCGGACCTTTTCCTTGCGTACTTCTTTTATTACTACCTGGCCCATTGCTTTTTCCACTGCCTGTACCACTTCTAGGTTCCCTCTTGGTTTTACTGCCTTGACCGCTTCCTGTTTTGCTACCAGATTCACTGCCTGGTTGACTTCCTTGTCCACTACCAGGTTCACTTCTATGTCTACTGCTCTGATTACTTCCTGGGCCGCTTCCGGTTTCATTACGTGGACCACTTCCTGATTCATTACCTGGGCCAATTCCTGTTATGCTTCTTGGTCCACTTCTTGGTCCATTGCCTGTGTCATTTCCCTGACCACTGATAGGTCGACTGCTGGGAATACTTCCTGTTCCACTAGTTAGTCCACTGTCCGGACCACTTCCTTGTCCATTTCTGTTTGCACTGCCTAGACTACTCTTTGGTCCGCTACCTGGTCCATTTCTAGGTTCACTGCCTGTAGCACTTCCTTTCCCGCTACCTGGACCACTTCGAGGTCCATTACCCGCTTCACTTCTTTGTCCACTTTTTGGTCCAGTATTGTTATCTTGTCCATTATCTGAAATTAGAATAAAATATTTAGTGAGAAAATTCACCATATTTTTTGACTTATGCAAAATACCTAAACGTACTTTTATCTCTTACCTTTGTTAGATCCACTTCCTGCAAAATAATAAAAAAAGCTATGTGAAATTTCTTTTTGGATATTTTGTTTAAAGTATTAATTAAATCCACACAAGATCATCTTCCCTCTTATATTTTCAATGCTTTATCTTACCACTGCATAAAGCATAGTATATCGAAAGCATTTTGTCGATGTTAGGTTATGAAATATTATTTCTAAACTTGTTACATTAATTTCGTCTATAATATTGTATACTACTGATATTTTAAATTAACTATACCTATATATCTATAATTTTGGTGAACATACAACTTTATTTTATAGTGTTTAAAATTCTAAAAATTATATGGGTTTTCGTATTCACTTAATTGTAAACTTTAATAGTCGAAGTAAGGCTGAAGATAAAGGTTATTTAATGCTGAAGCTTCATAAATAGGGTTACCTTTTGGTTGATTAATATAAGTAATACATCTATACTTTCTATGCATTAAAATTTAGTTTCAATGTTAATTGCCCATATAAGATCATTTACAAACACAACAGTATTTCCAAATTAAACTTTCAATTGGTCTACTCCTTTTTGATTTGGTGATTTTAATCCCAAATGGTCAAAAAAATTAAATGGAATAGTTTTTTAATTTATTGCATATTACTCAGTAACATTTTAGTTTGAACATTTTTAAGACTATTAATGTGGAGTTAATAATTTCAAATAAATATTCAATCTGCAATTGCATGTTTGAGGCAAATTCATGCCTTAAAATCTGGCGTATATATATATAATGCGCACCTATACACGTTATGCGCCGTATAATGAGCACCCCTTTTTTACGAAGAAAACCTGAAATTGAAATATAGGTGTGTAATGCTCATATGTTTTGAAGTCATTTATTCGAAATTAATCCGACTTTAAAAATAGTATCTTCTAAAAAACCTTTTTAACCTAGATTCCCCAAGGGAAGTCTTTTTGACGGTTTTAATTTCAATTAGAAAAACAATGGTGTATATAATGGCACAATTTCAAAACACTTTTTTAGAATACATGTTTTTTCTCGAGTGAAGTAAACTTCTTTTAATGTTAATGTTTATTAATAACTTGTTATATGATTGGAATAATAAAATAATATAAAATAAATAATATCAAAAATTCAAAATAATTTTAAAACAAATTTTTTTTGAAATTGTTATTTTTCAAATCAGTCATTTTGACTGCTTTTGGGAATATAGGAATATACTAAATTTCAGTCTTTCTAGTGCTAAGCTTATAAAGTATGCCATTTCTTTTAAATAAATAGTATTTCGATATACATAGAAGTCATTTTTTATGCTCATCCTGTCTTTTTTTTTCCCTTCAAAACTATAATTTTTATATTCGGCGTATACCACGCACTTGAAAACTTCTACTTTATTTTTTATGTTAAAAATGCACGTTATACACACACCGAATTTTAAGGCAATAGATTCCGGGAATTTCAAGAACAGAATCACAGTTGAGAGAAGAAACTATGTCCAAATTTCACATCCCAAAATATTTTAATAATGTTAACGTGTTTTATGACTTAATGCTTATGAACCTGTTCACAATATTTTATCCAAAAACTTCAAATTTATCAATACAAATCAATTAGTCATATCGAACTCCTGCCAATTTCTTACTATTCTTTTTTAGATTAGATTTAAATATTATTTAAAAAATTAGAAATCTGTACTGTTCTCAGTATTCCGCTTTTAAATTATAAGATATTTATAAAAAACTATGTTAACATTGTTTTGCCTTACAAATGCTACACTTTCAATGATCTGTATGGCATATTAAATGAAACAATCAATTGGAGACAAAAAAGTTCGGCTTACCTCCAATAGATCCACCATTTACTAAAACAAAAAATGTTGTTAAACACAACTTTTTTTAAAATTTTTAGATAAAATTGGATTTTGTAATAAATATTCCGATTTATTATATTATTTTATCATTGAATATATTATCCTAATTCGGTTCACATATATATCTATATAGTGCATGTATACTCATATATGTATGACATATGTATACGTAATTTCACTTGTATGAATTTAAAAATGTAGAATTGTCACTTACTAAACTTATACCAAGTACGAAGAACAGATTATGATGGGAAAATCCCTTTATTAGGAGTTTTAATACAATATATCCATATATTGTTAATAATGTTAATGTCTTAATGTTACGCATACTTCGCTAAAAACACATTGCAAATTGTGTAATAATAAAGAGAGAGAGAGAGCAGAGTAATAATAAAGAATTTTTTTTATGATATTACAAATTTAGATAATAATCCTAAAAGAAATTCTAGAAGCAAAAGAACTAAAAGGAAAAAAATAGAGATAAGAAACCATTAATTGATAATATTAAAGCTATTATTCATGATTCTGAAAAAAAAAACTTTAATATCAAGAAAATCAAATATTTCATGTTTGGCCTTAATAAAAAGAAAATTGTATTGTTAAATGAAATCTTTAATAAATTTTTTAAAGGTGTACATGATTCCCTCATTAAAGTTATTAATAATTTTTTTTTAATAAACAAAAAATAAATATTGAAAAATTAATGAACCCTAGATTCTTTCCTTTTTTTATTCTGAATAAGACTTTTGATAAAGCTAATTTTTCTAATTTTAATTATAGACATTTTGCCACTTTTTCCTGTTAGGAATGTAATTGTTAAAAAAGCATTTAAATATAGTAAGACGATAGGAAGATTTATCTTCAGTTACAATAATAGTTCACCTCCTCTTAACATAGAAGATTGTAAATGTAAAAACTATCATGATTTTATTGATGGTTATCAAAAACATGTAGTTACGGGTAACTTAAATATAATCAAGTGGTCAAAATTTCAAACGATATCATGAGTAAAGGCACTAGTTTCAGATTAACTGTTTCTAATAACAACAATACTGTTGTGAAATATAAATTAATAAAGATATTAATAATTTTATTACAAAATCTGCAGTTAAATATGAACTGCCTATAGAGGCATTTGATGAATTTAGTACAATATATTAAAAGACTTGATGAAATTTAAATACCATTCTAACTCTGAATTCACTTATAAAGATATAAAACAGAAAATTTATGAATTACAAAAGAATTTTATTATAGTTTACATAAGACAAAGTGCCTGAAAACTATGTTGTGATTTGTAAGTATTTTTATAACAATATGCTTAATGAACACGTTTTAAACAACGAATTTTTAAAAATTGGACTTGTCACATAAGAAATTAGTAATCGAATTATTGCTATTTGTAAAAAAAAATGGATTTTTGCAATCCTAAGATTAAGTTTCTATGTATATTTTTTAACGCCTAAATTCCATAAAAGTCCAGTTAAATTTAGAATTTTGACAAATGGTTTTAAAACATATATATGTGTGTGTGTGTGTGTGACGACTGCAGACAAAACGCTTCATAATATTATACAAAACTTCATTAATAAGCAATATAATAAAGTTATAATTAAAAATAGTAAAGATATTATAGATTTTTTAAAAAATATTTATTCAGTTTATAGTTTTGATTTTGAAGATCTTTTCAATCCCATTGATATCAATGATATTATTAAAGTAATTTTAGAAAATCACAGTAATTATAATCTTAATATTAATTTCAATAAATTTAAAACTCTCATAGATTTAGTCTTAAAAGAAAATTACTTTAATTTTAATGGTTCATTATATAAACAAACTAAAGGTCTGCCTCAAGATGACCCTGCTAGCAATAGTTTAGCTAATTTATATTTACACTTTTAAGAATATAATTATACTTTGAATAAGGATTATTACATTTTTAGATATATAGATGATCTAATTGTTTTGGTAAAAATAATAATTTTAACCCCAATATTAATTTTTATCCTCATTACTTAAACCTAATTAAAATTGATAATGAACAGTTTAAAACTAATTACTTGGATGTATGATTGTATATTAAGAATTATAAATTACATAGTAATATATTTATGATAAAAGAGATGCTTTTAATTTTAACATTCTTAAAGTGCCATACAGGAATTCAAAATTTATCAATCTCTATATATAGAAATATTATTTTAACTATATTTATCATAATAATGTATTAGTTAGTGATGAATCTTATTTTTATTTAAATTTTAATAACTTTTTTAACCAATGTATAAAAAGGGTTATCCTACTAATTTTCTTACAATTATATTTCTAACAGTTCTCAGTGAAATGACAATATGTAATAATAATAGCATTTTTCAATTAATTATACAGTTATTAAATAGATGGCAACACATTTTTAATGAATGAATAATATTATATTTTATTCAAATATTCTTGTGTATGTGTGTGAAGCTATTTTTTTCTATTTTCTATAAAATTTTATCAATATTTCAGGTTTTTTAAATGCATATATATATAGACATAAAATTATTTTATCATAACTTACTAATTTAATATTACAATTTAATATTAATTACGGTATTACAACTTTCCTTTTGTATTGAGTGGGAAACATAATTTGTGCCTGTACTCATGTAGTAAGTCTTACCATCTACTTTATTACGTCGACTTTAAATCTATACTAGTAAATACTAGTGGGCTATAATTTTATAGTTATATTTTAATAGTATATTGTATTTTATTTGTAATATTTAAATTTCTCCTAATAATATTCCTTCCTTTTCCCTATGGCTCATTAGTAGTTATAGGCAAATTACAAGTGAAGGTTCGCTAGCCTTTAAACTTTGTTTGAACCTGCAATCTTGGTTCCTAAGGCCAGGAATTTGCTATTGTACTACTGTGGCTAATATTTCCTTCTATCTTGACTAGTTATACTTAGGTTTTATAGGTATTTCTACATATTTATGGATTATATATATATATATATATATATATATAAGCACCGATGAACCAAAAAAATATCAACACCACCAAATATTTCAATGAACTGGATGATGAAGAGGGGCCATGATTAAAAGAAAATGATACTTAACTAGTGCTAAAGATAGTAAGCCAGTGTTTATCAATTGTGCCCCTTAGGAAGGCGTGATAACCCTACAAGGGGGGGGGAGCATATTGAAAAGTCGAAAACAAAAGATTATTTAAGAAATTATTGTTTACTTAAAATAAACAAGTTAAGTGGATTTTTGCATATTAAAAATAAAATTCACATTTGCAATGATATAATACACTTATAACTGCACAGTGGTGTCTCATGTACTTGACATATATAAAGTTATATACAAAAAATAGCATTTATCTGTATAATTTGTACGGTTTTTAATTAATCCCTTATCTACCGTTTAAAAGATACACTATCCCCTGTCCTATGCCACTGTTTTCCACGTAGGCACGTGCATGTGATTTATTGGGGAAGAGGGTGTTGGAGAGAGAAAGACTAACTAAGCAAATCTTCTGAAAAAAGTAAATCTTTCTCAAACACTGTCAAGGTCCTTTTGTTACATTGCAAGGCCTTTGGAATAGTTTTATGTATAGCAATGCACAGAAAAAATCATTCTTTTGAAGGACGTATATATTCGTCCGGGCCAATTAAAACTTATGCTGAGCGTGACGTTTATATAAGCCGGTGGTACTTAAGAGGTTACAGTCGGTATAGTAGCTTTAGTGTTAAAGTATAATATTTTAGAATTCAATACATTGTTATTGTATGGAGGAGGGGGTGGGGCATGATGAAAAAAAAAATATATATATGATTGAATATTTGGTCACAAATACTGAAATTTTGAGGAGCACTGTAGTAAGCTATCTTAAAGTCAAGACTTTCTCGAATAAATGGAAAGACAGCTGATCTAGGAAGATTGTAATGGATTAAAGAATCGGAAAACGAGTATTTCCAAATGACTGGCTGGCTTTTCATGATCTTCCGTTTTTAGTACTTATGTAAAGTGGATAAATGGCGGTGAAACTAGCAGTAGAGTCTCCTAGATGTTGGACGTCCAAGCAGCATCAAAGAAAAAGACGTTGGAGACTGTTCCATTTAGTAAAGCAAAATCGGCTTCAGACAGTGGGTCAGCTGACACCCCAATACAATGAAGGTCCAAGTGTTTCGGAACATCCAGCTCAGAAGACACTGTTGAATATGGGATTGCCCAGAAAACTTCCCATTCGTACATCTTTACTAACCAAATGTCACTGTCAAATATATCTACAGAGGACCCAGAAACATCACAATTGATCCTTGGATAAGTGGTCAAGAGTTTCATGGACCATTGTAACATGATTTCTCATTCATTATGTTGGTGGTTGCTTCAGGGTGTGACGTCTTCCAAAGGAACATTTGCTCTCCTCTTGTACAGCATATTATTCATAGGCTGGTGAGAATAGAATTAAATTTTGAAGGATGCTGGCTCTAATATCCTTAGTTGTAGTAGAACAGACCATGAAAGTTGCGGACTTATCCGAGCATAATTGCGGATAAATTACACCCTTACATGGTGTCCGTTTTCCCAACTGGATATTAAATCTTCCAGCAGGGCAACACTGAAAGTCACAAAGATCAATTTGTGTAAGTGTGGTTCGAGAAGCATAGTATTAAATTCGAATTAATGTCCTGGCAATCTAATTCACTGAATTTTATTACGATACAGCAAATTTGGCCTTTCATTGAGTTAGCTTAGAGAAACCACCATCTCAGAATATCTCAACTTTGTGTGATCTCTGCTTAGATGTTTGGGGTAACCTGTTTCTAGTCATCTACCAAGAATTGTGGCATCCATGCCAAGACAAGTTTCAGCAGTTTTGCAGGTCTAAGATGGCGCAACGGGTTATTCAGTAGGTGTTCATCTTGTCGTGGCTCTTTAGTGTATATATTCAAGTTAAGAATCATTATTATAAATTTCTTAAAACGTTAAGAGTTTCTTGTTTCAAAAAATAAAAAAATAATAATAATAAAATAATATTGTTAAATACTGTATAGATAAATAAATTACCCAATTAATTATATTAATGGTTTTCTGTATATAGACATTCTAAATTTCATGGATTAAATTCTTGTAAATATGTGTAGGCAATTAGCTACCTATTTTCAACGTAAATATATAATATATATATAAACATATTTCTAAGTATTTTCTACATTTAATGGCTTACATATTAATTTTACAGGTGGCATAAAACAGTAGTTCTCCAAAATAATACATTCCAAATATTTTTTTTCTGCCTTTAGTATCATAGTGTAAGGCAAATATACATGTAATGTTACCTCTATATTTTAGTTTTTAAATAAATATATCTACAGCTTATAATTATTTTAATAAAAATAGTTTATACTGATTACTATTACTACTATGCTACAATCTAAACTATAGCTTAGAATCTGTATTTGGATTGTTGAATCTGGCTATCACTTGTTTGATGGATATTGATTCATCATGATCTAAGCAAGAATTTTAATGCCTTTTTAAAGTTATTTTTTATTTATAAAGAACTTAGAACTTCTACTTATTATCTTTCATATAGCACTTTGCTAAGTATTATTAAGGAAAGGCGAAATTTGACTATTTTTTTAAAAACAGTTAATCCAACTTTTATATAACTTTAAAAAGGTGTCTTCAGTCAGTATTGTTTATAAACATTACAGAATCCATCGTTTTAAACTTCCAAAATTTATATGATTCTTTTATATTTATTTCAGATTGTTCAGTAGAGAATTTCAAAAAAGCTCTTTCTTTCTTTATCTTTCTATAAAGCTCTTAATTAGGCATTTCATTATTTTTATGCCTATGGTCACTACATGAAGAAACACGATATATTAGCATAGTTATTCATGTGGTAGGCAAGTCTTTGAGACTTTGAATTTAGTTTCCACTGAAGACACAGTACAGTGATATTGGCGTAGAATGGGGAGAGGGTTGGGAGTTTCAACTCTCTATAGACCAAGAAAATTTTAATTTTTACATAGAGATTACTCCTTGGACATTTCGTCTGTGTGTGTTTTTAGAATGTAATTCCTCCCATAAGAGAGGTCCTTGAACGCTACTGTGTGAAGGAGTGATGCTTATTAAACTGTCGTAATTCTTAAGTCCTAAAGTTGCCATTATGTGGAAGTTTGGTGAAACTTTGGTGTATCTCAGGTGCATCCTCATCATTTTGTCATAGTTTAAAATCTATAAATTCGTTGTCAATAACCCTAGAGAAGCTTTGAAATACATCATTAGTAAGCAATCAATCAATCAGAAATTTTAGTGTCTGCTCCTTCAAGCATTATAGTCAGAAAACTTGAGAAATGCTGCACATTCAGTAATGCAACGTCTAAGATTTTGATTACCCTTAAACGTCCGCCGGTGTCATTTCGACACTGTGGCATAAAATATATCAAATAATTGCACTAACTAAATAATTGCAGGACTACTGTTCAGTAGGATTTAGTTTTAAGACATTTTTAATATTATTTCATGTAATTAAAACCTATTTTATGACCCTTTGTATCATAAAAAACTGACGTTGATATTATATTTCGCGAAGCTTGTTAGACCATTTCTTTCATTTCTTTTCATTTCAAGTCTCAAATCTACCAGGTACATTACTATTATGATGTATTCATTACATGCCATCCCCAGGGTTTATATATATATATCAGGATTTACTAGAATATAATCAGTTATATCTGCACTTTTTCAGATTCTTCGCAGTCACTTTCACTTAATCTTATGTCTTCATTAGAATCTAAATTAGATCAAGAAAGTTCACACACACACCACACCACCATCGTATTCATTCTCAGAAACTTTTCGCAATAAATTAGTAATTTCATCAGAGCTTAAACCATCTATACGAGCCATTGTTTCAGGATATCTGCTTTGCACAAGGTTTGAAAATCGAATGCAATTTTTCTTATGAGCTGACAACCAAATGCTATGTAACGAAACACTTGGACACAACAATTTCAGAAAAATATATTTGCTTCCACTGTTAACCGAATAACAGCGAATTCAAAGTCAAATAAATGTGCGAAAGTACTTTGGGAAGTTTGTTGCCATAAAAATAATTAAAAGTCCAGAAAAATTGTCAAATTCCCTGTAAAAATGCGGAAGGGAGAACAAATTGAACAGGCTCCGGTGTCAAAATGACACCGATAGACTAGGTGTCAGGAATATTTTTAATAAGCGCACTTTCAGGTAGTAAAGCTTTTGGTTAAGTAATGTTTAAATGTGACTTTGATTTTTTCATCATACGCAAAAAAATGAGTATTTAATTTTTAACAATTCTATGAAGGTTTTTTGTAGGGCTCTTAAACACTTCAGTCTACATTAATTTTATGGATATATTTGCCAAAACAATAGCGAATACCCAAATTCTTTCACTGACATAATCCTTTAGGGCACCTTTGTTCTCACAAGTAAGCGATATATATGTATACAAAATAAATAAATAAAATTTGGCGAAAACCTGTTCGTCACTTTTTGGGCAATGTGATTCGAGTTTAACAAGTTTCATCCTAATTTTAGTAATGATTTATGGTATACGTTGTTACATTTCATTTAGTTCTCATAACAAAATATTTTTCATGAAATTCGAATTAAATTAATAAGTATTCAATTTTTTTAACAATGATTTTTCTTATAAATAAGCAAAACAATGGCTTTAAGGTATCCGACTACGTTCGGAACCATGATTTTAAAAAAGCGCGTAAATGGATAATTGTCATGATATTCAGTGTCACTTAGATTAAAAAATAAATTTAAAACTGTTTTAAAAATATTATTACAATAAAAAATTATTTAAGTACAATATTTTGGCAAAAAGTGAACTTAGAATAACCTTTTTTCCAAATCTCCTTTTGTAAAATGCTTCTATTGTATTAATATTTTGTTAATTTCTCAGACCTCTGTACAAAGGCTCAACTATGATTTTTGAAAAATTCAAATTATTTTCAGAGTTACAAACATTTGAAATAATTATCGGCGTACTTTCTTAAAATTTCTCCCTTCTGTTTTCGTAAAACATGGATAAACCGACTTCTGAGTTATGCATTTCAAAAATTCTAGCTGAGCCTCTGTAGAGAGGTCTGAGCTGAATACTGGCAAACTATTAATACAATAGAAGCTTTTTTTACAAAAGGAGAACATTTGGAAAAAAGGTTATTCTAAGTTAATTTTTTGCCAAAATATATTGTATTTAAATAAATTGTTTTTGCCATAATGTCCTTAAAACAATTGTATACATGTATTCTAATCTAAGTGACACTAAATATCATAAATATTATCCATTTACGCGCTTTTGTAAAATCACGGTTCCGAGCGTAGTCGGATACCTTAAAAGAGTTCATTTACGAATGTCTGTCTGAGATTAGTTACTTTTGTACCTAGGTTTGTCTATGCAGTCACAACTACTGCTTGTTTATTTTTGATACCGAACAACTGAGATTTTCTCGCATATTGCTACGCATGAATTCATTTAAATATTATATTATAATAAATGTATTTAGTTAATTAAAAGTATCATACGTGTATTATTCTTTAAAAAAACTACTATGAAATCATTCAAACTTTTTATTTATTAAAACTTTCAAAATATTTTATTTTTGTACGAACTAATGTCATACACTTTAAATGGTTAACGGAAAAATGGGGAGGTTTTTAAATAAATTATATGTGTTTTTATATAAATATGTTTTATTCAAACTCTGTCACCGTCACCTCTCTTTCCAGAAAATGCAAAGGAATCATTAAAAATGTTCTTATACTGCGATAATTTGTACAAACATATAAAGCGCATCATAAGGAAGAAGCTCTTTTCAGAAATTTGGTAATTTACGCAAGATTGTTGCTTCAATTATACTTTAGCTGAAAATGTGTATAGGCTAACACTCTCTTTGATACCTGAATTAAATCAATTTAAAAAAATTGTTTTTATATTGAATTTAAGCGGTCTAGTTGTATGAGAGAACATGAATAATTATTTCAAATTTCTATCAAACTTAGTTTTTTACATAAAGATTTTCCTTGTGCATAGGGTATAAAATGCCGAGATATTACTAAAACATAATACGTAAACATACATCCATTGATCCCTTCGAAATAAAACAAAAAATTACATGGAAAACCCCAACAAATATTATTAAATCAACTTCCATAACTAAGACTCACAAACCCGAATGAAAAATGGAACACCAAAAAAATATATAAGAGATTTTCAGTTTACAAAAAGGATATAAAAAAAACATCACATTTATTTAAATTTTTTTTTCCCTGATAATAATATAAACATAAATATAATCCTTATAGTTATTTACAATGAGTTATAGTGATTTTTTTTTAGTTATAAATTTTTTTGCATACATGATTATGATTATAAGTAAAATAATCAAAAAACTTACCCGGAAAGCCCCGGTAACTGTGGGCTTGAAAAAGAACAATAGAGGGAATTATATATAATGAAGAAAAAAAGTTTTTTTGTATTTGTGGGGGAACCAAACTTGGGATAATTTTTCGTCTGGGTTTTTAAAATTGTTTTTACTAAAGAGAATACAAAAAAAGGATTATTCTTTTTAAAAAATTTAAAGTTACCACGAAGGAGAAAATGTTTTTAAAAGAAATTTCTATATATACATAATTATATATATTTTATATACATGCCCCCCAAAAATTTTTATATATCTATATATTTTTTCATCCCAAACTCTCTTTATATAATTTTTTAAATTTAAATGTATATAAATTAACACCCAAATTTCCCTAAGGGGAAAAAAAAGAAATTTTGAATTATTAGTAAACCCAGAATGAAAAAATTTTATTTCAAAAAAATCAATGGCAAATATAAAATTAAGATACCAGTATTAAAACAAAATTAAAAAAATTTTAACAAGATAAAAATTGAAAATTAGCCAAGTACGACCACAAGATACCAAATTCTCAAAAACTGAAAAAAAAAAAGACTAAAAAAATTGCGTTTTAAAAAATTTTTTAAAAATAAAAAATAAATAAAAATTTAAAAAAAACAAGGGCCCAATATAGCTGAACCACCAAAAAACCAAGATAATACATTGATTTTTAAAATAAAAATACAAAAAAAAATTCACTAAATCCTTTAAAAATTTTAAAGTTTAGTTTTTTTAAAATTTTAAAACCCGTACAAAAAACACATATACACATACACACATGATAAATTATTTTTATTATATCATACAAAATATGGGAAAAGGGCATAAATATATATATAATTTGGCGGGGGAAAAAAACAATTAAAAGCTTTTTTAAGCTTACTTTGTGATAGATCTGGAAGATCTCCTGCAGATACTATAAAAAAAAAATATTTAAATGTTCCCCCTTTAATAAATTTGTATATACATTATTATTATATATATTATGTAATAATTCCATAAGGAAACAAAGAAATTTTGAAATTATTAGTATCTTAGAATACAAAAATTCATTTCAAAATATCAATGGAAAATATAAAATTAAAATACCAAGGTATTAAAACACAAAATTAAAAATTTACAAGATCGAATTAAAAAATCGATTTGTGTGCTGTTGAAGCTTACTTTGTGATAGATCAGGAAGATCTCCTGCAGATACTATAAAATTATAAAGAGAAGTATCTTAAATGTTAATGCAATAAATTTGTATATACATTATTATTATATAAATTAATCACAATTCCATAAGGAAACAAAGAAATTTTGAAATTATTAGTATCTTAGAATACAAAAATTCATTTCAAAATATCAATGGCAAATATAAAATTCAAATACCAAGGTATTAAAACAAAATTAAAAATTTACATGATAAAAATTGAAAATTAGCCAAGTACGACCACAAGCTTCCAAATTCTCAAAAACTGAAAAAAAATAAGACTAAAAAAATTAAGCTATTCTCTGACGCATTTTAAAGAAAATCCAAAAAAATTTAAAACAAGGGGAATATAGGAAACCCAAAAAACAAAGATATTACATTGTGTGATCTTTAAAACGAAAAAAAAAAAAAAATCACTAAAACCCTAAAATTTGACAGTTTAAATTTGAACCAGTACACAAAATAAAATAAAAATATAACATTATACACATATTATATTATGTATAACAATTGGGGGAATATATATAAAACAAAAAAATCGTTGTGTGTTTAGAAGCTTTTTTTTGGATAGATTAAGATCCCTGAGATATAAAAAAAATAAAGAAAGTATTTTAAAGTTAATGAATAAATTTGATATATTATTATTATATATTTTTTTAATAATATTTTGGGGGATTTTATATATATATATATATATAAATAAAAAAGGGTATACCGTTCTTCCAGGGGTGAACGAAAATTCAACCAAAAAGATGGATGGATAAAGGTTTTAATGGTTAATTTTTTGGGGAATAAAAAAAAAAAGGCTTTTTTTTATATCTAAACAAAAAAGAAAAAAAAAACACCTTTTTAAATTTTATGTAGATCTTGGAAAAAAAAGGATTTTTTTTTATTTATAACTCCCCCCAACACTCTTGAGGGTCTTTTTGAAAATACCTCCCTGCTGAGCTGGCTTTTAGCAAAAAATAACACATTGTTAAAAGTGTTGTGCAATGAACGCTTTAAAATAGTGTAAATAATTTTATATATATCTGAAAGTGTAATAATTTAAAAATTTCTTTTATGTTTTTTTTTTTATGTTGAAATTGTAATTTCCCAAAAAACGCCCTTTTTTAAAAAACAATGGCGATTCAATGAAATATATAAAAATGTTAACGATAGAGTCGTTGGAAAATGTTAGCTACTTTTATATATAGCTCGGTTTATTAGAGCTTTGTAAGACCCGGTAGGGTGCCCTTTACTTTTATTTCCCCTAATGATTTACGAGTTTTTTTATACAATAATTTTTTTGGGTACTCATTGATAATTAAAGGGTTCAAAAAAAAAAAACTCCCCTTTGGGAAAATTTGTCCGTTAGAGCTAATAAATTAATTTAAGG
>BMAV01027524.1:297399-345779 GCA_019973955.1 Trichonephila inaurata madagascariensis | reverse complement strand
CCCCGGGATAAAGAAAGGAGGGAGGATTGCGTCGACCAAACGTGTTGTTTGCGTATCAAAATTTCCCTTTCTACTGAATTTTTGCCCACCCCCTAAAAATACAAATGCAGGAAATCTGGATCGCCTTTTCACCCAACATCCACGACAAAGTCTGCCCGGAGGGGATATCCATTTTTTAAAAAAATTTGGTTGTGGGGGTGCATGGTTTCCTCTGAAAAAAACGCCACCCGCTGGTTAGAAAACCCTTTTTCGTGCACCTTGGGGCGGTAAAAAAGAGTTTTAAGTTTTTCCCAAAAACTCGCTCTTCCATTTCATGTCGAGCATTTCGCAAAGTCCTGCATTGCGGTTTGGGATAAAAAACAACCCGCGCAGTCGTCGATCAACACGGGAAAAGGTGAAAACGTTAAACCGCTGTTGAACATTTCGGCCCTTTCTCTTTTTGTTTCACGATTAAAAATATATCTGCCTTTTTATCGAAGCACGCCCATAAAACAGCCAAAACTTTTTTGAAAATTTTAAAAGATAATGCACCATCTTTAGTGCCGTTTTTAAGAAAAAAAGTTTTTTTTGACTGTTTTCTCCGGTATTTAACAAAAAAAAAGCCTTCTCGGGGGTTCATGCGATAAATTTTTGATATCTTAGAGTTGCTAAGAGGGGGGACAAAATGCGTCAAGGCGATGACTTTCTGTTTCACTCCAAGATTCATTTCATATTTTTTTTTTTCCCCGAGAACAGAATGCAGCTCTATGTTCCTATGTAATTGGGGGTCTTGAATGAGTCACCCACCCCTAAATTTGAAAAAACATTTAATCACCCTGTACATTAATTTGTAATAAAAGGGGAAAATTAAAAACAATGGCATAAAGGGAATTTTTCGAGGGTTGAGGGGTCCAGATATGAAGGTGCACATTCTCGTATCATACTCCAATACACCGCTAAACGTATTCTTTTGATTTTGTCGATTGTCGGGAAGAAAAAACAGAAAGAAATTATTCATAAATAATTAGTATTAATTATTAATAACAAATAGTTAATTATAAATTTTAAGTTCTATATATACATAGAATTATAATCAATCGAAAAATTCAGGGGAAAATTGCCCCCCCCCCTTGTGTCACCCATAAAAATATTATAAAACATTTTTAAAACAAACTTGATTGTGTATGATACAATACTTTAAAGTATAAGGAAATGCTCTCTCTTGAAGAAAAAAAAATAGATGAAAAGAACTGTAAAGAATCAAAGTACACATTTTTCCCATATGTAAAAGAGAAGAAATTCAGTTAAATCTTACAACTTCTCATATCATTTGTATGTCTAACAAATAAAAGTCAACGTACATAAAAACAGGAAAATCCATTAAAACTTCCGAATAACAAAAGGAATTTTAAAATTAAAATGCATGTGAGATTTCTTGAGGAAACCGGAGCAAAAATAAACACATTTTTATTTTTCAGAATATGAAATGCGGAAACCGTGTGGCGATTCCCTCATGATGAGCGATCTCGGTAAACAAGTCACGGACAAGTCTTCGAAAACATCTCATTATTCTTGCCCATCAGGTAATTTTAAATCCTTGTTTATCCTTCTCTAAACTTTGATGCATAGCTCTCAAGATTCGTGGTATATCCTCCTTTCATATTTTTTTCTTTATTTTGTGTTTCTTAAAATGCCTAATAGAGTTTTACTTTGCAGCCTTTATCGGTTTTCGTTTTGGAATTTTTTTTTGGCGAAAAGTTCATAAATATGCAATGGTGAATTTATTAAAAATAAAACGATGAAATATTCAAATTGTGGTTTCTCGTACAATGCTTTGTTGATTAAATTTTGTATTTGTCACTTTAATCTTTTTTAAAAATTTTAATTCTGTTTAATTTAATGTTTACAGTGAAGAAACAATTTAAGTATTTGCTGTGATATTTTAAGAACATGCAGTGAGATGAAGCATTTTTCATTTGCTTAAAAATTTAAAGTTTCTTATACATTTCAACAAAATTTTACCTTGTACGTTATATTAGGCCATATAATCATTCATTTTTTATAGAAAAATAATACAATGGGGAATAGATATCTAAACTTGAACCATTCCAATGCTTTATAAGAAGAATATTTCTCCACCATTAAAGCTGATTTGGGTGGCATCCATAAATTCATCCATCTTTGCATACTTTTATTAAAACTTCTGAAGCTCAAAAAATAGCACAAATATTTTTCAATAACTTTAAATACACACTTATATTACTCACATTCACAAAACTTGTAAAATTATAGATAAACTTTCATCTAGAAATTTTGGCTTTGGTATCATATTTTGTGGAAATTCACGTAATTGTTTTGACAGCAATAAAGTGGAAAATGGAGTGGAGTGGAGATCATTTTTGGGACATTCAATGTAACTTCTTCCCTCTTTTATAGCAAAAATTATATATATATATATATATATATATATATATATAGCTTTAATGTACCACAAAGTTACATATTAAATTTCCTCAAATGGAATTTAAAAACATGAGTAGACGACTATAACTTTCAAGTGAAAAAAAGCCATTAACGAGACGATAGAACCATTAAAAGGGAGGGGGAGAGTTCTCATTTTAAACTGGTCTGTTCTATTTTACAATTTAAGGAAGGGCATATTAATAACAAAAGAAAGACGAAAAAAACCAACTTTATGCGAATTAAGTGTTTGCATCATTCGAAATCTTTTATCTATGAACTTAGATGAACCTAAAAAAAAAAAAACATGATTTACGTCAGTGCCAATAAGTGCCAGCGAAATTTTTAAGAATTATTACACTCACACCTTCTTTGACAAATTCACTTTGAGTCTTCAAATAGAATTTAGAAAAGTGTTAAAACAAGTTAAAAAGACTTTTCGTTACCTTAAAAAAACCTTTCATTAATGCGTTTCATGAAACAAAAAAAAAACCCTGTTATCCAATAAAGTTTTATTTTCTTCTATTAAAAGCACTTTAAGTTCCAAAAGATTAAAAATCAGTCATTAATTCTATAACAGTAGAATAATTTTAAAAATTTTAAAATAATGTTTTAAGAAAATGCTTTTAAGTATAAATTAATAATCTAATTTTAAAAAAAATTCTGTCATTTTCTTAATACAAAACATCTGACATTTTCTGATAAAAAAATTCATTATTGATAGTGAACCCAAATTTATTCTCACGTCATTTCAATTAAATATTTATTTGAACTTTCTAACTCAAATGATAATTAAGGACGGAATTTTGACAATTGTTTATCATATTTATTTCTCGGCTAGCTTTCATTCGTCTTCACAGAGGATTTTAATTAAACAGAATTAAATTAAAAATTAATATTTAATGTTGTCTTTGAGAAACTGTCTGCGTAAGATTTTTTCCTTTTTGTGGAAATTTATTTCGGATTTATAATCATCATTTGAGTTAATTTTGTACTGAATTCTTACATTCGAAATACATTTACAATCTTTTCTTGAATTTTAATGTAGATTATTTGATTTGTGCTTAGTTTTCTGTGGCATAAATATTTAATAATTATTATTATTCAAACTTTAAAATTGATTCATTCAAATATTTTAATGTTAATGTAAACAAAATCTGATTAAATATTTTACTATTCCTCTCTGATATCTTCAAGAGTTAAACAATGAATAGTTAAATAAATATTTGGTTCTATAAATGTTTTATTAATTTGTTATTCTTACCCGAATGAAATATATTTTGTACTATTGAGTTTTTGATTAAATGAAAATTCTGTTGAGTGTTAACCTATACTTGTCACTAAATATTACAAATATTTCTTTTAACTATATATATTTTTTAAATATTAAGTTAAAACTATATAAATATCATGATCAAGTGACGAGGACAACAGAGTAGGCGAATACTCACCTTTAATCGTGTTTTAAATATACAACCGTACCTCCATTTTAAAAACCTTTCTATTTTACGAAGAATGTAAAGCATATTGAAAATGAACCTCTATTTGACGAATTTTCCACATAATGAACTTTTTTCGGGATTTAGTGACTTTGTTAAATAGAGGTACGACTGTATTTGCACTACCATAGCAACGTTTTTAAACCAAGCTGAAGAGAACCACATAAAACACCTATGGATATAAGGATATGGTTGAAGGAGCTTAAACGGGGCTAAAATCATGATTGTCTAACACAAGTTCTTACAAGATACATCGCAGTTAAGAAATCAAAGTAAAATCACCCTGCGACATGAAAAAAATCAGACGATTTAAATAAAAATATGCAATAGACTATCTTTAGACGAATTTTGTGCATTCCGGAAACTTTGAAATGAAGAGAATCATAAATATGAAATGAATGTAACGTACAGCTATATCGCAAAAAAAATGGGATAATTGTTTAGAGCAGTGATACTCAACATGCGGCCCGCCGCCCTTTTCTGAGTGGCCCAGTCATGTCCCCCATTACACTAAGAAATTCAATTATTTAAGAACGATATAGTAAAAGTTTAGCTAGAAATTATATCAATCAAGCAATCAAATCTTATCAGTTTGCTGCTTTTTTTTAAATAGAGGAATGTAAACAAGAGGCATATTCATGAAGGAAAGAAAATTGAAACTACCCCATAACTGCGTAAAAAATAAGTAAAAGTGAATTTTTTTTTGTGCATGTTTGAAAGAAAGGTTAATATAATAAAATAAAAGCCCAAAAAATAAGTTTTAATATTTTGATCAATTCCGCCTTGTTCAATTTTATTTTCAGCTTATAGAATATTTTCCCCATTATCCCATGTTGCGGCCCGTGTGAAATATGTACATGTAATATGTATGCGGCCTGGCGAGAAAAAGGCTGAGTACCCGTGGTTTAGAGCGTTTTCTTCTATCAAGCATCAAGGAAACTTTTAAAATAAAATACTTCAAATATGTTATAACGACTTTATGATAAAATGAAAGCTTTTTAAATTGTTTCCTTAACTACAGTCGGACCTCTATTTAACGAAGTCGCGAAATCCCTAAAAAGACCTCGATATGGGGAATTTTCGTTAATTATCTTTTAGATTTATCTTTTAATATTCTTAAGAATCCACATAAAACAAATTTTAAACACATAAAAATTACACATTATTAAAAATGTAATTATTCATACATTTTTTGTAAATTAATATTTATTTTATGTACCTTACCCATCAAAGAGAAATCTGATAGAACAGGAAAAAGAAACTGTCCAGGAATACACAGTATTTATGACTTAAAGAAGTTATTTTATATTAAGATTAATGAATTTTATGACATTTTGTAGTTTTATGACATTTTGTAATTTTAAGTCAGCATGTAATTTTAAACAAACATTATTTTATAACCAGCAATTTTAAGTATACGTATCACCACACGAGCCCTTAAATTTAATTACTGATAAAAATCTGTTAATATTATTTGAGTTTTTTGCTTAAAAATTACGGCAATTTCATTGATCTAGGTGAGTTAGGCACCTGGTAAAACCAGTTCAGGGTCATTGATCACCATACAGTTTATTAAAACAGAGAGATAAGTTGAAGTGTCCAAAATTATTTTAAAAATTGGGAGAAAAAAAATTGAATAGCCAGAAAAAATTTCACTAAATAGAAAATGCACTTTATTATTTGGATTTCATTCACGATGAAAATCGTAAAATGTTCTTGGTTCGCAAAAAAAAAGTTCACAAAATAGATAAATTCAAAAATACAACCAGATCTCCAAATTGCGAACCTCTTTTTTTTTTCGAATTATTTTTGGACTCTTTTTGTGGTTTTCTATTAAAATATAATAATTTGTTAAACTACACACACACATAAGCACTCGGTTACCGCGCAGTCACTTAAAATCTGAAAAATACCTAAAAAATTTACATTTTGTTGACTCAATTTTGAATATTTCCACACGAAAATTGTATATAAATCTATCCTTTTTAAGAACGTAAATTTTCTCTCTTCAATTAAAAATTATATTTATTTTTTAAATTCCAAATTTTAGGAAATAAAGGTGATTATGCCGAACCCTACGCCTGCAGTGATTCTGTACCTCCCAGACAAGTAAGCAGATATTTCATATGCTCTTCATTTCATAAAATATTTAAAAAAATGCCTTTGTTTCGAAATAGGTGAATAAAAAAATGTTCACTATGCAAAAAAAACCCCGTTTTGTTCTGTATAACAGTTATCCATGTTTTATTTTGAATTTCTAAGCACAGTATTAATCTTCTGAGATTTATTTATCTTTAAATAGCCTTGATTATCATATATTTACAAACTATAAATTGACAAAGAAAGCACTGGAAAATGAAACTGTCATTTGGATTAGTTCTTTTTTCTTTGAAAATATGTTTCAACTATTGTGAAGCTGTAGTAATTTCGGAAAACATGTTTCAGATTTTAATGAATGTTATTGAAAAATGTCTTAGTAAAAAAAGTAACCTAACAAAATGCCATCTTAGAAATGTACTACAATTATCTTGTATAACGATATTTCCTTGTGTTAAAATAAAACGTAAGATATTGTTCCTCAATTTTATAAAATTATTATTATTAGAGAATCTTAAATTGGTGGATTAATACAAACTTTGCACCCACATCAAATTCTTTTTTTATTCGAATAGAAGAATTGAAAATTCAGAGTCTCGGAATTGCAGAAAATTGTAATATAAAATGACTCGTATACTCATCCCTAATTGAATTTCCCAAATTATATAAGACGCATTTCTTGTTTAAAAACTACCGATATGAATCCTAATACTTTTTTGATTGATTTTCATGCAAACTGAGCATAATTCCAGTTCTAGCTATTGTTCTATTTATAATTTTCTAAAATTACAATGGAAATATTTTACATTGCTTTCACTTTTATATAAAAGGACGGACGCTTCTGAACAAACAAACTTAAACCTATAACCCCTCAAATTAACAGTTTACAATGGCCCCCATTTTAGGGGCCGAAATTAAAGGTGTCACGAAAGTGGAGCGATGGGTAAGTTCTGTTAAAATAGGTCAAAAGATGGGTTTTTTTTAAAAATTTGGAATTTTTTTACCATACTTATTTATTTGGTTAACATAAAATATATTAGAAAACTGAGAAACAAAAAAAATAAAAACACATAAAGTAAAAAAAATTTTCAAAAATGGGAAAAATCAACTTTTCGACTTTTTCCTTTGTCCCTTTTTAGGCGAACATCTAAAAAAACATTAACATAGCTCATAAATAACAAACATATGGCGCTTTTCCCTTAAACCCCTTTCTGAAAACCCTTTTAAACTTTTTGTTTTTTTTTTAAATTTTAAAAACCTGGCCCCTTTTCCAAAAATATTTCAAACCCAAAAACCCCTTCTTTAAAAAATTCCCTGAAATTAAAAAAAAATTTTTGTTTTTCAAAAGGGATTTAAAAAGCCAAGTCATTTTTTTCGCTAGGGTTTTTCACTTTTTTTAAAAAATTTTTTTCCTTTTTTTAAAGAAACCCGAGTTAAAAAAATGGAAAAAAATTTTTAAAAATGTTCAAGTGATTACAGGGTAAAGGAAATAAATTTTTTTGTCAGGGTGTTTCCCCACTGAACTGAAATAAATTTATTTTCCTTTTTATATCTGCCACTGCAGACAATTCCGTTACTTGTTAAAAGCAATCCGAAAAACTTAACTAAATATAGTTCAACGTATGATATACGAGGCTGAGTCGGAAAATAAGTTTCACCTGTCGACTGTGATCAGAGTTGTGTATAAAAGTCAAAACATACAATAAGATATTTAATATAAGACATTAGTTTATTTTTCCACATTACAAAAGACATATCAACCGCGTGAGCCAAAAGCCCTCCAAAAAAAACCCCGGGGCTTTGTACGGAAGTTTGATTGATTGATTAATTTTCGTCGCACTGCTCAGCTACTGGGGTTTTTGCGACGACCACGAAATTTTTGAACCGGTTGGACGAACAACACCTGAGCTGGCACCCCTTCCTAACACCACACCGCACCAACGGGAGGACATTTCCCTCGACAGATTTAACGTGCATCGCTGCCCCACGGCGGGTCTTTAGTGGTCCCTCTCGAACTGTACGGAAAACCCGATGCGATACATATAACACTCGGCTACCACGACCTTGCATACGGAAGAAGACTTTTGCTTGGGCTTTTTAGAGGTTGGAACCATCAATGCTACGCGTTACTGTGACACCCTGTCGAAATTGAAAGAGGCGATTTGGAACAAGCGGCTAAGCTAGGTTTCTCTAATCTGGCGTTCTGGTTGTTGGATGGTAATGCAAGACCACACCCACCGACGGCAACGCAAAACCGTATTGCAACTCTTGGTTGGGAGTGCCTACACCATTCGCGATACAGTCCTCATCTCGCACCAAGTGACTTTCATCTGTTTCCAGCTTTGAAGAAGAATCTCGCCTGAAGGCGCTTTGGAAGCAATGCTGAAATCAAACAAGCCATTAAATGCTTCTTCCGAACACAAAGCCCCGAGTTTTCCTTGGAGGGCTTTTTAAGCTCATCAAGCGGTATGATAAATGTCTCAATGTACTTGGCGGAAAAATAGAGTTATGTCTTATTTTGAATGTCTCGTTCTATGTTTTGAATTTCAAACCTACCCAAATCGCAAAAGGCCTACTTTCCTACTCACCCTCTTAATCGTTTCTCATTTGTTCCAAAAAATAAAAATTTATTCAAAATAAAATATACAAATGAATTTTACATTGTTCTTCTTACAACAATGTTTTATTATAAGATAATTGAAACATTCCTTCGTATTACAGGGATCCGATGGACTTTTTGCTACTATTAAGAGATGCCCCACAAGACCCATTTACATGTCAGCCTCTTACAAGCAAGGTAAGATCGACAAATTAATATTGAAATGAAAAAAAAAAAAATTTGGTAAGTCCCTAATCATAAAAAAAAAGTCATTATAGTCCAGATATTCTTTGCAAGTTTAGTGGGACAATGGAATAGCCTAATCGGTAAAGAAATTCCAATAAAATGTATCTTATTTTTCTATGTAAATAGAGGTTTTACGGATCTTTTTGGTGGTGAAACAATGAAGTTTTCAAAATAGGAGAAAATTTTACTTTTCAGTTAGCCAGGCGCAAATGTCGCCAATTGTGAACCAAACCTTGAGCCAAGTCGCCAGGCGAAGCGAATGACTAAAAAGTCAACGGAATACAAGTCGAAAACATTTATAACACTATAAAAAAACGAATATAAAATTTGCAAAAAAATTTAACACAAAAATATTACTGAATTGTCGGCATGTGGAAAGATTGCACCGCCAGCATACTAGTCACACAAAAAGACAGTTTCATTTCATGATTCTGATTACATGTTGCATTCTTTGCCAATATACTTTTATCTTGGGAAAAACAGAGAATGCAGCTTCTTGAAGTTCTGGCTAAATCCCAAAATTTCATCATTTTTTAAAACGGAAATTAAGATGGAAGAAAGAAAGGAAAACGTTCTTTGTTTTGAATGAATTAGAGAATAGAACACATGGCCCCTAACGAACATTCCCCTTATGTGGTTCTATGGCGGAATTCTATATTATATGGCTGTTTTTCGCTTTAGCTCAACTAACGGGAAAGTACCGAAAATTAACACTAAGGAAAATTACATTTACAGAACTCACCAAGTTTAGATCATACAGTAATTGATTAGATCAGCACTATTTAATCAATAGATCTTCAACCCCATTGGGGTCACAGGAAATTATCTCGGAATCGCACAGAGAAAAAATTAACATTCAAATTTATTGAACATAAATATATTATTGACAAACTTTGTTGAGAAAACTATTGGTTTTTGAAATGTCCCAAGTAAGATCGCATTGTCAAAAAGTTTGAATGTCATCGGATTAAATAAAGACTACACAGTTCACATGGATGGTAAAAAAAAAATTTTAAAAAAAGATATTGGTAGTATTCGGTTAGAAAATAAGTATTCAATGCGACTACATAACATGTTTTTGGTTGTTTTATAAATTTTCTTTTGTTTAGCTGGAATACTTTTCTTTCGTTGATATATTAAATAATTTGATTTTGCTTTGTAACCTTTTTAAAGTTTATTCAGTAATTTTCCCCCCTTTCCCCCACAATTAACTATTTCTTTTTACAAAAAACTACTCCTTCTATTTTGCCAAAAATAATTTCTTGAGTCAGTGGCCGTCCTGGTGCCAGTAAAGATTCTCTGAATAGAGAATTGATGCACATTAAATCCGCCGCGGTTCAATGCCTCCTCCTTTAGAGATGTTTTTGGAAGTTTAAGAGTGAGGCCCCAAATTTTGGGTTATCCTTTCCCCGCCCCAGATTCAAAATTATGAGGTCCGTCACGAATAACTCTAGTGTTGTTCTAAAGTACGACATTAATAAAATAAAATACCTTACTTCAAAGAACAGCTTTAGAACTCAACATGTGATGGAAGATTGTGACATTTTAACAAAGATTTATTTAAATGAATAGTGTTGGAAATAAGCCATATTTTTATCACTCAGCATTTGGAAGGTGATTTGTCAATGCACACACACATTACGAGTATTTTTAAGCAATATTATTTTGCTTACTTCACTCTTTCGTCTGCATTTTTCAGTTTGATTCAAAAGTCTATTCAACACAACTCCTCAAAACTGGGAATCGGTGTCAGATGATGATGCAGAACACTCACTCACCCTATCCATGACTCCCTACTTCAAGAATACGAGACCTTAAAAACTTAAGGGATTTAATTTGGGTTTGAAAACCTGTTTTTAAAAAAGGAAAATATAACTATTTAGAAATCATTGGGTTAAAAATACATGCAAAAATTTTTTGGGGGCATTTTGAAAAAATAATATTTAAAAACACTATTTTTTGGGCAAAAAAATAACTTAGAATAATCTTTTTTCAAAATGTTCTCCTTTTGTGAAAAATGCTTCTATTAAAACAATATTTTGCCTGTACAAAGGCTCAACTAGAATTTTTGAGAAATTCACATTATTTTCAGAGTTACCACCCATTGAAATAATTATTGGCGTTTTTTTCTTAAAATGCTCCCCTCTGTTGTCTTAAAATATGGATAAAAATCCACTTCTAAGTTATATGCTTCAAAAATTCTAGTTGAGCCTCTGTAGAGAGGTCTGAACTATGTACAAACAAAATATTATTATAATAGAAGCATTTTTCAGAAAAAGAGAACATTTTGAAAAAAGGTTATTCTAAGTTAATTTTTTGCCGAAATATTGTATTTAAATAATGTTTTTTGTCAAAATGTCCTTAAAACAATTATATACATGTATTCTAATCTAAGTGACACTAAATATCATGAAAATTATCCATTTATGCGCTTTTGCAAAATCACGGTTCCGAACGTAGTCGGATACCTTAATGTCTTTTATTATATTAATGAAATTATAATCATTGACTGCATGATTGCAATTAATGCAGTCTCACACAGTTTTGAATAGAAATATATTATGAAACTACGCTTTTTTCAAAGTTACGAGGTCGTAAAAAATACACTATTATTTTCTTTTAAAAGAAATAAAAAGATGTAGAAATTTCATGCATTTTTTTTTTTTTTAATTTATGTCAATTTCACAAATAGATTTTAAGACAATAAGAAATATTTGGTATATTTACATAACTTTTCTCGCGAGGCTATCTAGGTAAATTATAATTCTGGTTTCAATCTAATCATCCATTAAAATTTATTAAATAATCTTTTTCATAAAGAAGAAATCTCTTTCTCCTCTCGTGAAGATAGCAATGAAATGTCAAAAATTTTCTTATGTTTATAGGTTCAGAGAGTGGCCAACAGATGGCAGCCCATGATTCAACTGGAAATCTGGATGCTAACAACTCCGAAAGATGGCGACACCAAGCAAGTAGTGGCCACAAGCCGATGCGATGACAATGCGTGACTTCTCATAAAGACAATTTATCCACATCATTGTGTACATTGCCATTAAGGGAAACTGTCATATGAATGTTTGAAATTTTTGCTCACATTATGCCCTGCCAAAAAATTAAATTGTTTCTTCAGATATTTGTTGTTTATCATGTATGTATGTTGTGAAAATAAAAATTACTTCAGAAACTTATTTTAAGTCATTTTCTAATTTTGGAACAAAACAATCAGAATTAAAAATATTTATGGTTTTGTCTTATGTTCAAAATTTTTAGCTATTTTTCACGGAGAACTGATTCTTACAGGAATCGAACCGATATACTAATTTGTTGTAATGTTACGATTTTTGCTCGAACTCTTTCGGTTCAATAAAATCTTTCATTCAGACAAAATAATAAAACCTCACATATATACTAGATATTTCATTAGCTCTCAAGTAATGAATTGCTTTCTTTTATATTTGAACAATAATTCAAAACTGTGGATGGAGATACATCATGTGAAATGAATATTTAAATAGATAAATAAAACTGAGTGAACACTTGAAAGTATCCACCTGGCTTAATGGCCTTTATATGGTAGATGAATAGTTTAATAAATAGATTATAAGACTACTTTTCCCGATTAAAGAAATTAATGATAATCCAGTATTTCTGGACGTTGGATGAATGTCAGGTGGATTTTTATCGAGGCGATTATCATTTTTAATACTTTCTTTTAAATTATTCAAATCACATATTCAATTTGAAGAAAAATTACAGTATATCGTTTTTAATTACTATATCATTAAGATATTATTTAATTAAAGTACTATATATTTAATAAAATTTAATAACTAATACAAATATATTTATGAGTAAAATAAACAATATTTATTAACAATTATTTATTTATAAAACAACAATTTATTATTTTTAAAAAAATAATAAAAAGATTTCAATGAAGGTTATGTTATTCTGGATCAATTGGAGCTTAGCACGAAGCTATTATTTAAAATTCCAATGAAATGCTTTCAAAGAAATGGGGAAAAAAAATGTATACTTAAATGGAAAAAAATATCAGAATTATTAGATTCTTTGTTGTTTTTGTCTCAATATCGCATCAAAAAGCCCCATTTTCTTGAAACTTGTGTTTCCATTACCTAACCTCCCCCCTCCCCTAACATTCGAAATTTAATACTTTTTTCTATGAGAGAAGTTCTATTTATATCGCATTACAAAACTCTGCACGAGGACCTCGTAATTTTTTATAACCACATCTAAGTCCCTCTCCTAACTTCCACACCAACGGGAGGACGATTGACCCTCGATAAATTTAGTGTGCATTGCCCTCTCTGCATGGCGGGTCTTTAGTGGTACTAGGCTGGAACTCACACACATAATAATTTGACCACTAGGCTACCGCGACCAAATATGTATACTTTTCTGGTAATTTATTCAAATGATACATGTTAGATCACAAAACTTTACACAGCTTACAAGCACTGGTATTAATGACTTGAAAGCAATTTTTTTTTCTAAATTGCTTCAGAAATAACATATTATCGAAAATTCTATATTTTAAATTGTTGAATACATAAAGATTGATTGTATGATAACCATATTTAGAATTTTTCATTCCAGAAATAAAAAATAATTTTCTACATTAAATGTCCAGTAGATCTTTAGTCACAGTGTTGTTTAATTGCTTTGCATACACATGTTAGTTGATAAACATTTACATACAATTTTATAAAATAAACATTTCATATAATAAACTTAAGTAACATTAGTATATTTTAACTAAACTGGGGCACTTTACAAGTATAATTTTACAAATACATTTACATCCATTGGGAATTCAAAATTTATTGTAGTTTATTTGATTGAATTATTGTTTAACATTGCACTTTGTAGCTACGCGAGGGTAATTACTGTAATTTGGAGTAATAAAAAAAGAATGTGTGTACGTGCGTGTCACTCAATTGTGCAATATCTGATATGTAATCAGGAAATGAATAATGCAGAGTAGCTTAAGCAGCGAAAGAACTGTACTATGTATATTGCTTCTAGTATTAAAATTAAGGCGACATGGCACGATTTACGCAAAAAATTTTAATATAAGGATTTTTAAAATTTTTTTGGTTGTCTCCTATTGTGTGTACTAGGTAAAACAGATTGTCTGCTCAAAATTTCAAAAAAAAAGCTAGCCATTTAATTTTTGTAGGGAAAAACAAAATTTGTGAAGAGATTTTAAAATGCTACCACCCCTCCTACAAAAAATTTACGTAAAAAGCGGGGAAATTTTTATTTAAATTCGTCTAACTTTTAAAATAATGGAAATTGGTACGGGTTTTGTGCGATAACATGATTGTTATTTGTATAATACTTCGTTTTATGAATGCATATTGAAAATTCCTTAAAAAATGTATACATTCTGAGTTCAATTATTTTTTTAAAAAAATAAGCATTGCTTTGATTCAAAAATGCATCCCTTTTTTATTACATGTACTATTTAGAAAGGAAAAAAAATTAAAAAGCATTAGGCACAATAAGAAAAAATCCTTAGCATTTTAAATGAAGACAAACTAATTATTTTATCTTTCTGAGATAAGTCCGTTTAAAGTTTTGATTTGCCATAGGAATGTGAATAAAAATCAACATAAAAGCTGTAATAAATTCTGCGTTTTTTAAGTTTAGAGCTTTCAAATTTTATAATGTTAAAGAGAAATAATTATATATAAGAATAATTTAGGCTAAAAAAATTATGTTTGATTTTTTGACCGATTTTGGTCAATTGAATCGTACCGTGTCCCCTTAAAGTCTATTCGATTCTTAAAATAGATAAAAATTCTAAAATCTGTAAAATTAGGATTCAATTTTTAAAATTTTTTTTAAATTAAGAGCATTATAAGTAGTGAATTAAGACAACGTATTGTAGTTTCGGTAGCCTAGTGGTCATGGTAACGAACTCATGGCCTGCGTGTCACGAGTTCGAGCCCTGTTGTTGTTTCTTATGCCACCTGGTCTCGACTGCGTCAGATCCAGGCCCATGAAATTCATCGTGGCTAGATGTACCTGACATTCAGGTGACATTTAGCTCGGTTCCTTACTTGTTAAGAAAATCTAACCCAAAAAAAACACATTGGAATAAAATGTATTTATTATATGCTTCTTTACTTTATCGCTTTTAAAATTATTTTTTTAAGTTATTTATGATCGATATCGGTCCTATGATCGGTAATCTATTATTTTTTTTAAAATATTTTATGTACTTTGTTCAGACTAATGTTCATCTGCTCCTGGGTAATTAATTTACGTTAAATTTTCTTTAAAAATAAAAGTCTGCTGTGGACTTTTATGTACGTTTAGTTACACTGTTCTACCTCAAACTTTCGTAAAAATGATCAGCCATTAATAATTTGGAGTAAAATATGCTCATCTGTAAAATATTTAACTACCTGCCATATTTTAAGCCTATCTGATAATGAATCAGCCATGTTACAAACTCCAAGAAAGGTGTCGTTAAAAATATTTGAAAAGCATCAGTACGGATAATACACAAAACATTATTCATCACATATATCTATACAGTAAGCAAGCTAGTTTAACTCATTACAACAGTTTTACCCCCCAAAACAAAGCGATGACATAAAATCTTTCCTAACAAACCAGGGTAAAATTTATGGTCTCCATTAGAGAATTTCCTTCGAGACCAAACAAGGCTCCTCGAGGTTCTATAACTCCTATTCGTCGGACATTCGGTGTCGTGTTTTCCCCTTTAACCAAGGGGGCGTGGTATCCCCTAAAGATAAATTGGGGGTGTTGGGGGTTAATTCCGGGGTTTTAAACTTTGGGGGAACTTTACAAATGACTTTTGCTTGTTATTAGGCACACTCTGCACCCCCAGCCAGTTCGCTTTATTGGGTGTAATGTGATGTGGTCATAATTCATCTTCCCGGGCGCGTGACTCTTTAGTGTAACTCGGTCTCACTTTCGATCGAGAATGAAATATTTTCTACTCGGCTATCGCGTGGTTAAAGTTTCGTTCGGATCACGAAATGAGCGGCCCAGAGTTACAGGGACAGAAAAAGCGAATGTTTTATTTTTTTATTGCTGTTTATTTTAGTTTTAGAAGTGAAATAAACTTTTAGACTGAAGTTTCCAATTGTTGATACTTATAATTAAAAAAAGTTAGAAGTGCGTGTTGACACGAGCTTTCTGCCCGCCGTGGTAACAGTCTGTAGTTTTTGTAAAAGTGAATACAAATTGTTTCGACTTATTAAATAACAGCCATTACCTGATCGCTTTCCTTGGGTATTTCATATATGATGTTGTATGAATATATATAGTTTATAAATTGACATCCAAGTCCTAGCAATTGTATTGAAAAACATTCTTTAAACACTCCCCTCTTGATTGGAAAAGGACAGGATTTGAATTTTCAAAACTTAAAAATTTATAATGCTTCCCCAAAGTGAAAAAAATCCATTTTAAGTGGATCTCCATTCAACTAAATAAATACTACCAAATTTCATGTCTAAATCTCAAAAACTATAATTCTTTTGTCTATATTTCCGTAAGATCCGTTCTTAGAAGATTTCAACTCAATGAAAAAAATCTGCATACACTAAATTTCATTATTGTGAGTCTAGTAGTTTGAAAACGGGACCTTTTTTATTTTTATCTTTACTAATTTTTTTTTATATTTCCCCCCAACTCCTTCCAACCCCTCCTTCCCTAAATAGGAGTCGATTTCTGTAAAATTCATTCTTCGCGGATCTCTATTCGTCAAAAGAAACGTGATTACCAAATTTCAAGTATATGGGTCTAACATTTCAAAAATAGAAATTTTTAACTATTACCCCCTTGACCCCTTGTCATTCCCATTGGAAGTCGATTTAAAAAACACGTTCTTAGCGATTCCCTAGTTACCAAAAGAAGCATACATACCAAATTTCAAGTGTGTATATCTCTACTTCAAAAACGCGACTTTTTATTTATACTACATATCATACTACATGCATATACTATTATACTACATAGCCGACTGGGTGGTGTAGTTGGTTTGTCGCTGACCTTCTGCACCTAAGGTTGCGAGTTCGACACCGGCCCAAGTCAGTGGATTTTCATGATGCAGAAAATCGACAGTGGCCATGTCGTATGATTAAACGGCATGAAAAAAAATCCATTGATTGTCCGTTCGGCTTGGATGCTCTCGGCAAAATTAAATTCCTAAGTATAAATTTCGCATCGGCAGAGCTCAGGTGTCTCCCTCTGGGGAAACTGGGCTTTAAATTTACTTGCGGTAGTTGGTATCGCCTAAATGGGGCCGCACTAAAAAGTAATACCAGCTCCTGGGTAATGTACTAGGTCTGCAAAGGTAGAAATACCAATACACAGCCCCATTACAGAAATATATACACATTACATACATATTGGTGCTACAAATCAAGCATTTTGTGAAAATTGCATGCCAATTAACCTAAGTGTATAAAATAATCAAAAAAAGTAAGCAACGTTCAGTTGATCATTCGAAACACAAAGCGAGTTTCGAGCTCTTTACTTTTGCCTCCACAAAAGTGTTATCTAGAACTGTGTTCTTAAGCTGTGGTCCACGGACCCCTGAGGGTCCGCAGCGCCTTTTTCGGGGGTCTGGGAAAGTCTCACTTAATAAAATTTCCCTCTTTTACAGACTTTGAAAGGCCTTGTGGAAAAATTGAAAGATCTTCATCTTAGACTAGATTACTCAATTGCCCCCAATGAAAAAAGCTCTACTAGAACATGCGTTTCGCGATCAAGAATATTAATTCCGTTTTATTATTATTATTGCTTGTAACTGGATAGCTATTACTACAATGAAATATTTTCAAAAAATATAGTAGAAACACATGTGAAAGGGTTAAAGGAAAAAAGAAGTGTCTGTATAAGAAAGCAGTTTTAAGATTATTGAAGAACCTTTCAATCGATCAGCCCTGTCTTGGGAGTCGGGGAAGGGATGTTCAAAGTCTTGGGGGTGTCGATGTCAGGATGGGAGGCAGGGGCAATCGAAAGTTTAAGAACTGCCAATCTAGAACAAAAGCATAAATGTTAAATCAGGCGTCAGTAATCTTCGACACGCGGTACAGTTCTCAGTGGCACTCTACACCATTCTACAAATTTGTCAAGTTTTGGGTGAATGGAAGTAGAAAATTTTGAATTTGAATTTATTGCACTAACATCTCAAGAATTATTGAAGGTAAAATTTGCGGAATTGCGAAAATATTCGGAAGGTAACTCTAAAGATAAAATGACAGCTTTTATAAATTTTTGAATGCCATTGCTTAAGACAGCGGTTCTTAAACTTTCGATCGCCGTGGCCTTTCTTTATTTATCAGTGCCCCCCTCCAAAAAAAGGCACTGTGAAACCCCAGGGGTCCACGGACCCCAATTTAAGAATCACTGGCTTAAAAGATTTAATTGTTTGAAGAAAATGCATGTACTCTGCTTTCCTCTTTTGGTCTAACATATCTATGTGAACAAATTTTATCTGATAGGATAAATATTTTGAGTCTTCATAAATTATATTGCGATATGAAGTAGAGTGGCGCAAGGACAAGATTCGCATTAAAATACTTCATTTTTTTATTTAACTGTATTGAAGGAGAATAGTGTATTTTATGTTATTTCTCTTACTTTAACTAATATTGGGTTTGGGGAAAAAAATCCATTTTTTTCGGTAGATGTGTAGGTATATTAAAGTATCAACCAAACTTTTTCAAATTTACGCTCGTTGTCAAAGTGACATTTCACAAAAAAAGTTTTTTTTTGGGTCCATTCAGTTGTGTTACAGGGTGTTAAAATAGAATTCAAAAAGGAAAATTGGGTCATTTTGTTTTCTTTCATAAAGGCAAAAAATGCAAGCCAGATGGCGAGTGAATGTCGATACTCAACAGCTAATTCTCAATTTTGGTTTCGTCGATTTCGTTGGGCTTTTTTTGATTTTACGTTCCTCGAACAGCAGGCCCGTCTTCGTTCATAAAACACAGAAATAATCAAAGTTAAACATTTTACAGTTTAACACCCCCCAGGAGCTAAAAATTACCATAAAACGGTTTTAAACCATTTGTTCAAAAAGTGGATTCAGAAAAGCATCATGTTTTTGGGGACCACACCAATTTAAAACCCAAAAAAACATGATAGGGTGAATTTCCATCTGCGAAGCCTTGGGCCAAATGGAATGGAATCGACCCCTTTTTAAAAGGATTGACTGGGGATGAGAAATGGGTCACATACGACAATATTTGCTAAAAGTGCGGTCAAATGCGGTGGCCAAACCAAGAAAATGGGCGGAAGATTCTCATGTACTTGGTGGGACTGGAAAGGAATCCCTTTAAAATGAGTTCCCGTATGGACAAATACTAAATAAAATTTTACCAACCTGGGTCGTTTTAAAGCTGCGATTGACCAGAAACGAAGGATTGGCCAAGAGGGAATTTTTGTTTCCATCAGCACAACGCCAGGCCACCACGTTTGTAGCGCTCCCAAAAAACTGGTAGCTTGATTGAGAAGTTTTAAAGCATCCACCTATAACCCGACCTGACCCCAAGCGAGTGCCCCCTTTTTTTTCCATTGCAAAACTTTCCGAGTGACAGAAATTGGGATCAAAAGAAGATTGTGAAAAAACGATCAATAGAGTTTTTTTCCTATGGACCAAGACTTCTTAGGGGCATTATGAAGCTACCTTTAAAATGGCAATAAATTATACAGCAAAACGGTACATATTTGCCTAAAATTAGACAATCCGAAACGGGTTAAATAAAGTCTTGAATTTCATGCAAAAATAATGGATTTCTTTTCTCCCAAACCTAATATGTTTAACAAAGAAACGTGTAACATATGTACAATTTTAATTTTGTACTCGTGTTGAAGGAAAGGTTATATTTCATTTTCGCTTATTTTAGTTAATAAGTATATATAAAATGATGCAAAATGAAACGCTAAGACTATATTTTTGAACACTATTTCCTAATCTCACGAGCACCATCGCGAAAATCGAATGAGGTTGATTATGTGACGTCATAGTTACATGATAGTGAAAGCCACGTGATTCTAGCCAATCAATTCAAAACTCATGTGTGACGTCATAGTCATAGATAAAACTATCACTGTTTCAGCTAATCAGTTCACGTTCCGGTGTTGCCAAGTTTTCCTTTTGCAGAAACTTTCTTAAAAGTACATATGTATACAAATGCATTTTTATTTAAAAGTATAAACAAAAATATCGACTTTTTTAATTTAAAAAATCTTTTAGAAGAAATTTTTTTCCCGAATTTAAACACTTTACCAATTTAAATTTGAAATTTTTTTCGAGTTTTAAATAGAACAAGTACAATTAGTTTAATGTTTGTTTTGAATTCAATGGAAAACACGTGTTGTTTGTTTTTTTTATCATGTGACTTCATAAATCAAGCCCATTGCTTCAAATATTTCCTACTGTGTGGCACACTGAATCATACGGATATTTTGGTTTCGTGTACCGCAGCTCTAAGGTTGCCGACCCCTGTGTTAGATTATTTAGCATTAATATTGTTAGAATCAATATTTGAAATACAAGATTCTTTTTAATTCAGGTAAACTTTTATTGAATTCCGTTCAATATAAATCACTTTCTTTCACAGTTTTTAATTGAAATTCATTGATCATTTTCTAAAAAATACTTGTAAAATGCGAAAAATAACGGTAAAGGACAAACGTCAGCTGGAACACAAATCGAAATGGCGGGCAAAGGAATTTTAAACTTTTACAAAGGGGGCGTTTTTAGCTATAAAAAATTCTGCTTTCTTTATACATAAAATATTTTTAAGGTGTATTTTTCCGTCTAGGGGAGCCGTAAAATACAACGAAAAAATTGGAAAATCATAAATGCCAGTATAATAGTTAATTATGGAAAACTACTCAAGAACACACGAGTTTGAGCGCTTATAGCGCATGTGCGGGAAAACAACCTACGGAGAGTACGTAAGCAGATAGATTTTTTTTCTTATCAGATATATAAAAACGTTTTCTTTTTGAATGTTTTTCTTTTATAATGATAGTAAATAATGAATTTTCAATTCATTAGTTTGAATTTTAAGAAAGTATTCATGTATAAAATAATTAATACGATCTTAGTTTTTAATAAAACATCGCAACTGAGAGTTTTCTTTTAGAGAAATAATTTACTGAAAAAAACCTTAAAATATAGGAAAATGCTGCCCTGTTTTTATTAAATAGTACTATTTCCTTTCAAATCTTTTTTATACAAGGAATGTAAACAAATTTTAGGCTTCCCCTCCATAGTTCTTTTTTCACAGTTACATATATTTAATCGAAAAATCGAACATCCAGATAAAAGCAGTCGTTTCATAGCCCCAACTTGGTGAACATTTTTTGATTCTTTATTTAAAATGAAAACTGATATAA
Organism: Trichonephila inaurata madagascariensis; assembly: GCA_019973955.1. NCBI lineage: Eukaryota > Metazoa > Arthropoda > Arachnida > Araneae > Nephilidae > Trichonephila > Trichonephila inaurata. The sequence continues at coordinate 324,482 of BMAV01027524.1, read as the reverse complement.
ATTAATAATTTTTTAAAGAATTAAAGTTATATTGCGTTTTATTATTTATTAGTAAATTATTTATTTAATAATAAATTAGAACGTATCTTTTTCCTAGCGAGAACAAAACTGGATTAGCTTTGTAAATTTTTAATCGAAAATAGATATTTGAAAAAAAAAGATCTTATCCCTCGGTGAAAAAAGGGGGGTTTATACTTGAAAAAACCCATACAATGCTGGACTGAACGGGGAGAAAGAAACCAAAGAAACCTGTCTGACAAAGAAAAGAAGAGGAAGAAATTTCTGAAAAGGGGAGTTTAAATGACATAAATATAGAAATCCCACTCACATCGCTCCAGACACACACACATAAAGTGCAGGCGTCAGAAGAGGAAAGGAAATTTCCATGAGGATAAAAAGTTTATTTACCCACGGAAAAAGCACGTGAAACGCCGAGCTAAGTGGCGAGAAAACAGACCCGCCCGACGGGCCAAAGACGTGGAAGAAACTTCGAAAAATTTTAATGACATTAATATAGAGGAAATCCCGCACACACGGCCAGGAAGTGCTGACACTGAGAGGAGGAATCTTCCCAGGTATAAATCTGTACACTTGAAGAAACCCGTTCAACGCCGGGCTATCCAACTAATATATATATCTCTTCAAATTTTCAATCGTTAATAGAATACTTTCTGTTCATCCATTCAAGTTCACATACATTTTTTCAAACTTGTAGTGGATGACACTTGATGCTAACACATTTTTTTCGAATATTAATTCATTAATTAAATTTAAAAAATGAATAAATAATAACAAACAAAAATAATTGTCCGATACCATATATAGAAAGGAATATCGTTCGTTGTGGTTCTGTAGCACGATGTGGATAGCACGTTAGACTTTTAATCCAAGGTCGTGGGTTCGAATCCCACCTGGGATGGCATAATTTCTATAAGAATGTGGTTCTTTTTACTACACTATTTCATTGAAATAATTAAAAATTTTAATGAATGAATAAATAGTAACAAACCAAAATATAATATATAATAGTCCAACACCCTATATAGAAAAGAAAATGGAAGATTGCAAGGAAAATCGCTTTCTATTTTTGCCACCTAATATTGTGATTCTGCCAAACGTATATACATATTTATATTCCAACTATTTAGTAAAAAGTAACTAAAATAAAATTTTTCTTCGTTGACCTAAGTGGAATTGATTTAATTTTATATATATATATTGATTGTTATAAATGAAGTTAAATATCAAACAGCGAAAAAACTATTCAGCATATAATGTTTTGTATTTCTATCCATTTTGAAGTTTTGACAGATGTTTTGCATCGAAAAAAAATTTTTATGTCACAGGCATCCAATTAGAACGTAACTAACCTTTTTGTATTAACACATTTCCGCGCTTTTACAAAGAAACTACATTAACCCCCCTCCCTCACCTCCCTTCCTTAATATAATATCTAAGGTGTAATTATTTTAATAATTTGTATCTGTTAGTACAATTAAAGGTACTTAATTGTAATGTCAACGTTTAAGATATTTCGCCAAGTTGGCAAACTCGATTACGCTCTGAATTGTCAACCATTTGAGATGTTTCATATAATGTCGCCAATACGGTAGCGATAGTACGCAAATACCAAATTAAGAAGTAAATTTTAAACAAAAATTGCGTAATTAAAATTAGGGTGCTAATTTAATATGCGAGTGCTACGAGCAAAGTTGTTGTTTATGTTCACTAAGATGAGTGATAACATTATGATATGGCTACCTTGATATTTTTATCGTGTGGTCCGGTATCGTTGATAATCCGGAGCCAGAAGATGCCTATGAATAAGGTGAGTGAATGTGCTGTCCGCACTCTTCAGCTACGCGAGGAATTTTGGCGACCAGGACCTCATCACGAACTTTTGAACCATGGTCAAGTGGCAGGGACGACACCTGAGCGCAGCATACTAACTACCACGCAGCGGGAGGGACGTTTGAGCATTCGACAGATTTAACATTGCATCCCTTTGCCTACACGGCGGGTCTTTAGTGATACTGGGCTCGAACTCATGACATACCTGCCATGATCCGATACCTTTACCACTGGCTATACTTGGCCCGAGATCTTTATAGTAGGTTATTGTTAGCAAACATTGCTAACCAGTAATATAATGTCTGACAGTACATTAAAGTTATAATAATGGGGATAAGAAGGGGTTTGTGGAATAACGTATATTATAATTTAATTTTTGCTTTTTTTTTTTCCGGGGAAACCCCATTAATTTCGGACGATTTCAATTCGACTTTTTTCAAAAAGGTAGCCATTTTCTTAGCAATCGTTCTTCAATCTAGCTGAATATTGGTTCTGTATTTTATATAATTATTGTTTGCGAAATCGCGCATCTCAACTTTATTTTACTCTTAACTTCAATCCTATTTAAAAAGACTAGGAGGTGGGAAGGGTACCCATGAAGCACCTAACGGCCAACCAATCTATTTACAAATTATACAACCCCCATTTGTACATCTTAAAACAGAGTAAATAGTTTTATACCTTGGGGTGTTTAATACATTAATATTACTTTCTGTTGTATTTATTTTATGTTTAAAAATTGTAATATTCCCAAGCAACGCCGTCACTTACATTATAATGGCTATTCAGTGGAAACTTGAAGAAATATTGGCGATACAGCCTAGTTGGAATCATTTTTAGTGACCGTGTTGGCGACCCATTTTGGTTGCTTAGCCATCATATGGATGTCACCAGGAATTACTGAAGAAATCTACAACATCCCGATCTATGACGTAAGCAGATTTTTGAGAAAGCGCTAGAGGGTAGGGAGGAGATCCCTAGGCAAATTGTTCTTGGCTCCCCTCTCCAGTTCAATTCAATTTTTTACTAACTATTCGCTATGTATAAATAATTTTTTAAAGCATCAAGAAAAACATTTTGTATAGAGAATTAAGTAGAACTTCAGAAGAACTAGTATAGCCATTAATATTCAATCTTACACGAATATATTAACTTAGTTTTAAAGGTCATAATAAATACAAGTCAATATGCTTCTGATGTTTATCAAACAAATATATATTTTAATTTAAAAGAACACTATTAAGACAACAATTTTTAGAGGTAAATTTTTAATTTTTAACTGAATAATGTTATAGAAACAGTTTATTATAAAATGAATAAGAGGAAGGTACTGAATTCGGGATAATTTTGTGATATCGTTATTCACAAATATAACTCCAAAAAATATTAAATTTTTTCCGTAACTCAAGGCTATAAAGATATGCAACCCATGGATAACCTGGAAACAGTTCATAAGCCCATACTCTAAAACGTCAGTCTCGAAGTATTAAAGATGGAAATCAAAATTACGTACAGGGGGAAGGGGCAAATAAAATTTGCCCAAACAGAGTTCTAAGTTGCAAAGAAGAGATAATTCGCTGACCTGCTTATAACAGATGTTGAAAATGACCAAGATTCATCTCTGAACACTGAGCGATGGTCAGCGAGTTGCGGAAGGCAGATCGAGTGAGTGAATATTAACTCCACACTATTCAGCTACAAGAGGGCTTTTGGGGACGGACCTCGTTATTTTGAACCATGGTCAAGTGACGAGGACGACACCTGAGCTAGCACCCCCTCTCCTAACTTCCACACCACACCAACGGGAGGACGTTTGATCTCTAGACAGATATAATGGTTCCTTCCTAAGACTAGGTTCTCATGTCAAACGTAGCAAAATAGTCCCAAATGTTAGTTAAAAAAAAGAATAGTATTTTTTTGACATTCAAAAAAAAAATTTTCAAAAACATTTTTAAAATTAGAATAGGAAGTAGTATACTATTTTAGTAATATTGTCAGGAACAGCTGTGTCGAAATCCTACAACCACTTTCTGAATAACAATTAAAAAAAAATGCAAGTATCAACAAAGTCCTTTTCCTTTAAAAACAATACAGACAGACGGAGATTTCTACTTATTTCTGTTCGGATTTGATCGATTGGATACTTGTTTTAATAAAATCGCACTTTGAAGTAAAACAAGGGCTAACGAATTTCTTAACTTTAGATGAATCAAATCAAACCATTTTCGAAATATACTATCCAATGTTTTTAACGTTACTTACGTATTAGCGTCACCACAGCCAAAATTGAGCACGCGTCACGAGAATCATTTATCTTCAAATTAAACTAGTAAAAATCTTTGTTGTTTTGATATCATGGCGTGATTCGCGTGGCGCAAATTTTGCTCTGGTGATGCTAATACTCAAGTACTGTTTTCGGGATTAATGCAAATTTTTTGAGTAACGATAATACCCGGATTGAATCCATCGTACCATATAATCCGGCGTATCACGCGCACGAAAAATAAGATCGAAAGTTGCGGGTGCGCGTAATACGCCGAGTATAAAAATGATAGCGTTTGTTTTAAAAAAAAGATAGGCATAAAAAAAATTCTTCATAGATCGGAATATAGTTTGTTTAAAAGAAATGGATTGTAGTTCTAGAAGTATATTATTTTTTAAAAAGCATAATATAATATTTTGAATAAATGACTTCAAGACATAAGAGCACACACACACATTCCACACGTACCTTTAAGACTTCTTAAAAACTATAGTTTAAAAAAACTGAAAAACATGCTTTTATAGTGAATCGAACTAAAAAGTAAAAAATAATTCTTAATATAAGAACACAATGATTAACGTGGAAACTGTTGTCATTGTGGTAAAAGTGTAGGGTGATTTTTTTTTTGAAGTAAAACTTCCTTACGCACGCTTGACTTGGGGAGTAAGCTGGTGAATGCGTGACGAGGGCGTTACGAAAAGAGTGATCGGGCGAGGCGAACGGAAGTTGAGAGGGAGATATAAGTGAAGATAGAAAGAAAAAGTTTGCTAGCGTTACGCGAACGATGATTTCTTGATTATTTCGTAATTTCCTTTCGTTCTTGAACAATTTTATAAATTAATATTTTGTTCAATACATTAAATATTCTACGTTTAGTATATACGTTTTTATAGTGAATAAAATTTTGTAAATATGTTGCTCTATCACGAGTTACCAACATTGAAGGACTGTACATAGTGCCAAAAGACAATGATAATAGATTTTAGCATGGTCGAAAAAATGATACATCGATCATATCTTTGCAAGATGAATTTCACCCATTATCGTTCAACACAGTGTCAACTATAGGAAGAACGATTCTTGAATTCATGAATGACAGAAAAAAAGTTGTCCATGGTTACTTTCAATTGTCAAAATCTTAGAAAACACGTGTTGAACTTGAGCGCCCCCGTAATTGATTCAAGCAATATTTTGTTTTTTAGAAACCTGGTCAAATGACAATGAAAATGTTAATATCCCGAATTTTAATTATATTGCGAAATTTAAGCGTAAAAATGTTAGATCAGCAGGAGTGGCAATTTATCAGAAATCAAATGATGCCTCGAATATGGCAACTTCGAACATTGACAGTTTATTACAATATATTCGTAAAATTGATATTGGTCAATCATCAATTGGTGATATATGTGCTGCTCACTGTGTTTTGGATGATGGAACAAACATCACTTAAAAATTGGTTGTTTACATTTCGCCCAATACTTGGTTATCATCTCAAGTTTATATAAAAGACTTATGATTTACGGTCGAGTGGAGCCCTAAAGTGGGAAAACTAATACGTTGCCACTAATTTTAGAAGGAGATTTCAATGTTAATTTCGCGTCCTAAGATTGACAACTCTTGGTAAACTTTCTACAAGATAAATTAGAATTGCAAATGAATAATAACCGAAATGTGCCTACCACACAAGACATGGAACAACAATTGATGCAGTTTTCTCAAGATATCTTTCTAATTTTTATTCGAAAACACACATGTATCTTATTTCTCATACTATAAGCCTATTGTCTCCGTCTTTTACAATCAACCACAGTAATTACTGATGTATCCGATAATGAAAATAATGAATAAAAATAAAAAATCTATTCAACAAGATTTGTACTATCGATGAAAACCCGCCAATTTAAATATTTGTAGAAAATTAACTAACAATAACATATGAACCTTACATGTATATATTATACATATATAAACATATATATACATATGGATAGAGCTAAAGAAGTTTTATTCAGTCGTGTGGTCTAAAGCACACTTTTAATTTTTTGATGTGTAACATCTTTCCTCTCGGTTACTGGATATTTGTAGGGAGTGATTTCGTGAAAAGGGACAGATGTGTGTAACAGGATGTGACGTAAGCGCGCGCTACTTGATTTGACCAATGAGAGCGTGGCTGTGTCTTTTCGCTACCTTCATGGGGGTCCAACCAAGAAGCTATATGACCTTTGTCCAACTCTGGTAGCCATCAAGCACTCAGGCGCTAGACTCTAAGAGATCAGTTAGTCACAATGTGGGGGGACATAAGTGCGGCAAGAAGAATGTCTTGCTTATTTGTAGTGGACAATGGAATACATTTCTTCGAATCAAACGGTTAAAAAAAAAGTGTGTGTGCTTATGACCCCACGATAGAAGTGATAACTTCAAATTTTGTAATGTTATTTCAGGGATTAGTTAGGTTAATAAAAAACAAGGGGATATTTTATATTAGTATTATCATATAAAATTATTTATTCATATGTCTGTACACATAAAGTAATATTTTTTTGCTAAATATACATATTTGTTAATTAATTGTATTCTAAGAAAGAAACAATAGGTTTATGGTAGCTGAAATAGGTTATAAATACTTTAGATTCAAAATTATTTAAATATCTAAAAAAATCTCCGCCAAGCGTTGTTCCGTACTTTGTCGTGCTTTCATTTGGATCATTGTTTTCCTTGTTTGAGATGGTCTAGGGAAACTTATGCCCTGAGAGGAACAGAGCATGACAGCTTTTTGATGACGTGACGAAAGGAAGGATACTGCACTACTCGCAGTCGCTGTCAATAATATAAAGCTTATGACATTTATTTCTTTTTAGGTCATAGACTATTATTTCCACATTTATATTAATTTTTATAATTCTCACTTAAAATATTTTCAGATAAAAGTTATGTATTAATACTTTAGAAGGATATCTAATATTTTACCGGACAAAGGGACAAATATCACTCATGAAAGGCTCATAAGAATATACGAAACATCTAAAAAAACTGACTCAATGTAAAATAATTTCAATCAGATAAAATAAAAAATTCCCTGTTTACACTAATAATTGAAATCTTTATAAAACTGTTCTAGCATAGAAAAGCGTGTTTTAGAAGATGTATTCAAGCAAAGAAATCCAGTATTGATGCATATTAATTAACATAAAAGTACTACAAAAGTGCATTGAAATATATATATATATATATATATATATATATATATATAGACAAAAGTCTTAAAATTAGCTGACGTAAAACGGAAAATTTACAAAAAAAAAAAATTTTTTTTTAATAGATTTCATTAAGCTGAACATAATTTTCACAGCCACCTTTGTAAAGGAAACCAAATAATAAACATATTTTTTGATTTTACCTCAATATGATAAAAATATTTGTACATTTTCTTAAATCTTAAGGGAAAATATAAAATAAATGAAAAGTAAAATCATAATTACAGTTTGCAGTTTTTAAAAAAATGAAGAACAATTGAAGAAATTGTATGTGCGTGTTTGCTAATTTGAAATTGCGTCAACATCTCTCTTCGAAAAACAGGTTCAACCCTCTTTATTAGCCCTTGGGCAGGTCATAAAATAAAGAATGTTTCTGTTGGGGGCTTTGCGGAGGGAACCCTTCCAGGGAACATTTTCCCACGGTGGTATTTTTACCAATAAAATGGACTATGCCTGCCTTAGGAATAATCCGAATGTTTTCACTGATTTTCTAAAAACTATGTTGACGAGAAACAATGTACTATACGAGTAATTGTCTTACGCCAGTCTGATGTTTAAATATATAAGTAAATACAGAGAAATTTTTCGGTATATGTAGGAAAAATACTTTTAGTATAATATTTAATTTTTAATGATACAAAGAGGGAGAAGACTGGAGAGCTGCAAACGTCTCTTAAAGCACAGAGTAAAAAAGCAAACACGCACAAAATATTTAGCAGCTTGGATTTATGAATCTTATTGACACACGATAATTAATAATAAAACTAGTTAACTGAAGCAGGGCGTGCACATAATTTTTTATGGGGGAGGGAGGGAAGGAATCCAGTTTTTAAAAGGGCAAGAAACTGAGCCGTAATCTTTATGCTAAAGATTAAAAATCTGTTTGTGTATGAGGGGGGGAGAATTGAACCCTCGGCGTTCTTGTGAACACACAGATATCCTGCTTAGAATCTAAAGGGATTCACATGATACCAAACATAGTGTTGTAGATTGCGATAAAGCAGTGCTTCTCAAAAATATTTGCGACCCAATTTTCAGTCAGAATATTCATCGCCTTAGGTTAAGTAATTAATATTTTTAAGTTAAGATTTGACAGAATAAACAAAACACTAATTTTCCATTTAAACACTAATTTCTCATATAAAACAAAATATCTTAAATTTACATGCATAGTAGGGATATTTGGCATAAATGCATCAAATATATCGTGCCCTCAAAACTAAAAAGGAAATTCAATAATGACACAAGAATAAAGGGGAGAAAATACGAAGAATGGGTTGTCGGAGTACCTGTTAATGAGTGAGCATAGCTTCGGCTTCTCTGTGGGGGGGAAGAAAAAGGAATAAAAGCCCTGGATGAGTGAGTGAATATTAACGTCGCATTGTTCAGCTACACGAGGGCTTTTGGCGACGGACCACGTAATTTTGGACCATGGTCAAGTGACGTGGACGACACCTGAGCTGGCACTCTCTCTCATAACTACCACACCACACCAACGGGATGACGTTTCAGCTCTTGACAGATTTAACGTGCATCGCTGCCCTACACGGTGGATCTTTAATGGTACTGGGCATAAAAACCCTGGGAGAACGTCCCTCTTTTAGTCACGTGATTTCGTTTTAGGGATAGACCAATCTTGTTAGAGCATGTTTTCCGAATACAAGCGAAAAAAGCAGAAGGAGCGTTACATTCCCGAGCATGACGTTCATTCAAGTTCACTCTTTAGCAAATCGTGCCAATAGAAGTTATCACTTAAAAATTAAAGATTTCCTGCATTTTGTACTTTTATCATATAACGAAGGTGGTTCTGCGCTTTTAAAATAATTATTACTCGTTTCCCCTGATTTTGAGTGGTGATTTTAACTTCGTCAGTTTTCCAAAAGCTGAGCCGCTCATAGCTTTAATGAATGATGAACTCAAGCTCGAAATGAACACACATTAGAATGTTTCAACTGCTAACAGTGGTACTATTATTGACGCTGTTTTTCAACTGTTTTTAAATACTTTGAAATCACAAGTATGTGTCATATTTTAGTTATAAGTCTATTGTTTCCGCTCTTCCCCAAATTGAACAAGAATAATTGTTTTTGATAAAATATTGCATTACTCCTTTAAATGCAATTTTCATTAAAGATATAATTATTCGATAGAAAATTATTTCCAATCAAACCCGACTCTCATATTTTTTTTTCAGGAAAAAAGTTAGTATTGCGTATTTACCACGATAACATGTCAGATGTTACACATCATATGAGACTACTGTAAGACTCGTTTCTTTTTTTTTATTCAGAACATTTATATAACCCCGTGCACCACAAAGTATCGCACAGAGTACGGTCGCATCATCTATACGCTCCGTACTTTTCAACCTCTGCACGACATTCTGTTTACGTACTGATGTTTTGGAGGCAAATTAGCCAGTCAGAGCTTAAAGGATAGGGCAATATCCAATTAGATTAACTCGCCTCTATTTTCCGATTTTTTCCTGTACTGTACAATGTATTTTATAACTAATTTTACAATACTAAGTTTAAGAACAAGTTTAATAATTACTAATTATAACCCATAGGCTTGTACAAAATTATATGCAAAATGTAATACTTCTCTTGATAATTTATACAGTTTATAATTAAAGTCGCATTGCAGATTTGGCGTTAAAGTACGCTATTGTTGAATTCAATACATTAATCATTGTATGGAGGGAGGCGCCATGAAAATTGGGTCGCAAACATTGAAAGTTTGAAAAGAACTGGGAGTAACGCACTTTTTAAATTAAAGTGAACAATTTTCGAGGTAAATCAACTAAATCAGCACTCACGAACAACGGATTATAAAAAATAATGTAAAAAGATATTAATGAGAAAGAAAAAGGTAAAATGACATCACTAAAGTATTCTGTATATAAGCATAAAGAAAAGAATGAAAAAAGACAAACCTGTAAAAGTGTCCCTTCAGCTGTTCGTAAGCACTGATCACTTTTTGTTGATGGGGTGGAGATGGAATATTTGAATTGCTCGTAGTGAGAACTACCGGAATGGTACAGCTGTGAAAAAGAGGCGTGTTCCATGGAGGACGAGTAGCAGAGGAATCCAACTCACTTGTTTAATACAAGCATCGTTTGTTAGATGCCAGAGATGTGGAGTGAAGGAACGGGATAGTTATATTAACATCACACTATAAAGCAATCTGAGGGTTAAACGTAATTTTTAACTCCAGTCAAGTGACGAGGAGGACATCTGAGCTGGCACCCTTCTCCCCCATTCCTCCTAACTTTCACACAATATTAACGAGAGGGCGTTTGAGCCTCGCCTGTATCGACTTAACGTGTATCGACCCCAATGCATGACAGGTCTTCAGCGTCACTAGGCTAGAACGTACGACGCGCCAGCATCGAGTCCGTGACCTTGACCACTCGGCTACCGTGGCTTTCTCATTCATCGAATTGTTCAACAAAAGATTGAAATAATGCGACAGTTCGATCACACAACTTGGTGGTCGCGGTAGCCTTGTGGTCAAGGGATCGGATCGTGGCTGGCTTGACACGCGCGCGCGCGAGTTCGAGCACAGTACCACTAAAGACATGCCATGTAGAGGAGGGATGCACATTAAATCTGTCGAAAGCTCAAACGTCATACCTTTAGGTGGGTTAGGAGAGGGGGCTACCAGCTCAGGTGTCGTCCTCGTCACTTGACCATGATTCAAAATTACGAGGTCCATCACCGAAAGCCCTCCCCCTCTCCTAATTACCACACCACACCAACGGGAAAACATTTGAGCTCTCTACAGATTTAACCTGCATCACTCCCCTACACAGCGGGTCTTCCGTGGTACTAGGCTTAAACTCATGACACACTGGCCCCGAGTTCGTTACCTTGACCATTAGGCTACCACAGCCCCCGTACAATGGTGAAACTTGTCATAAAAGCAAATAAAACATAATTTCGAAAAGCATCCCGAGCATCGAATTAGCGCAGTATTGTTGCAGAGGCCTCTGCTGCTTTGTATTTCGAGTGAATTGCATCTTCAATTGCAAATATTTAAAAAGTTATTGAGTAGGGGCCCCCTATAACCATATATCTTTATCAACAAGGAAACTAAATCTACTATCCCACAAAATTTGAACAAAATCCGTGACCCCAAGACCTCGCACTCTCCTTGCTAGCTAATGGTCTTCAAAGTGGGGCTTTGTGTACCTCGGAGGGTACGCAAAGTGATACTTGAGTGTACGCCAAAGAAGTGATTAGAGTATTTGATGTCATATCATGAGAGTGATAGGTTTTCTCATTGATCACTGCGTCTGTGGTTTCACAAGCGTCTAGAAAGCTCGACATCATAAACACGACTGCAGAACAAACGCATGGGTGAAGGAATGATTGTTAACGTCGCGCTATAAAACAGCACGAGGGGGGACATTGGTGACGGACTTGGTGATTTTGAACCTCGATGACGTGACGAGGGCGACACCTGAGTTGGCAACTCTCTCCAAACTACCACACCTTGCCGACGGAAGGATTTTGAGCCTCTATAGATTGAACGCGCAACAGCCGCTTTACATGGTGGGGCACTAGGACTCGAACTCATGAGACGTCGGTCACGTGACTATGAGCACTAGGTTACCGTCACCGCAACTAAGGCTTCTGATTTCCCAAGAATGTCCAGAAAATCCTGGGAATGAACTTGTCGTTCCCGGGATTCCCGGAAATACATCAAAATTTCAAAAAAAATTTAAAAACAAATTATTTTTAAATAAAATCAATAATGATTACATAAAATAAGAATACATATAAATTCCAAAATTAATACCTATTGATATAATGAACTAAGAAATAGAAAAAATATATAATAAATTGATTATTCATTTTTAAAGTAGGATTTCAGAAGCATAAGCAATTTATACTTTTATCACTCAGCCTAGTTCTAAGCTTTGTGACGAACAATCCGACAGCAGAAAATGCTCTCTCGGCTCCAAAACTGACGCGTTGGAAAAATTGTTTTTGAAGCCTCGCGTGGTTTTATAATGTTTGGTGATAGATTTTCAGTCGTTGAAAAACTGCATCTATTGTTTCGTGATTTTGTTGAACTGGTTCTTTTTTTGGTTGAGCAATATAAAAGTTTTGTTTTAGAATAAATTGCTTTCTCAATTTTTCGTCCAACGTCAGAGATTTTTCTTCCAAAATCTCCATGCTCTCTTCTGATTGCGAAGAGTTGGATGTTGATTCCTCTTCTTCGCAAAATAGCCTTATCCCAATCATTTGGGCTTGTCTAACCAATTAATTCTTAACAGGCAATTGCGAAATATCGACAGTAACTGCAGCAGCTTCCTATTTTCTCCCAAAATTCAGGTATTGCATTGATCCTATTAAATTGCCATTTTGCGTCTCTCATTAATTATTTGGATTAGAGAATATTTCATATGTTTCGCAAATTCTGAGAGAATTTTGTTTTCGCGTTCAATTCTCAATAATGAAAGAAAATACACCTTCTGCAGTTAGCAAAGTTGCATTTCGACTGCATAATCCTGCTAAAATTGCAGTCACGGTTTCATAAACTCTACATTGGCCACATTTCAAGTCAAAAATAGCTACCTCATAGATAATTGATGCCCCGTGAGATTCCTGGGAAATCCCGACAATGAGAGAGAAGTATGATTCCCGGGAATAGAAAAAGTACAGAAATCTTAGGATTTCCCTGAATCCCGGGAACCACAACAAAGACATAAGGAGCTAAATTTTTGAAGAGAAAAACTTATGAAAAAATCCAGATATACACATTGCTTACACTAAATATTAATTGCAAAATGTAAATTTGTTATCTCTGTCTGTATGAAAAAAGTTTTTCTCATGATGATGTAATAAATTAATTTATTTATCTTACACATAAGAATAATAAATTGGCAGTAGGTCCTGTTCATTATTACGGTTACATTAATTAGAGCTACATAATACATGTAAATTATAGTTTTACAATTTGAGTAATGAGAATAAACGGTAATAAACTTTGTACAATGGGGGTTAATCATCTGTCAGGTGGACAAGGAGTACCCCCCAACCAGTTTAATTTAAATATAAGTATAAGCTGTTTAAAATAAATATATAATTTGAGTTTTGAACTCCTTCCTCCACACATATCATATGGGATAAAATTTAGAATTACAGTCGAACCTCTATATTGCGAATTTTTTCCTGGAACCAAGAACATTTTCACGATTTCCTTCATAAAATAACCTCTCTATAACGAAGTGCATTTTCTATGAAACGAACTTTTTGTCTTGCAACTCAATTTTTTTCTCTCCCTACTTTTAAAGAAAATTTCTGGATAGTGTTCAAATTATTCTCTATTAACACATTTTATGGTGGTCATAAATCTTGATCTGGTTTTATTAGGTGCCTAACTCACCGAGAACAATAGAATTCTGGGAGTTTCATCCAAGAAGTGCAAACTTTAACCCCCTTGTGCAATTCACACAAGAAACATCTTCGCGCGATATCCCCTTTTCCCCCCTCAATGTAGTTTAGTTATAAAATAACGTATATTTAAAATGAGTTGTATGACTTAAATTAGAAAATGTCAAATTCATTAATTTTAATATAAATTTATTTTCTAAGTGTTCAAAATACCGTGTAATCCTTGACATTCTTTTTTCTTGTTATCCTTGCAGGTTTTTTTATTTGATTGGTTAGATATATAAAATAAATAGGTATTAATCTACAAAAAGGTGTGAATGATTACTTTTTTTTAGTGTATAGTGTTCATGAATTTAAAATTTGTCTTATACGTGGTTTATAAAGTATATCGAAAGATGAACCTCTACATAACGAATTTTTCATATAACGAACTTTTTTTCGGGATTTAGCGACTTCGTTATATAGAGGTCCGACTGTATATTTTCCTTTTAAAGGCACGCAAGCAAAAAAGTTTGAAGATCGCTACTCTAATCCTGGTTGTAGCTAGTTTTCCTTTAATAAAAGAAAAAAAATCAATGAAGTACATCAAATATGTTGGTGTTCGAAGATCCGCAGGGAGTGAAGAATGAAGTTTCAACTCGTGTATTGACCTCGTCATCTGACTCAAGTTCAAAATTACGCCACGTATAAGCTTTGGTGAGCAAGAATTTCTTAACGTCGTGCTTTAAGACGTCCTTATAATTTTTGAGCCTCGGTCAAGGCACGAGGCCCACACCTCAGCTGAAATCCAACTCTCTAAACTCCCCCAAGTAAACCTAAGGATTTGAGTCTCAACCGATTTAACGCCCCTCTTGACGGTGCGCCTTTAGAGACATCAGGACTCGAACCCGCGACATTCTAGAATTGAATTTCACGACCATAACCATTAGGCTACTGTGGGTACATCAGCTATGATGGATGAACTAAAATGCCGTGGATTAAATTTGGTGACCAAAGCGTTTCATAGTAAGGATTACTAACCTCGAAATTTTAAGCATTGGTGACGTGGGTTACACTTGAGCCGAAACGAGGCACCAATACCCTAACAACCCCATTGCCAGAATTATGTAAAATCTATTTATTTTTCACAATTGCAGAAACGCAAAGTCTTTATGTAGGTTCAATCCCGAGAAAGTATTAGGTTTCTTAAGCCAGTCATTCAAAGGGTATATTTTAAGAAATTCCAATAAAATTTTATCTTAAATTTCAAAAGAACTTTTACTTGCATTCATTTACAATGTTTTCACAAACCAAGTATTTTAAAAAAATAGCTGTGTTACTGAGTTTCTTTAGGAAAACAATAACCTTTTTTTCGATCACATTTTGGACTTCTTTTTCAATACCTACTATTAGTTGACTTAATATATATAATTCTCGTGTCACAGTGTTTGTAACCAAACTCCTCCCAAACGGCTAGACCGATTTTTATGAAATTTTGTGCGCATATTCAGTAGGTCTGAGAATAGGACGTAAACTGTTTCTCATACCCCTAAGTGATAAGAGTGGTCCACCTTAAAAAAAAACGGTTTTTGGCACCAACTTTGATTTGCTTGCATTGTTGTAACGCTGTTATTGTTACATCAATGACAAAAGTTGGTGTCAAAAATCAGTTTTCAGCCAAAATGGAATTTCATGACGTTGCTCTATTGACTGTATTAATTTTATAACTTCGTTTAAAAAATAAATGCTTCTAACATGTGATTAACTTTAAATATATTTTTAAACTCTCAATTTCTACAATATTTTAAATTTTTTCTAATTTAAATTCCTAAAAAAGGATACAACTATTTTTCAAGCAAATCGGTGCATTTTTTTAACCTTTTTCAATGCTGCCAAGTTAATTTGAAACAAAATATATTGTAAAACTTCAAAAAAAATTTGGAATTTTTTAATTAAAAAAGAAATTCTGCTTTCTTTATACATAAAATATTTTTAAAGGTGTATTTTTTCCGTCTAGGGGAGCCGTAAAAATACAACGAAAAAAATTGGAAAAATCGCCAAATGCCAGTATAATAGTTAATTATGGGAAAACTACCTCAGAACACACGAGTTTGAGCGCTTATAGCGCATGTGCGGAAAAACAACCTACGGAGAGTACGTAAGCAGATAGATTTTTTTTCTGTCAGATATATAAAAACGTTTTCTTTTTGAATGTTTTTCTTTTATAATGATAGTAAATAATGAATTTTCCAATTCATTAGTTTGAATTTTAAGAAAGTATTCATGTATAAAATAATTAATACGATCTTAGTTTTTAATAAAACATCGCAACTGAGAGTTTTCTTTTAGAGAAATAATTTACTGAAAAAAACCTTAAAATATAGGAAAATGCTGCCCTGTTTTTATTAAATAGTACTATTTCCTTTCAAATCTTTTTTATACAAGGAATGTAAACAAATTTTAGGCTTCCCCTCCATAGTTCTTTTTTCACAGTTACATATATTTAATCGAAAAATCGAACATCCAGATAAAAGCAGTCGTTTCATAGCTAACGGTAGACATTTTTTGATTCTTTATTTAAAATGAAAACTGATATAAATTAATAATTTTTTAAAGAATTAAAGTTATATTGCGTTTTATTATTTATTAGTAAATTATTTATTTAATAATAAATTAGAACATTGATCTTTTTTCTTGAGAACAAAACTGGATTAGCTTTGTAAATTTTTAATCGAAAATAGATATTTGAAAAAAAAAAGATCTTATCCCTCGGTGAAAAAAGGGGGTTTTATACTTGAAAAAACCCATACAATGCTGGGCTGAACGGAGGGAAAAGAAACCAAAGAAACCTGTCTGACAAAGAAAAGAAGAGGAAGAAATTTCTGAAAAGGGGATTCAAATGAGACATAAATATAGAAATGACTCACATCGCTCAGACACACACACACAAAAGTGCAGGCGTCCAGAGAGAAAGGGAAAATTTCGATGAGGATAAAGTTGTACCCACGGAAAAAGCACGTGAAACGCCGAGCTAAGTGGCGAGAAAACAGACCCGCCCGACGGGACAAAGCGTGGAAGAAACTTCGAAAAAGAGTATTTTAATGACATTAATATAGAAATCACACACACGGCCAGGAAGTGCTGACACTGAGAGGGGAAGGGGAATCTTCCCAGGTATAAATCTGTACACTTGAAGAAACCCGTTCAACGCCGGGCTATCCAACTAATATATATATCTTCTTCAAATTTTCAATCGTTAATAGAATACTTTCTGTTCATCCATTCAAGTTCACATACATTTTTTCAAACTTGTAGTGGATGACACTTGGTGCTAACACATTTTTTCGAATATTAATTCATTAATTAAATTTAAAAAATGAATAAATAATAACAAACAAAAATAATTGTCCGATACCATATATAGAAAGGAATATCGTTCGTTGTGGTTCTGTAGCACGATGGATAGCACACGTTAGACTTTTAATCCAAGGTCGTGGGTTCGAATCCCACCTGGGATGGCATTTCTATAAGAATGTGGTTCCTTTTTACTACACTATTTCATTGAAATAATTAAAAATTTTAATGAATGAATAAATAGTAACAAACCAAAATATAATATATAATAGTCCAACACCCTATATAGAAAAGAAAATGGAAGATTGCAAGGAAAATCGCTTTCTATTTTTGCCACCTAATATTGTGATTCTGCCAAACGTATATACATATTTATATTCCAACTATTTAGTAAAAAGTAACTAAAATAAAATTTTTCTTCGTTGACCTAAGTGGAATTGATTTAATTTTATATATATATATTGATTGTTATAAATGAAGTTAAATATCAAACAGCGAAAAAACTATTCAGCATATAATGTTTTGTATTTCTATCCATTTTGAAGTTTTGACAGATGTTTTGCATCGAAAAAAAATTTTTATGTCACAGGCATCCAATTAGAACGTAACTAACCTTTTTGTATTAACACATTTCCGCGCTTTTACAAAGAAACTACATTAACCCCCCTCCCTCACCTCCCTTCCTTAATATAATATCTAAGGTGTAATTATTTTAATAATTTGTATCTGTTAGTACAATTAAAGGTACTTAATTGTAATGTCAACGTTTAAGATATTTCGCCAAGTTGGCAAACTCGATTACGCTCTGAATTGTCAACCATTTGAGATGTTTCATATAATGTCGCCAATACGGTAGCGATAGTACGCAAATACCAAATTAAGAAGTAAATTTTAAACAAAAATTGCGTAATTAAAATTAAGGTGCTAATTTAATATGCGAGTGCTACGAGCAAAGTTGTTGTTTATGTTCACTAAGATGAGTGATAACATTATGATATGGCTACCTTGATATTTTTATCGTGTGGTCCGGTATCGTTGATAATCCGGAGCCAGAAGATCTTTATGAATGAGTGAGTGAATATTAACGTCGCACTCTTCAGCTACACGAGGAATTTTGGCGACAGGACCTCATCATTTTGAACCATGGTCAAGTGACGAGGACGACACCTGAGCTGGCACCCCCCTCTCCTAACTACCACACCAACGGGAGGGCGTTTGAGCATTCGACAGATTTAACGTGCATCGCTAACCTACACGGCGGGTCTTTAGTGATACTGGGCTCGAACTCATGACATGCCTGCCATGATCTGATACCTTTACCACTGGGCTATCGCAGCCCGAGATCTTTATGAAGTAGATGTGTTAGCAAACATTATACAACCATTAATATAATGTCTGACAATGCAGTAAAAGTTATAATATTAGGGATAAGAAGGGGGAAGAGTTGTGGAATAACGTATATTATAATTAATTTTTTTGCTTTTTTTTCCGTGGAAACCCCATTAATTTCGGACGATTTCAATTCGACTTTTTTCAAAAGGTAACCATTTTCTTAGCAATCGTTCTTCAATCTAGCTGAATATTAGTTCTGTATTTTATATAATTATTGTTGCAAAAATCGCGCTTCTCAACTTTATTTTACTCTTAAATAATGCATTTTAAACGTTCCTTGTGTTGGATGCAATTCATTAAAAGAACTCGTAGTTTTTCTAGAATATTACAAGTTATCAGCAATGATTGATATTCATTATTAATTTTAATATATCTATGCAATTCTTTTATTTATAATATAATAAGAGAGAAATTTAATTATATAATGTAGTTATTATTTTAGATAATTATTATATTATTTGATTTATTTATAATTCTTAATATATTTTATTTATTTATAATTATTAGTATATTTTATTTATAATTATTAATATATTGTATTTATTTATAATTATTTTTGTTATTTATTTATAATTATTATATTATACTTTTTATTATTTTTATAACTGTAATATTTTATGAGTTTTATAATACATAATCTTTATTATATTACATATTACAAATGTGCTATACATAATTACTATTAAATTATATTATATGATTATTATTATATATAATTATATTACTAAATTCTATTAAATGATTATTTTTTTATAATTATTATTATACTATAATACATGAATAATAGATACTTATGTATTTATCGCAACAATTACCAACTCTATTATAACTTGCCAAGTTGATAATCCCGATTTCCTATGTGCCGTACACACTGAATTGGCAACCATGTGCTTCGTTTCATATAATGTCGCCAATAAGTTGCAAAAATACGTAATTACCTAATATTAGTATGCATAATATAATTACTAGTAAATTATATATATGTGTGTGTTTATTATTATATATTACATAATATAATTATTACTATGTATAATTATTATTATATTATATTGATATTAATTATTGACTGGTATTGTTTATTTTCAATCCATTCCTCTTTTCTTTATTTGAAATATATTTCAATACATTTCAAAACAGTTATTTAAAATTATTTTTCTGATGATTTGTTACTTCTAGGACGTCACCTTGGATTCCACATTGTTCGACAAGCGCTGCTTGGCACGATTAAGGAATCACGCCAAACAGCACTTGGCGCATATAATACTCGTATATAAAATTAATTCCAAAATTAATAAGTACGTTTATTTTATATTAAGAGGAAATTCTGAACGATTACTTTCTAAAAATAAAATACACTTAAATGACGGATCTGCAGCAAAATTTTTATTTTAATTTATAAAGCATTTTCTTTTACGTATTTAAGTTACATTTTAAATTAATTTTATGGCACTCAGAAACAAACAAAGCCATCATTTATTCACATAAAATCTTTTATTTTAATAGAACAGCAAATTAAAATATTACTTACATATAATCTTGTTGAGAAGTTCATCTACTGCTCCGCCAAACGATTATAGTTTTTTTTTTTTTAATGATGACGCAAATTTCCTTTAGAGACGCTCCATTTGAATTGCATATTTTCTTAGTTTACTGCACAACTGTGTTTCTGAACTCTAAATGAAAATAAAATTAACTATTTAAGTATCGTTTGCCGAAAGAAAAAATTCTCGCTCGTGAAAATAAAATATTTCACACACAAACCAGATTTATTAAAAGGAATCTCTTAAGAATATTTCTCAGCATATATTGATGGAAAAAGCTATAATAAGAAACTTTAAACCTTCTCACAGCAGATTTAAATATGATAAATAAACTATAAGAGCAACAAGAAATAAATAAAAATGATTTAATTAATTACCAATGAAACTAAACTTATATTACAAGCGCAAAGCGATGGTTACAATGATTTTGCTCTTTCAATGAAAATCAAATAACCGTCAAATTAACAAAGTAAATTGAAATCTTATTATAAATAAATCACTAATAGAAGTAATATTGCTCAAAGTAAACATGAACATTTATTACTTAAGCGTATAGCCTAATCACTATAGACTTCTATTTCCAAAAATATGAATTGTATGTTCTGCGAACATTTTAACATAAATTAATGTAATAAATTAACACTTAGGAATAAATTACATACATTAATAAATTAACATATTTATGTATAATGCTTCCACGTATTTCACAATAAATCAAATGATGGACAAAAAATTAAAATCATAACTTTTTTCATTAATATGTTAATAAATTTCTTACTTTTGCTGTTATACAATTGAATTCCACAATTTCCCTCTTTAACTGTAGCATTAAAAGTAGAGTTGTATAATGTGCTTCTTTTAGTTTTACACGAACTATAAACATCTTTTTTTTTTCATTTTATTTTTGAGGTACGCTTAACTTCTTTCATCCGCTTTTCCTTTAAGAATTAAAATTCACATTTCCTTTTTAGCAACACAATAATCAAAGCCTTATTTCCATTTTTCCATCTGAGATAATAAATTCATTTTTTCCGTTTTGTCAAAACAGCTATGAATTCCTGTTTTCGATTTCATTACATCTGTTAATTTTTTTTTTTTTTTACCAATTCAATAAGTTTATAATTTCCTGCTCGTTTATGCAGAAATACATTGATTCTTTTATTTTCCTACTGCTTTTGTGTTTTTTTATGCGCAATCAAATTTTAAATCGTTTGCTCTTACATTTTTAAACGAATATGAAATTAAATTCTTATTCTGAATACATATATTTCAAATATAAAAAAAAAGCTGCACCACAATTTTTTATTGTTAGCTTTGCTATTTATTTTTCTAGCAAAGCTAAAAAATTTCACATTAACAAACTCTGGTCGTTTTTAAATAAAATAACCACTCAACACATAGCCTTTATTAATAATTTTGTAATTTTACGGTTCTGTGGGCTTTTATTTACATATATTTTTCTTAATTATCTAAGTGTAAAAGGGCCTTAAAATTTCTACAATTTTCTGTACATTAAGGTTTTCTCAAAATATTTTTCTAACCAATCTTGATATTTTCAAAATTATTTGCGCAAAATTTACATTTCAAGTCAGTGAATTTTTTTTGAAAAAAATTAAAACAATTTTGTTTGATTATTTAAAATCTGCAAAAATAAAAATTATCATAAATTTGTGCGTTTTACGCGAATTAACAAAATGACTTGGGATGTTTCTCAATAAAGGGTAGTTGATATATTCACACATACTACTTAATAGTAAATCTAAAATTTCGAAGATCGACAATCCTCTGTTAACAGACTTACAAAAAACGATAAGTTTTTAAGTCAAGCGATAGTTTTATTCCAGGTAAAATGTTGAATGTTAATAGGTTTGAAATATTTTAATCATTTACCAATTGTAGCGAAGAGCACACTGTGGCCGCGGTAGCCGAGTGGTATTGGTATCGGATCGTGGCTGGCTTTGTCACGAGTTCGAGCACAATACCACTAAAGACACGCCGTGTAGGGCATCGATGCACGCTAAATAGGTCGAGAGCGGAAACGTCCTCCCGTTCGTGTGGTGATTATGAGAGGAGATACCAGCTCAGGTGTCGTCCTCGTCACTTGAACATGGTTCAAAATTACGTGGTCCATTTCCAAAAGCCCTCGTGTAGCTGAACAGTGCGACGTTAATATTCACTCACTCACGCGAAAAGTACACTAGATGGCGCTCTACCACTTTTTGTGAACAGAAATTGTTATTGAAGTTAGTTCAGATTCTCAAAAGTATGACCAGAGAAACTTCCATAATAATTATTATTTATTACTATTCAAACACACTAATCAACAACAAGTGAATGCCCTAGGAGTGATATAGAGAAATCACAATAAAAACCCTAAGGGAACAAGCGCAAGTAATCAACTTAATTTAACTTTGACTATAATTTTTAATCTGTTAATTTAATTTTTATCTCTGACTATAAATTCCCAATCCACTAATTTAGTATAGTGGCAAACTCCGTTCTTAACCTAAGTTGTGAAAATCAATTATATCTCACCTTCGTAAAGCAGCAACAGTTTCTCAGCTCCTTCTCCCTTACAATTACAAAACTCTGGCTTTATATAGTCGAACTAATCTACATATCCGGTTTTCTTCTTGAGAGGGATGACTGTGAATTAAACGCGAATGCTAACCCGAAGATTCCCCAAAAGGATTAGTAATAAGATTCCGTAAAGATCCGTCCCAAAATACCAGCTAGGTGTTAATGTCTTGGGATAGAAAAATATTTATGATACAATATAAAAGCAAATACTTTATATATCTTTCATGAACAATAATCTGAACATGAATGGACTAGAGGAGAAGTAAGCAACCTACATCAAGCGGTAAAATTATCAGTCGTATTCTACAACGTTTAGCAAAGTTATCACATAACCTAAAATTGCCTTGTGTGTCCTTTTGCTCCTCAAGCTTTTTCTGTACTTTTGTTTGGTTCATAACGCTGATAAACAAATATCGTGTATGACTTCATCAGAAAATAGAATTTGGTTTGATGAAGATTTTGCACTAGAAGCCATAATTTAATTTTAAGACACGCGCGTTCTTAGTTTTATAATGTTAAACCTTTCAGCTTATTTGTTAAGTTACTGTGATGTGATTCATAACTACACATTTAGTTCAAACGATCTTTAAAAAACAAAGCTTGCTTTTCACATTTTACAAGACTTTAAGATGAATAAATATAGATTCATGCAACAAAATGATTTTGCTGTATGTGTGTTGTTTCTTGCGTCTAGCATACAAAGACATTTTCAAACTGAACATCATTTAAGAATGTCGATAAAAATGTGGTTATAAAAGGATCTGTTATTGTATATAAGAATCACATACTTTGTTAAACAATTAGAAAAACCTAAGAGACGAATGTAGATTCGTAATTATTCATTGTGTAGCTGCTTTTACAAATCTTTCACGGGGATGGCAAATATATAAAACACATATATTCGGATTTTAATAAATATCTTTAAATGTGATGCATGATTAATATATAAATATTATAAATCATATAATTTTATCAATAGTTTTAATAGTTTAATATATAGTTCTTATTTTAATATATAAAAACCATAAAACGGAATTCTCAGCCCCAATTCTCGAAATCTGAATGCAACTGAAAAAAAATGGAACGATTTCAAATATTTCTAATTGAGTGGAACCCTGAATCATACTGACAGATTGGTTTGATACACCACAGCTACAAGGTTACTGACTGCTAGACTAAAGTGTGTATACTGTTCTCTAAAATACAAGATACAACTAGGGTTGGTGTATACAATAATCTCTCTTTCCTATGTAATCCTTTGGGGCACTTCATGTCGAATTTTGATGCAGGAATCCTTGCAATTTCACAAGCTTTGGAAAACTTTAAGATAAAGATCCATTGTTTCTCTAAAACAGTTATTCTAGTCGATTCCAAAGCTCCAATTTTCTTCATAAATACAACAAAACAATCGTTTTTCAGTGGATTCCTTTACATTGGGTATCGGGGGTAACGAAAAAGCAGACTTACTATTCAAAAGAGAAAAAAACAATTGAGCAAAAAAACAACACAAACCACTTCCTCAAGAGTAACATTAAAAACATATTTTTTAAGAAGTTAGTGAACACTTAAATCTCACCACCCAGCAAAATAAACGAATAAATCCTGGGCTAACATTCAAGACATTTTTAAAACGTTTTGTCAAAAGTCCCAACAAAAGGGGATGTGCAAACTTCAGAATGCAAAAAAGGCTATGATTGCGCGGCACACATCATCTTAATAAAACAAGTAATATAAAAAATAGTTTTTAAGTCAATTCCTACTTAGATCAACAACGAAACATTTTATTTTAGCAACTTTTTATTTAATAGTTACAATTAATATAAATATGTATATACATAGGACAGAATCACAACATTAAGTGGTCATTAGTTTTTTTTAATTATCATTAAAGTATCGAATTGTCCTTTTAATTTCAGTCCAACTGAATGCTTTAACACATGAGAAACATATTTTTAATAGTTAAAATCTTTTTTTTTTTTCCTTCCTTTGAGTAACATTTTAAAAAGTAATACTTTCTGTTTAATTTTGTAATAAAATCTGTCACTTTTCGTGACACACAGTTCAATTGGTATTTTATCATGTTATTCCCAGTAAAATGTAACGCTTTCGCTTGATGGGTTAATTGTGGGTGTTGCAGATTATTTATTTTCCTCTTGTGAGACAACCTCATCTATAACAACTATGCTAAAAAATTCAAAGATAGGTCTTTAATTCCTATTCATTATTTTCCAACTTAACAGTTAGAATCGCCAAAAATTTCAACTTCAAAATTAACTAAAATTAACTAATTCTAATTAACTTTTGTGGGGAGTCCTCTTTTCTCGTTTAGTCATTTTAAAAAAAATCAAGTAAATTAGGAATGAAAAAGAAAACGAGACAACTGTGTAATGTGTGTGTGTGAAAAGGGTAGAATCCACTGACAAAAATAGCTATGTAAAGAATAAATCAACTTGTAAGGAATCGCGCATACGCGGGAAAAAAACGAGGGACTTTTCTCTAGGTAAATGTAAAATAGATAACTCTATCCACCTTCTCTCTGAATACAAAAGAGAACGGTCAAGTAATTGCTGTTTCGAAACTGTAATAGGCCCCAAGCTAATTCGAAAGTGGTTTAGAGGGGAAAGAAGTCTCTGGTCGCTACACCGATCAGCGCCGTTTTTTAAAGGACTATCCCTTTTGGCGTCCAGATCGACCAGCCGTCCTCTAAAGCAGTGATCCGCAACCCCGGTCCGTGGATCAAATGGTGCCGGGCAGCCTAAAGAACATTAAACTATTGCCATTTTATTTAAAGTGGTGCATTTCTCTTGGATTTGCGTAACTGTCCACGGAAATCACTTTATATTCACGTTAAATCACTTTGATTCATTTTTGATGTAACTATATTTTATTCTAAAAGTATATTTAAATGTAACTAAATTGAAATTGTTAAATCAAAACAATCTCTAAAATATAAACAATCAACGTGTCCTACCGTCAGCGGGCCGCGGTAAAATTATCAAACGTTGACCGGTCCGCAGCGATAAAAAGATTGCGGAGCATTGCTCTAAAGGTTAACTTAATTGTCATTTAGTATATTAAAAGTCAGTTTATTTAAGCTAGTAATTTTTTTTATAAAAAATGAATAAACAATCATTAAAATTAGAAATTCCAAGAGTAATTATATTTGTTGAGTATATATATATATCTACCGTATTACTACATAAATTATTGGTATCATATAGAAATTTGCAAACGGAAACATTTACTTAAATTTCATGACAAAAAAAGTCATAAAAAATAATTATTTGAGTGTAAGGTGGCTTCTCTAAAGTGTTATTTCAATACGAATTATGTTAAGAAGCATAATTTTTAAAAGCTATTTCAAAATATGGGTGAAGTGGCGGGAAAAATAAATGTGTGGCCTCTCTGCAACAACTACAGTTGTTAAATTATATGCTACTGTTACATAAATCCGAGGGTTCGAGGATTTTATGCTAAACAATCACAAGGAAACTAAACAGTTCTTTAAGAGCGATGCGAATTTATTATCAAAAATCCAATCCTCTAAATACAGGATTCAGCAGCAATATTCACAGAGTAAATATCCGAAGGTCTTCACACCTTCAACAGCAATCAAACACAATCATCAGTGTTTAAAAATACACGTATGTAAAAGATTATTCACAAGCACAGCCAAGCTAATCGCTAATCAAAACAATCCTCACTACTCGCTGGTTTAATCCAGACTCCTCGCCGTACAGGCGAGCATCTTTTTATAGGCGCGACAGAAACTTCCAGAAATATAACAGCTCGTGTCATTGAGCGTGACACTAGTGGAGAGATCTACTACTTTCTAGAAGATTCCAGAGGGTTCCGAACTCGCCAACAGGGTCGCCAATGACACCAAAATGGTTGCCAAAGTCGCCAAATTGGCCGTCAAATTTGTCGCCAAAAATGATGCCAACTTGGCTCTACCGCCAAAATTTCGCCAAGTTCTCATTGAATCGCCATTATAACGTAAGGGGAGGCATTGCTTGTGAATGGTACAGTTTTAACATGAAATATACATAACATAGAGTAATATAAATGCATTAAACATCCAAATACAAATTATATACACTATTTACACAAAATTTGTAACAATACATTTACTTTGGAAGCTTGGAATTCAGTGTAAAAAATTTTTAAAAATCGTGTTGTGTTATTGTTGTTTATCAAAGAGATTCTAGAAAGTAGATTCCAGAAGTATTTCTAGTATTCTCTTCATATATATACATACTTGGTTCAAGTGTAGTATAGGGGCGCAGTCCACTTGGCGCAGTCCATTTTTTTGGCGACTAAAAGTGGTCGCCAAGGTACTTTTTTCGGAATTATTTATTATTTATTTTATAATGAATTCGATATCTCACTATATAACATGAAGATAAAAATCGCCAAATCCAAAGAAAAATAGTCAAATCCGAAGTGGCCCCCCTATACTACACTT